>WAAE01019726.1:0-113399 GCA_013400495.1 Nicator chloris | reverse complement strand
ACCTTTTAAATTCCCACAATATACCACCATTATTTTATTGCAAGCATCCTCCTCGTTTCATTTAAAGTCACTGTTAATAACTACACTGAAGAAAGTGGGCTCGGGCAGTGAAAATCACTAGAGTAGCTTCCAAAATGAGATCAGAAAACAACACTTACTAAACTTTTTCAGTGGTACTTTATAAACTCATATTTCTGGCCAGTGGCCTGACAAGGAACCCCGTGTGTACTTGACACACCCCTTGCAATGAAAGGTGCCCAAGGAAGGCGTGATGAGGCCTCTGACTGAGGAAGGCAATGAACCTTTGTTTTAGCTTTGTGTTCATACCTGATGTAATGGAAAGCTTTTACAGAGCAATGTTTGTGGGACAGAACAGACAGTAGGGAATTAGTGGATTAAACAACAGTGGAGAAGCTGTGTTTGCTGAAAGTTGTGCTTTATTGTAATACATTATATTCACCATGTGGACCATTACTGTATCAGAAATAAATATCTACCCAGTGGGTGAATTGTGTAAGGTTATTTCCTCATCAGCGGTGAGGTGAGCGCATCACACTCCCTTTGCAAAATTAACTTTTGATCAGTCTTATTTCTGAATACTGCCAAACTTTCATGAAAGGATTAAAAAGCCAGTCAAAAAGAGATATAATTTTGATGTCACTAAAAATTCCCATATATCATTTTTGAACTGCTAGTAACAGCTGTTTTTTAAGACTCTTCTTCAGGACAGCAGACTAAAGAAGTAAAGAAAACTACCTTCTCATTCATCTTCAGTAATAATCAAGCTTTTAAGATAGGTTGTATCTGAGAACATTCTTTTTCCTTCAGCATTTTATAGACATGGTAAAATGTTGCTGGGACATTTAAAAAATCAAAGCACATATTTTCTAGCTGAAACTTCCTTGTAATCTGTGATGACATGAGTATTCAGTTCATCCCTAGTGACATGAGAACTTTGTCTTCCTTTTCCACAAACATTTGCATATTAGAATGTTAGAATTTTATCTCAGTGCTTTCTCTTTTCCATCTTCAACCACACAGTACCTTACTTCTTACTCATAGGTCAGATTTTCTTGTTCTTGATACCATAATTTCCTTTAAACTCTCTCTGTTTTGTTCTGTATCTGTCTTGAAAGATGATGACTACAACTCAACACTATTCTGCAGCTGGGGCTTTCCCATTAGAAAGTGAAGCAATGTATAACTGTGTCATCTGTGCAAAACTCTTAACTGTGGTCTCAGGAGGGTAGTTCCCTTTTTTTTTTTTTTTTTCCCCAACATTAATGCATTGCCTGTTCAAGAGTCTTCATTCTGAAGCACAGAATACCACTTTCACCCTCTGAAAATGTGTGCTGTGCCCATTTGTGCTTTCAGTATCAACTTCCAGAAATTACTGTGCTATAGTTTTGTCCTTACTGTAAGTTTTGTCTCCTTCCTGTAAATTACAATAGCAGGCTAATTTATTACAGCTGTCAGGAGATGTTTCAGTATTTTAAGGGTGTATGTAATTTGGGAGGCCTACAATCAGCTTGGATAAACATAAATTAAGCAATTAACCTCAGCACACTGGAATATTATCCCTGACATGATTGCAGACTCAAAATTGAATGGACTATAAAGATTCAGTGCGATCATATCATAGCCTAATGGTTGTGTGGAACCAAAATGTGCCTTTCTCTCTGTCTGATAGTTGGCTGAATCTGTAGTGTCTCCATGCAAATGTGATACTGTGCTATGCTCCCTTTGCACTTCAGATTGTTTTGCACCTTCTGTCTACACTTACCAAAAAGGCTTGCTGTCAATTTGCTAAACAGTCTTTTCCTGTGGAAATACCCAGCATAGGCTTGTGAGGACTGTATGTCTGGGAGTGAATGACTGCCAGGTTGATAGCTGTGGAGAAAGATGCCAACTTCACTGGGGGAGATCATAGAAATTCTCTCTCCTTAAGCAAAACGTGCTCTTTGGTGGTGTGGCATTTGAAAAAAGCTGGATTTATTTTTTTGGCTGGTTTACTTCTGTTCACAGTAACAAACTCATTCAACAGCAGGACCACCTCCTGTGAGGCTGCTGCTTAAACCATTTGTCCCCCTGTCTATGGTGTATGTGTCTGTGTGTGTGTGTATGTGTGATGCCAAGTAAGCAACATGTGCCAAAATTCCAGAATATCAGGATTCTTTTTTTTGCCATCTCTGGCTCTAACTGGCACCAAGGCAGTTGGATGCCAGTTTCCAGCATAAACACAGTCCCATTAGTTTCTTTGCTTTCACTATGTGACCTTGTCTAATAGCAGTCAGTAGCTTGTGTGCTTTACCTGTCACAACATGGTCCCCTGACCCTCCCACCACAACCAATTCCTTTGGTGCAGCAGTGTCACTGCTTCATCTCTGCCCAAGGTACTGGCATGAGCAATCTCTTGGGTGGCTGTCCAGTCTACTGCAGGTTTTGCATTTTATCAAAATGCTGAACATTGTCTTAGGTTATGCCATTTGTTTTTTTTTTTTTGTCCAGTCTACTGCAGGTTTTGCATTTTATCAAAATGCTGAACATTGTCTTAGGTTATGCCATTTGTTTTTTTTTTTTTGTCCAGTCTACTGCAGGTTTTGCATTTTATCAAAATGCTGAACATTGTCTTAGGTTATGCCATTTGCTGCAGGATGGAGAAGCAGTGCGGGTTTCCCTCCTATAACCTCTTCATTAGTGTTACTTGCTTTTGTTCTGCCTTTGTTCTTTAACCTTCTTCTAGTATTTTGGTTCACCTATGTAATCATAGCCTTAGTAAAACTGTAGGAGCTTCTGTGAGCTGGATGCCACCGCTTTGCAAAGTCCAATGGTACTATCACAACTTTATTTTATGTTTTGCAGTGTCACAGTTTCTTATCTCAGTTTCCAGGTGTGTTCTGGTCTCCTCTTGGGGCCTCAATGAACTTCTCCAAATTCAAAGATTATAACGTACTTCACCCTGTCTTTCTAAAAATGTGAATTTAGTGATTTTCCTTTTTTCATGTAATGCAGTTGGTGTATTTCTGTAAGACAGTTTCATACATGGTCTAAGTTAATCTCACTAATTAGAAAATAGATCTCTGTTAAGAAGTGATAAAAGCCTCATCCCCACATTGTCAAATGTGCTCTCAGGAGACCAGACTCAAACACCAAGTTCCCCCTTTCCTATTTCTCTAGGCATGCTTTGAAGTTACTGCCATCTGTATGTGTTGCAGATTCAGAACATTGCAGATTCTTGTTAGTGAAATATTTTTTAATGTCCCCAATTCTCTAATTTTCATCCTTAGAACCAAGATTTGCTGCATAGCTCTTCTTGGCTATGGCCTGTAAGACATTAGTTACCTGTAAGACTGAGCACCGTGCAACTCAGACCCTAGGGCGAGGATTGCTAGGCGAATGGTTTAGCAGATGTGTTATAAATGAGAATGGTTAACAATTTCTTTACAAGTTGTATACACATATATGTAACTCATCAGTTGCACTTCAGTTTGTGAGTGTAATTTCAAGTGACTCCGATAGTTTACACAGTTGTAAGTTGTTACCGTTATAATGTTATAAAACTGTTGATGTGGTATAGTTTTTAATAGTCATGAGAGACTCTGTTTAGTTACTGTTTCAGTGTAGTTAAGATACTAGAGAAGCTGCCTGAGAAAAATGCAGAGAAGAGAAAATAGAGAAGAGACCATGATTTGAAGCCTCCATTGGTGACCATGAGCAACCAATCACAAAGTGGCGGGAGAAAATGATTGGTAGAGAATGCATCCTGATAAAGACCAATAGGAACGGGGGGAAATGCACCAATCACATCGAGGATCCAGAATGCACCAATCATGGAAGAGAACGAACCTATAAGAAGGAACTGACCACCCTCAGGGGCGCTCTCTGTCTGTGGACAGCAGGTCCTAAAGGGGGTTGCCAGTAGTGTGTGCTCTGACTTGCCATAAGGGGGTTGGGACTAGCCTAGCCCCTGGTTCCTGTAGCTGTATTTGATATTTTGTTTCAATAAACGATTGGCCTTTCTTTTCAACATCGGATTTACGGCCTCGTTTATAACAGATGCATTCTGAAGTATGTGTATTGGCTCTCCTGTAAAAGACTGAGTCACAGGAATGAGGAATCTGTACACAAGCACTTCACTGGAACATTTCTGGTCTTTCCTATTGTTTTGTAACAGCTGCAGACACCTTCTGAGAGGAAATATCCTTGGAGTGAAAACATTGCATTATTTTGCAAAGACTGTTGAACAGCCTCAAACACTATTTCCAGGCATAATCAGCTAGAGTCTTATTTGCACTTGTTGGAATTACAAGTTAGTAGTGAGTTCTGAATCCCTCACCTACCCTTCCTGTAGATGCTTTTCCACATTTGCTTCCAACAACCTATATAATTTTTATTTTGCATACTGCATACCAATAAACAGGTAACGTAGTGTAAAAATTAAACCAAAATTCAGATTTTAGATCCAATTCTTTAAATTAAATTATTAAATATTCTCTACAGATAGCCAGTTATTAAATGAATACTGCATGAGAGAAGTTCAGTCTCACTCAGAGGTAATACAGGCAATTTATTTGCATTGCTCAAAGTCAGAAATGCAGGAATTCAAATGAAGAAAAAGCAAACGTCTGAAAAAATAATTGCTGGTTTAACTCTCTGAGTGACTCAGTTACATAAATATGGAGAGAAAATACTATATTTTAATGAATAAGCAAAATATTTGATGTTACTATATTCTAATTAATAAGCACTGCATTTTATGCAATTATTGATTAAGGTCTCTTCTGTAAGGCAAGAAAGAACTGTCTTTGTTGCATCACATGAAGAAACAGGTTTGGTGCCAGTGTCAAAGAATTAGTTTGTTGTCTTTGTGGGATTTTTTTTTTGTTCAGTATCTTAATATTTTCTGTTAAAGTGGCTTCCCATTTGCAGCTCAGAAAACTAGTTCAGAGAAGTATTCAAGCAGCTTATAGGAATGTTGACAAGGATTACAGTAAATATTCTTCCTTCCACTTTCCTCTATCCGTGCCATATAAAGAAATCCTGTTTAGTAAGATGGATACAAATGGACAAGGCTTGTTGATCATGAAGCTGTATTTCAATCAGGAAGCACTAAAACTGAGAACGTAAATTATGGATCCCTAGAGTAACTCTGCATCAGTCCAGACTATAGGTGAGGGTTCTTTTTTCCCATTTTCATGTGAGCTGCTGAAAATGTATTTCCAGCCCTGAACACTTGCTTCTGAGGCCTTGATACACCCTACTGAAGCTTTCCAAGAGATGAACAGCAACAGTCACAATCTTCTTACTTTTTCAGCAGAAGATTGTAGTTTTTGTGGCTTGCATTCCAGACTCCCAGATAAGATGAGCTGGCTTGGATCTGCCAATGCACAGTCCAGTTTACATTGCACCACCTGAGGATCCACACCTGAGTACTGGATTCATGGCTTGTACTGCCAAAATTCATGCTGAAGTGTTGATGCAGTTGCCATGGCTCATGTGCTCGTACTAGTACTTTGATCTGTTCATACAGAGGGACATGTTTCAAGAAAATGTCCATGCTTTAAGAGATGTATCTTTAGAGAGACTGCTTGAGCTGCCTTAAGAACTGGTATTGCTGGAATCATGATGAACACTGGTGTGAAAAGCTTCTCTGGCTGTAGCAATGCACCCCCACCTTAGTGGGTGTTTCCATTTTAGGAAAGGGGTTTCAGCTTCACGCCTGACTTTTAAGGGAGATGGACCAGAACTTTCCATGTTTCTCTCATTGTAATTGGCCCAGTGCCAGCACAGGGGGACTGGTTGGGCTTTGGAAATGTTTCTCAAAACCTGTAGCTGCTTCTATTGGAAGAAGAATATTGCTTCTATTGGCCAGGTTGTTCCTCCTAAAACATTAAGTATTTATGAAGGTGCACAAAGGAGCTCAAGTGCTTTTTGGGGTGTTTTAGCAAGGTGTCAGGGCCTTCTCTGACACCTGTGCTTGGCTTTTGTTTTGTTTCTGTATTGTTTATTTTATTAAATCTTTGCTTTACAAAACACACTTGAAGAGCCCTCTTGCAAAATTATTAAGCCACTCTGGGAGGTTGCAGGTCAACCTTCAGACTTGATACATCTTCATGGAGCTTATTACACTCTGGCAACGTGTAAGACTGTGTCATCTGGCCTGTGGCAGAACAGAGGAAAACACAGCTAAGCCCCAGGGTCCTGAAGCAGCAGAGCTTGCTTTCACTCATTTATCTTCCAAGGTCCATGATAATTTTTGACCCCATTAGTTATTACAGCCAAATGTGACTGATGGCAGAGATGTCACAGATAATTCTGGCTTCAAAGGATTTAAGAAAACCCAAGAACATTGAGGTAGAAAAGGGAGAGCCAGTTCCCACTTTCCCAGGTGAAAGAATAACTGCCATAGGCTTACCTCTTATTAAAAAGGAGAGAATCCATCAGAGACAGAAACTCTGTAATTATGTGATGTGCAGCAAAGAGATGGCAGAAGTCTACCCTGATTTGCACACCAAAGTCAATCAGCCATGAGGGACGAATCCTTAGGAGATCAGACATAATTAGGTCTCGAGCTCAAAGGTCAATGAACACAGAATGCAGAATGAAGGGTTATATAAATAGAGAGGATGAATCCAGTCTCATGCCAGGAAGTATTGGTAGAAAGTAAGCAAATACCTAAATGCGTAAGCATCTATCTTTAGTTATGTCAAATAAAAGCTTTGTCAATAGTTACAGGCATGTTACATTGCTTTGAAAAGCAATGTTTTTCAAAACAAAAGCATTGCTTTTATTTTACCTCCTTCACTACCTCCCTTTAAACAATTCCCAACCCAAGTGCCCTTACTGTAGGAAAAGAGACAGCTAAGCATATATAGTTCCACCTCTGTGTTGAAAGGATTAATGATACCAATGCAGAGGAAAGCCAGCCCTGTTTTGGGGTGCACATGCCCTTTTCTTCTGCTGTGACACTCCTATGACAAGTGACAAAGCTTGGCTATATTAAAACTAAGAAGTACATTCCTATGACTGCTTTTTTCAATGACCTCCAAGATCTTCTAGTTAGTTCTCTGCTTCACAGAAATATGTGAACTACATCATTCCTCCTTTGGAAAATGTCTATTTAGCCACTTCATAGATTCAGAAAGTTTTGCAAGATAAGGATAAATAATACAATATGCATCTGACAAGGGATCCCAGTCCCCAGGCTAATGAGGGTTTCCTGGATGATACATCCAGGAATGTATGATCTGAGAAACCTCCCTCCACCTGGAGGTGTGCAGCTTTTTATGATTCTTCCTGGAGCCTTCCTCTGTCTCAAAACACTGCAGTGGCAGTCAAACAACAGTCCTACTGTCCTCAAAGGTGGGAAGCACAAACAGTTTGCTCCTTCTCATCACACAGAATGATTTCCTAAGGTAATTTTTGGAGGAGGAAAAAGGCAAATGAAGATAACCAGGTACACATAAAAAATTACAACTTATTTGTCCCATTGTTGTATTCAGTGGAGGTAGACAACACAGAAATTTGGGAAGCACCAAAAGAACCATAACATTGAAGCTGTGAACAAGGGTAGCTCAGTCATGTACAGCATCAGACAGAAACCAAACCCTAGGATGAAAGCCTTCTGCCTGTACCTAGTTCTTTAAACAGCAAATTACACATGTATAATGCTAGTCCCAATACTAGTTAAAGAAGGGGAAAACATTACTAGAAATGCAGAAAAGTAATTGCAAAAAGCAGACTTGTTTACAGACTTGTTTATGCTGAGGGAGAAGAGCAGCCTACAGTCAAATCAAAGGAAGGCAAAAACAGCACACTCGAATTTGGGGGAAGAATAAGCACAGAGGATTTGTTTTTAAGACTGAAATCTATGGGAAGAATTGGATTACATTAAGATATGCAGATCCACTTTCAGAAATTCAGTTTCTACAGAAACATCAGTGTGAAGAGATTTTCATCTGTTTTAAAAACAGATTAAAAATAATTGTACGTACAGTTGCATGTAACCTTTTGTTAGGTAAGTCATCCCATCACTAAACCAGCCCTGAAGACTGGTTGCTTCTGCTGAACACAGTGGGAGTTTTGCTGTGTACTGAGAGACAACGGCCTGTTCCTCAGTGCAATGCAAGCTAGAGAAAAGAATGTACACGTGCTGGAGCAGTGTTTGTGAAACATGGTGCTGATTTCTGTGATGGCTTTTTCCATGCACCAAGCATGAGATCATGTACAGGGCTGTATTTACATGGTGATGTAATTTTGCAGCAGAAGCTGAAAAAACAAGGAGGGTATATCTTGTCCAGAGTGATATATGCCAAGCTTTCCACAACTATGCAGCCATGCCATATATATGTTGGCAGGATGAAAATAAGATTTGGGACAACCCTGCCCCAAAATTCTAGACAAGCTTATGTTTTGGCTGCAAACTCAACTCGTAACGCTAAAGGGAACTTCCATCAGGCAAACAATTTTTGAGTCAAACAGCATATGTACTTAATTGAATGCTTACAAAATCACCTTTTGTTTTATACAGATGTTCTGACAACAAAAGGAAAAACCAGAGATGCCTAATGGATTTAACAACATGGCTCTATTTATGTTGTGATCACATAAGATCAGATGCTCAAATAAAATTATTTTCCAAGTAATGTTGTATGATAATGTGGTTTACAAATGGTTACACCCACTCAATTTCTGTGGTAGAATCTCACTTTTTTTTCTTTAAAAAGAATGCCATGGCGTGTCACTGAGACATAAAAACTTGAAAAAAAATTGTTGACCTCGTTTACATACAGAATGCTATTAGTCATAAATAAATAAAACAGGATTTGTTTGATTACCCAGTGAAATTATACACACACTTTTTGGAAAATCTGATCAAGTTTAGTCTATGGTTGGTTTCTAACTATGCAGGCACAGATCTCTGTATGAATAACATTTAATATAAGATCATAATTGTTCTTCCAGTTCATCCACATTGATTTGGGAGCTGACCAGAATAAAACTGGTGCAGCTCTGAACCTCTCCTGCTTTCATCAGAATTGTTTTAGGTTAGGAAACTGGGTGAGTCACTAACTAGAATCAAGAACAAATCCAACTATAAACCACGTGTACCTTTTATCTACAAATAAAGTGAACTGACAAATTAGCTTTAACAGTATTTTCAATGACAGTAAATTTAGATGTAACAATCAAAATAGTGGCTGAGGATGCTTTAGAGGGACAACATACAGCTGTGACCATTAGAAGGTGTCCTGAGACATCTCTTTTTCCTTCTTCTTGCATGTCAACTGTTAACTCATTGAATTCTTACATCAATGCACACAAATACAGAACACGCCAAAGCCTGGGAATGAGCACAGGATGAAGCAGTGCCTTGGAGCAGTTCTTCAGAATGCTGCAGTACCTGTGTGCATCTGGCATGGAGAAGTCTTATGGATCTCCTCCGTGTGTCAGCAGTTAACTCCCCTACAGACAGCACTACATGAAACTGTTTGTTAGCTGGCATTTTCTCCGAGAAAAAAGTAGGAATTGAACTTCACTTTGAGATGCTGCTAAACATTAGTATAAACAATTGGGAAAGAAAGAGGAATATTTGCTGTTCATAGCTTTTATTATAAACATATATATTAAATATTAACATAGCAATAAAAAGAGACTGGCTAGGCCTTTAGAAGGGTAAGTGTCCTAAAACAGGCCCAGAAATCCATTCGATATGGCATCCACTGAGTTGGCAAACTCTGTAGAACCACTTCTGCAATAATTTAAGTCTACAAAACACTGGGATATTCCCTGTCCTCTCTTTTAAACAGAACAGCATTCTGCATCAGGAAACAGTTAGTCTGCACTTTTGTTTATTGCCACAATGAATAAAAGGTTCAGCCACAATGAATAAAAAAGATCCGTGTATTCAAGTACAGATACTCCAAAAATATCAGTTCAGCCCACTTCCTTTTTTCATTTTACCCAGCAGATCAGGCTCCTCCCAACTGTTTTAACTGGCTGAAAAGTATCAGTATCAGTCAAGATCCTCTGGGCCTACTGGGAGCTTTGCAAAGAGTAAGAGCTTGAACGAATGTTTGTTCTCCAAGTAACATGCAAAGCCCTTTTTTGGTTCTTTTATAATGACTAGTTGAAAAGCAGAATATGTACGAGTCTGTGAAAATCCTTGTTTTCAAAATATTAAATTTCAACAATAATCTGGATGGTTGAAGTTTCGAAAGTTTCAGGTATCAACTGATAAAAAAAAAATTCTAAGTCAAAATACTTGAAATAAAGATGCACCAAGCTGTATGCTTGAAGAGGATGTGCTCTCCTGTTACAGCATTTTCTCTGCTCCCCATGTTCCTTTGCCTTCCAGCAGCGAGTGCTCTCACTGCCACTCTAGTTCCTGTCAGATGGTGGAATTGGATCCAAATGATGAACAAAGGTAGATTTATTCAGCATCTATACAAACATACATGTTTGTACAGTCCAGACAGCCAACAGTAAATATGTAAGCAGTGGAGTTAATGAAATATGTATGTATTTTTTAATCAGGTAGTCAAAGTAGTGCAAAGAGATCTGTGCTTTTAGATTTCTGCATTATCAATTATATACTTGATATTTTCCCCCTTAAAAATAACTCTGAATAAACATCTAAAAATATGTGAACTAACAGAAAATATAATCTTAGGATATTGTTGGAAAAATACAATTTGCAATAAAAAATATGGTAATTTCTTCTTACTAGAAACAAGTAAAAAAAATATACTCCTGCACATAATTTTTAGCATCCTAGACATGTAACAAATACTTCTGCAGTAGCAGCCCATCCTTTAAACAAAGTCTGAATCCCTTACAGTGCTGCGTTTTAATTAATATCAAAAAGCACATAATCAGTAAATCTTTGCTTACTCCTTTGTACATGTTAACCTGTGCTTTGGCAATGTCAGCAAATGCTAGAGCATGTTGACTAGATAGGAAGTGGTTTACATATAAGTATTCTATATAAGAAAGCAATCTAGAAATACTGGCTCTGATCCTAGGCAGGGTCATTGCCTCTTTGTACTACTCCATAGATTCCAGAGAGAATTTACCCAAACAGAGCAAGTCTAGAGGGCCCCTCTTGTAAAGATTACTAAGTCAGAGGAACTTTTATCTTTCCATCTCTCTGTTTTGAGAAAAGGATGGGGGCAACCCTTCTGAACAACCCTTCATCCAAAATGGAGATTAGAAAAGCCTGTGAGTACTGCCTTATTGTGTACTTCCCTTTATGACTTCTCCTGCTGCCACAGCTTCCCCACTTGCTCGGGCACATGTCATTCTGATCAAATGGTGCCAACAACCCCTGAGGCTCACAGGTACCTAGAATCAAGCAACTGACATGACCCATACCCTGGAGTTTGGAGTCTGCCAAAGAGAACACTGCAGATGAGCATGATGTCAGTGGCTAGTGAAACAGAGTTGATTCAAGCTGCTTCTCTCTGAAATTGAATTTCCGTGCTTTTGTGAAGTCCAAAAGGGGCAAATATCTTTTTTTCAAGATGGTTTTTGTGAAATCAAATGAGCACTTTTTCCAGTTCCTAAGTCTTCTTTTTAGTAGGATTTAGCCAGCATTTCTCTTGGTGAAACTGAATTTTCCATTTCCACAGAGGCATGATGCAGTGGAGACTTCTGAAGAACTTGCATAGACAATATCTTTCTTTTTATGTATACTATTTTTAGACAGCATATGAATTTCTGTAGAAAAATCAGTTCTGAATTTCATCTCCAGTCTTCAAGATGGACCAATGCTGTACCATTTAACAACAAGTTTTTCAGGGTTTGCAATGGTGTCTTTCCACTGCTCTACTGCTTCACTGTTGCTGCCATCAGAACTTAACCAGATCTGCATTAAGGGAAAAAAAACCAAACAACCGAGTTTACCTGATATAACAAAACCCAGCATTTACTAGTTCCAAATAAATACCATTGTGTAGAACAGTGGAAGTGTAGAACAGGATAAAACATACAGACTGTGACCAAAGCATAACAGCAACAAATACTCTTGTTCTGCTCGTCCTAACATTCTGGCTTTCAGCTGGGAACACAGGGAGTCTGTGTTTAAATTTAGCCTCTAAAATAGTTTAGAGAACCCACTACATAATAATGTTTCTGTACTTAATAAGATGTTTTAAGTGAAGCATTCCTTGCTGTATTCAAATGCACATGCTGGGGTCAGGGGCTCCCCAGGCCAGTGGCAGCTCTGTGTGTTTGGACGCAGTTGGCTCCAAGCCACGCAGCGTCCGGCACGAGCTGTCCAGCATTTTCATGAGCATTTAAACTTGCACACTCCCACAGCCAGGGCCAAACCTGCATTCCACAGAGGTTACTAACATGCCCATACCACACATAGTCACGTAGTAAGAGCCCGTTTCTTCTCAGTATTCAGTTAGTGGATAGTGGCCATTAAATGAGGAAATGAAGTACAAGTAGGAAATTTTCCCCCTTAACATTATCATCAGACCCCATTGCCAAAAGAATTCTGCTTATGTAAGTAGGTAGTGTTATTTACAGGACTCTATTTCCTCAAGTCTTCCAAGAATGAGTCCTTTTAAGACTTCTCAGAAACCTTGACCATGAAGTACATTTAGCCTATACTGCTGGGGCATGAGTCCTCGAGAAGTGAGAATAATGTCTTCCAGAATACCACAGACAGCTGATGTTTCATCCACAGAGATTCAATGTACATCTTGCTCATGATTAAAGACATGCCTGTAAAAGCAGCCTAATCTAAGTATTGTCTGCTTAGAATAGCATCCAATTAAACACCATTCTCTGAAGAACAAAGTTAATAGATCCAGCTATATTCATTTTTTTCCAGCTGTCCAGCCAATCGCTCAAAGTACATTTTTCCCTGAGCCATATTTTATGTCTTCATGTGTAATGTGGCAATGTCTGCCTTCATGAGCTGAAACAACCTTTTCCAAATAACCTCTGAGGAGCACAAGTTTTCTTTCTCCTAAAATTAAGATCCACAATTAAATGTAACTCAGCAGATTGAGATTACCTCACATATTGCTAGATGACTGCAAAATCATACCCAGTTATTTCCCCCCCAAGGCAGTAAAGCTAAGGAGAAATTTTTTTTTGATTTTTCCTATTTCAAATCTAAATCCACCAACAGGAAGATGGGACATGTGCAACATGAGGCTACAAAAAATGGAGGAACTTCACATAACTCTTGCTGGCACATGATTTCTATATCTTATAGCACATGAGCATCTCCTGTAGCTGCATGTCTTCAGCAGGCACAAAAACCATCACCAGAATAGGACAGTATAATTTTTTTGTACCTAAGGACAACACAGTCCTCCATCTGACATAGGATGTCACATTTGGGGTCTCAAAATCAAGTCTATGTTATTAATTTATGCATTTATTAAAATTCTGTTACTGCATCTAACTGGGTCAGGAAAAGCACAGAGCATTAAGAACAACTATGGCTTACTACACCAAGAAGAAGAGAGAAAGAAAAGACAGGATGATGGTAATAGAACAAGCAGGGGAAGAGAATGGAGAGAATAATGAGACCAGACTACTGAGTTTTATGGTGGTTAAATAAATATGATCACACAAATGCTTTCAAAGAGATAATACTGAAGTCATCTCTGTTAACTAAAAAACAAGCTAAAATATTTTGTGTTTGGAGACAATTATACTATTACTTGATCATACATAGACTATTGTACTGATTTCAGCATTGTTGTACCCAGGAAAGGAGGCTCATTGTAGCTGTTGATACTTCCTTTTACACACCCCTCTTGTGAGTGTATTGTTATGGTAAGCCAACACCCCCTTGCTGTACAGGACATTGTAGGTTATGGAACTCCTGTGGGTGCTATGTTTTTCTTTAGAAAGCTAAAGGCAACCAGGAGATCCTGTATCTCTTGGAAGGAATCTGTCATATAGTACTACTCCACACAAAAACTGACTTCAGGATTTCTTTTTGAAAGAAAAATCAAGTGCCAACTCCCATTCTCATGTTGGTGCACATTTAAGAGCCCAGTACCGTTTTTGCTTGGATTACATACAGAAGAGTGTAGTAGAATTTACTGTTTTGTTTTATGTCACCTCATTTAAAATATTTTAAAATTCATACCAAGAAACCTGTGGAACTGGATTTTAAGTGAAGGGTATCAGGCTATTTAGCAGAAACCAACCTGTCCTAGGAAGTGTTTTCTTCTCACTGAGCTTTTGCTGTAGAGCTTGATGAGAAAGCTAATTCCTTGTTCTGCTTGGCTCACTGGAAAAGCCATCATTTCTCCCCACTTCACTTGGCCATTAGTGGCCTTCAGAAGGCGAGTCTTCTTTTTATAGATGATCCCTTCTGTACTAAACATTCCAACTTTCACAAAGAAACCTAGCAAAAAAGGGAAGGGAAAAGGCACACAAAGGGTTACTCACAACACACCCCAAAAGGAACCAACAAGATCCATATGTATGCTTCAAATTGCATCAGTTTCTCAAAAGTCTGGCCAAAAGAACTCTACAATAGCTTTCCTGACTAGTCACACAAGCAGAATATGTTCAGTAATATTGGACTGATTAACACAGTACCCAAACAGCAAGTGCAAGCTAATGCTCTTGTATGTCAGGATTAATACTGGGATAAAAATCTTCCAAAATACATAAATACACATCTTCAAAGCAAACAACATGTAATCAAGGAAGACATCTGGGGAAACAAGCCTTGGCAATGGAACTCTACCACACAGTATGTTAGTCTGAAGTTTGTAAGGAATGTTATGAATGGCCAACCCATTTGAGCAGCAATTTACCTGTTACAAATGCTTTCAGACAGGAGGCATGAAACATGAGGCTGATGTAACTTACTTGAAGACAGTGGCATAGATGAAACAGGAAGATTTTGTGCTTCAAGAATCTGTAACTGTATCCTCCTGTTTATGGCTTGAAAACAAGTTCCTATTTGAAGTTCTGCACGGCACACCTACAAGCAGAAGAATGTTGCCATAACATCTGGATTAAGTTGCTTATAAACTCAGGAACCACAGGAATTTTGTCATATGTTGGGCTCCCACATTTCTATCAGGGATTTCCTGGACAGAAATATAAGCATGTGTTGCATACAGAACCTGCAGATGCACAGTAAGTGCATCTTGCACTTGTCATAGCTGCAGTACATGTGCTCCACAGATGAGCTGCTGATGTGTGCTGCACATATGGCCCTCGTGGGCTGCAGCCAGGGATACTGGCCAAATCACCCAGTCCTCAGTTTTTACCTGGTACAGATTCAGCCATGGTAAGAGCAATACATACAGGGGAAACCAGATGTGTCATTGCAACTTTACTAAATCTGGGTGTGGAAGTGAGAGAGCACATAACCTCCACTCACACAAAAACCTTCGGAGTTCCCCTCCCACACTTTTGAACTTTTTGCAATATGGAGATACAAGCAATGTTTTCCATAGATACAAGGCCCTGTCACTTCATGTCACGAGTGCTGAGGGTGACGGCACACTGTGTAGTTTCCTGTGTTAGGAAAGTACTTGTGTTTTACATGCCTACACACATGCACCACTGCCACACACAGTGTATGTATCAAGATCTCCAGTCTGATTCTTGGGGGACTTTTTAGAATTTTTGCCAGTGGAAAAGTTGCACTGAGTCATCCTCTTTGCTCTCCTGTCACACTCTAATGTCCTCAGAACACTGCAAGAGCAGCAGGAAAAGGTCAATGGACACCCACCTTCCTGACAGCCTTCATTTAAATGGACTCTGCTAGTCTTTGTTGCCTTCAAGTTTTAATGCACTTCAATGAACCAAAATGCACTAAGCAAGAGAGCAACAGGTTAGATAAAGAAAAGTCAGGCCCCAGTTCATCAGAGAGACCCAAATTCTCTTTGTAGCTCAGCCACAAAACTTCTGTGTAACCACAGAAGCCACTTAGTTGACTCTGAGCTTTGGCTTTCTATTGGCAGAGAGGGTAGGGTTTGCTGCCTCACAGGGTACTACAGGGACGAATTCCAGAGTGTCTGGAGGGCTCTTGGATATAATGGTGATGGAAGGCAGCACAGACTGAGAAGATATGAGATGATTCAGAAATTTACACGGAGATGAAATGCTTTCTAAACCAGCTTCCTCTGTGACTTTATCTTACTGCTTTTGAAGCAATAAGGTTATTCACATTACAACCAAAAAATGTCAAGTGTAACTTATGTTAGAAATCAAGAGTATTATACATATTACTCAGACACACTTAAATAAAATTTGCTTTTGAGTTGCTAATTCAAGTTTAATTTGTTGAAAATACAAATGTCTAGACACAATCTATAAAAGAAACAAACAAAGTGAGGGTAGGGGGAAAGGAAATCCCACAGCGAAAACCACCTGCTTCTTATTACACTAATGGAAATGAACTGTCTGAATTATTACTTCACAGCATGCAATCTGAACATTAAATATATGGCTGTCTCTGCAGTTTCAGGCCACTGAAGTTCTTAGCACTTTTCTTCCATAACAAAAGCAGATTCCATTTGCTCTGAGCTCTTGCTGTGAGTCCTAAGGATATTCTGATGCTTTTTTGGTCAGAAAATACAATTACCCGGTGTTCTTTGCTGAACATTTCCCCAGAATGTCCCTCCCTCAAGCTGTGAGCCATGGTGTGGAAGAGCTTGCTCTAGCTCTTTTCCTAGAAACATCTGCAGTTTATGACCAGAACAGCTATGAGCAGAGTTCAAAAGTCTGTATTTTTTCCCCATCAAAATGCCTTTCTCCAAGGAAGTAGGGTAAAAGAAAAAAAAAAAAAAAAAAAAGAACCCCTCTAGTTTTTACTACTGAATTATTTTACTTTCACTTCCAGCAACCCTTTCCAGGTGAGATAAGAACATACTTTCACAGTATTGGCACTTACAGGTGCTTTGGAAGGAGGAGATATATCCAGCCAATGATTTGACTCCTGTGAGCTCAGCTCCCGCAGTGCCAAGGAACATTCTCCAATAGTTTTTTTCCTGGGAGTCTGTGTCTGGATTTTAAATACCAATCTGACAGCCTGCAGGCTTTGCAGTTTAATAGCAAAAACAAAAGTTTCCATAAATTCAATGTCCTAGAAAGAAAAACAGATGAGTAACATCATTTTAAGAGAATCCCACTGAGCCCAAAACCTAGAAACCAAAGCATCCTGCTTCTATAAGCCACTGCTCCTGACTACCACTTTAGGTTACCACGGAAAAGTGTCTTTTTTATAGTGCAAAGTCCACACACACTTACCCCTACGTTGTCACAGCCTGGCAGGGCCGAAGTTCTGGATGATTTTTCACTACCATAACAGGTTGTGGCCATCTCTTCTGGAACCTTACAACAGCACACATACATTCTCCTAATAGATTCTCTAACCTTTTGCTACAGTCTCTCCAGCTAATTTTGTTTTCTTTACCTTTGGCTCACATTATGGGAGATTTATGTTGCTTTACTTTGTATCCCCTTAATATTCCTTTACTGTCACTATCAGGAATCTTGTCCCATGTGACCAGTTTTTACTATTTTCTGTAGAGACAAAGTGTGAATATTATCTCGTGCCAGATGAGAGGCAGGACCTCAGCTACCTTCCCTGGGATGAGTGTGCACCCACAGCCCAGTCTTCCTCTGCTCCCCCACCACGCAGGTGCCACAGCCAGCAGCTCACGGTTCAGTGCTCTGTGAGCATCTCTGTCGTGCCAGCTTGTGAGAGAAGGAGGGCAAGAGTACAATGCAAGACAGGATATGGGGGAGGAAGTGGAATAAGGCTTTTAATAGGATTTTGAGAAATTGGGGGGAGTAAAACACACGTGGACAGTTAACACAGCAAACATGGCACAGGAGTGGATGTTTGGTCCATTTTAAAAAGCCACTTACATATCACATTTATTTTTTTGTGGGGAAAAATATTTCTCGGTATTTTGCGTGCCTCTACTTACACTGCAGCCCTCCTTGGCAGAAGATTTGAAATGCACTGGCTTGGGCAGTGTGAGAATTCCCTTGACACAGATACGAGGATTTTCCCCACAGCTAGAAGGCCAGGTCAGGTCTTTGCACTGCAACATTGAAAATAGTCAGTTTAGACAATGCAAGACTTAACATTTGATGTAGTTACAAGGTTCTGTCTACTCAAAGTTCCATTGCCTGAAAATTATTCACAGTTCCTGGAAGTATATAAAACAACCAGCCTAACAGTATCACATTTGCTGACAAAAAAGCCTTGAGAAGCTAGGTGTCCTCAAAGTTCTATTAGGGTTCTGCCCTGAAGGAACTGTTAGATTTGAAGTCATAGAATCATAGAAATCACTTAAATGATGCCTCCACAGCTGTTCCCATTTACTGACTTCAAATTTCCACAGGAAGATGTCCATAGCAGGACCAGCCTATGACCAGCTCAGCTTTCTAATCTGTGCTGAACAGTTCCTCATTTCACAACTGGAACATATGTAAACATATGTATAGTAACATAAGGAGATATTTACTATTTCTTCTTATTGACTGCAGCAGAACAGATTGCAACAGAAAAAGAAATTAAAGGAGAGGAAGATGCTTTGAAGTCTAGTATTACATTTGACTAAACTTTGTTTATATTAATGCTTACAAATAATTTTATTTTTTTCCTTAGTAGAATAGTCATTGATTATTGAATAGTCATTATTTGAATAAATAACCAGCTTATTTATATTTGCTTACATGTAAAACTGTGATCCAAATCTGTTCTACAGAAGAAATGTAACACAATTTCACATTCAGTCTTCCAAAGTCTCGTTCATCACCTGATAATGTAATAGTATCTATGGAAGAAAGCCAATTATTATTTTTAGAAGTAATTCAGTATCTTAAAAGTTCACTCCAGAAATAAGGGAACTCATTAGTAGGTGGACTGCTTATCTTCACAAACTTCTCTCAAAATAAGTTTGAAATATTTTAACACCTACATTACAAAATATCCACCAAGTCCAGTAACCTGACCTTCTGCATGGCTAAAAGCCTTCACATTTCATGGAACAGAATCACGTAATCACAGAATATCCTGAGTTGGAAAAGACTTTGAAGGATCACAGAAGTCCAACTTCTGGCCCACATGAGACCACACCAAGTGCCTGGGTTATCTCTATTGAATGTAATAACTTGTGTTATACTCAAACAACTTTTAGAAAGAAAAAAGAAGCCATGTTCCTGAGACACCCAGAACACATTTATATCCTATCACTTCCCTTAATCTCTTTCACTTGTAAGTTTACACATTGGCCTCTTCTTTATCTTTCTCAAATTTCAATTCCAGTCTAGTAAACATTTTACTATTATGCTGTCTCCAAGTCAGAAGAGCCACTCAAAATCCAGCATTTCTCTGTCGTGACTGGAACCAGGTCATTGCCTCAGTCTTCTTTTAGAAGGACACTGGGTCAAACTTTGACTTAGAGCAGGGTGACTTCTGTGGGGACTTGATTAATTTTTGAGGGTTTATTTTGCCCTATCTCCACTTCTTCAGCATTCTTTCATAAATAAGGATACTGAGTTGCATGCAATATTCTTGTCTAATTACCAGTGTAATGTGGGTATTGGATTTCAGGCACTTCACACAGAAAAATATTGATACATGAAAAAGGACTGGACGTGCGACCTAGTGCTGCATTCTATCCTAAGACAGTTTCTGTAATTTCTTAGTTCACTTGGATAGTAAATTCAAGTATGAATTTCTCGAAAGCATGAGAACTTCTCAAAGTCTCATCAACCTCCAGACAACAGGACAGTGCAAGTCCAAAACACTTAATTTCAAAGTGCCAAGTCATCTCCAGCTGACCTGCTAGTCAGATTCATCTCAAAAAACTCCCAAACCAAATAAAAACATCAACAGCAGAGTAGAAACAGCTTTATGTTTCATGTGCAAAGGGAGATATCTCATTACAAGGTAAACAAACAAAACATTACCCAGACTTCTGTTACTGCCTTGTGAGTCCTTCCTGGAAGAGGTACTGCTAGGTACACTGGAGACTGAATCATATCTCTGGGGACAGGAAAAAAGGAATCACTTAATTCAGAGCAACAGATGCAAAACCCAGAGATTATTCCATCAGACAAGATATGATGAAAACTAAATATTCCATTTCAAATAATTGCCTCATTCCTTACTAGTTTCTTGATGCACCAGCACACAATTACTATCTTGATGCAATGAGCTAATAGGGGACCCATTTGACCAGCAGAGATTTTTGGTTTGCTCCTGAATATATACACAACTTCATTGCTATGTAAGACATGATTATTATAGAAGAAATAAATAAACAAACACAGTGTTTTGTGTCAATGGCAACTTCCAGTGTTCCACTTTTCAATTGATGGGAGAAGCCACAAGATGATGAACCATGACATGCTGTCTGTCCTGTCCTGCTTAACAGCCAGCTTGGGTTTCTCAACAGCCCTGCTGGGCCAGAACAGCAAATGTCAGAGGAGACATCAGGAAAAAGCCTCTTGAATTTGGTCAAGATGTTGAAATTTTCCCTCTGGTCCTCCCAGTGTACAGTGCAATGCCCTCCAGTGTTTACTTTGGAAACACAATGCAACAGGAAGAGATAGACTGAGTAAGCTGAGTTTTCAGTATAACCTTGGTAACAAGGGGAACTCACCTTCATGAATCGGTGAGGTGGGCTCCTGAGATCAAACATCGAACGGCTTATATCAAGGGATCCAGGCAAAGTGCTGGGTCTTAAATCACTAACTAATCAGACAAAAAGAACAAAAATCAAGTCATCATAATTGCTAGGAAAAAAAAAGAATAACTTTCACAAACTGCTGGAAAGTATCTGCTCAATCCCAGAGATTACAAATGACCAAAATGGTTTAAAGACAGTATGATCTGCTGTTTCTAGTAACATTTCCCAGGAACACGGGGATGGGGCAGAGGTGAAGAGATGGTGTCTTTTTCAAAAAATTAAATTTTTAATGAAAAAATGTCAATTTTTATACAGAAAGCTGTCTGTAAAATATAAAAAAGCAGAAAGATTTTAATCATACAAATATGTTGTTTACCAGTAATAAGTAGAATTTCAGAAAAACATTAATGAATTTACTTTTCAGTTTGTTTGGAGTTTTTTTTTAAGATGAAGAGAAGGGGCTTCACACTGAAATTCAAGAATTTAATTTTGTACCTTCCAAATAAACATATTCTGTAGTTCTAAACGCACACACATGAAAATATCATAGCACTCGCTGAGACAGAGTAGGCTTAAAGTTTTGCTTTAATAGTCTATAGATGCCGTAAAGTTCTAAGTTCTGAAACAGCTGTCAAAAAACTCTGGAGGAAAAAAAAGGCATTTTAGAACTGTTCTGTAGACACACTAGAATAACCTTTCTTGTGTTTAAACTTACTAAGACAAAACCAGTAAAGTGTTCACTTCGCTTGAAGAAAAATGGAAAAAGAGATGATGAACTGAAGGGAAGATGTTCAAGACAGTTTAATAAAACCCATTTGGCTCCCAGCACAGGTGCTTACAAAGCCTGGTAAAACCATATGTGTTAAAGGCTGCTAAAATTCTACATGTGTTTTGTTCTCTTAAAAAAATACATGGAATAGTCTTTTCATGTAGTCTCTATGGTGATTCAGAATTATTTTAAAACAGGACACAGACTGAGACATTTTCCCCCAGCTGAAAATAAGAATGCTGCTCCATTCTAAATAAAACATCTTTAAAAATGCGAGCTGTTGCCAGCTTCTGACTTCATGGAGAGCGTGTACCTTTCCTGGAGTGTTTGAGTTTTCGGAATGCATTTGCCTTAGCAATCACAAGCAACAACTAATCATTTTCTTCAGTCTGAACAGCATTCATTATAGGATACACACACCAACAAACAGCACAGACGACAATTTTTGCCTAGATAGCCAAGCACTTTCTATCTAAACTTTTACTATCTTGCACGCCTCCCTCATTCTTACACACACTGAGAATTGGGGACATTGCTGTAGCTTCAAAAGCAAACTACAAAAAAAGTTGGCATACAGCATCATGCCCCATTTTGCACCTGTTCTTATCATCTGCTCCTGAATGTTTCTTGGTGCTTGTTCCTCTCCCCATATATGTACTCCTCAGGCACTCCTCCTACTCAACATACTGCCTGGCTTCCTTTTTCCATCTCCCTCACTCCTCTTACTGGTAGCTGAAATCTCCAGTACTGCATGCCGGTCTGCATCAGAGGCAGCTACAGTATCTCATTTTGGCAATTTCTCTACCTTTGTGTGATGCATGCAAGCCTTGTTAAGCCCCTAAAAGACAAAAAGTCACAGTGCAGCTGCAAATAAAGCAGAGCTGGCTCTGCAGATTGATTCACCAACCAAGGAGTGTCCGTAGCACGCCGACCGGCTTGAGAACAGCTATAACCAAACAAGTCTTCTGTAGACTAAGGGCTTTTATTCCTCTTACCTATAAATCCTGAAAAAGGGAGGAAGTCAGAGAAGCAAAGGTGTGGTCCTTCTCACCTGATCCATATAATTTCCTGCTGTCTGATTTTGCTTGGAAGCGCCTGATGAGGTCTGGGGAAACCCTGTGCTCCAGGTAGAAGGGGTTGTAGACGTCATAGCGCGGCCACTGGTACGCGCCGTGCACTTCTGCCTTCCGCTCGCCAAACGAGCCTCTGCCTGACTCTGTGGAGCACAAGTAAACATCAAATGCAAGAGTTCCAGACATAACACATGCTGTCTGGCTTCATAAGGCAGGCAGGGTGCCTTCAGGGCAAAGGACAAAATATTTCAATATTATCTACTTTGGGTAAAGGGGAAAAAAAAAAAAAAGAAAAATACACATTCACATTATGTCAGGTTTCCACAGTGTGTGAGCAAACACTGGAATCAAATTGGCTGTAAAAAACTATGCACACCCTCTCTTGGAGTTTTGCAGTAAATGCCTAAGCAGTTAAATACAGAAGGCTCCAAAGACAGAGAGCAAGACAGAAGTTAACAGGAAAAGTAGCACTCTGTGTACAGAAAACCTCCAAATTTAATTACCTACCCCCAGCATATTCTTACTGAATTAATGGACCTTCAGGAAGATCTTGTATGGAAAGATAATGCAGCTTTTGACTGCAGTCTCCTTATCTGCTTTGCATGGCAAGTCTGTCGACAGTAACATCACTGGTCCAAAATTACTTGAATTGTTGGCTGAGGCATATGTAGACATATCTGAGACTGGTTGAATCCCAGCCCTTTACTCAGTCCAGAATAATTTCAGAAAAGACATGTATGCCTTGGTCAGCAAAACAGTGAAGAACACTGCTGTAGTGTTTTTTACTGTCTGGACTGAAAAGAAGCCATATGTAACAGCACATTAGGGAATGGGGTGACCTGGATTCTGCCAAACTCTGATACTTGTTTCTTCATGTCACCTCCCTGGACTTCAACCTATCTCTTAAAAAGTTCTTTCCCCACAATAAAGTGCCTTCAGTTCTGCAGGTGCCTTGCACTATAAGAGGCAAACTACCACTGGTTACTAACACGTGCAGGAGTCCTCTCCTGCACGTGTTAGTAAAGTAAAAAACTAAGACACTGAGATGGAACACGGGTGGTGATAAAGCAAGAACTCAAGCACAATGGGCCTGAGCATGACATAAATCAGGATGAACACTAAAAGTGAGGCCACAAATAATTGCTACACAGCAGATGATGGAAAATCCAGTGTTCCAGACCAGGAGCACACTTCTTCCTGCTAGCTTACTTCTGTGAGAGCATGAGACACACTGCAGTGAGCACTGAAGAGAAAGGCTGCCAGAACTTAATTGCTTTCAGAAGGGTTGCCAAGAGCTAACACTGAGCATGTCCTGTTTCACGAAAGGAAAATGGCCAGACATGCACAGAAAATGGTGAGGAACTGAGAGCAGGACTTGGGCTTCTACAGATATTTAACAGTGGTCTAAGAAAAAAGTACTCTGAGTACATTTTTTGAGTCTGCTGGTGCTTTGGCTAATGTGAAAAAAGAACAGCAGCACACTTCACTCTATCTAGTAAATCTCCCTAAAAAGTAAATACTGCATTTTTAAACATGACTGTATGCAGCTTAAAGATGTACTTAAAAAATCAGTATTTATATTTGGAAAGAGAAATGAAAGTTGCCCACTTGACATAAGACCCACTTTTCAAATATTTGTTCAAAAATTTAAAATATTTGCTCAAGAGGCTCAATTATGAAGAGTCAGGTCATCCTGCCAGAAGCTCTAACAGCTTGTAACCTAAAGGGCCGGTCTGTACACCAGGTCCCTCAGAAATTATCAGGAAGCAGAATGCTCAATGTAGACAAGTCACTGACTGTTACAGCATGAACAAGGAAAACATTCACCTAAAGGCTGTTAGACACATCTTCCTTCTCTCTGGAGAACATCCATGCCTCAGAGTCCTTGATTAACTTCTCTGTACAGTATTTTGAGGACAAGATAAGACTAAGCAAGGCAGAGCCTAAACCTAGACCCAGTAAGAAAGGGGATTATCAGGAGCATGTCCTGCTTTTCCATAGCATATCCAACGACGGACTTACAAGAACTATCTACTGAAATAGCAGGAAGTATTGGGGAGATCAGGCTCAGAGATGAGGGGGCCTCACATGTTCTACCTCCAGCTCTTCAGTTGCCTGTTAATGGTTGCTGACATGACAGATAAAGCCCACTAGAAGATGGAGCACAGAATGGCCAGTCTGTACTGAACAGCTCTGCTAGGCTGCTTAGCTTGGCTATGGTGCCAGTGGTACAGGCAGCAGTGGGTGGGGAAGGAGTTTGGTAATAGCCCTGCAGGAGGAGGAAAGAAGCAACAGCAGGGACCTAGGGAGAAGAGGGAAGGGTGGGAATAAAACCCCACGAACACAAAAAAGTTAGGAAGCATTGCATTAGTTATTATGCAACATATGGTTGACTTCTTTCAGTTATTAGGCTTTTCACCTTCAGAAAGGAAATAAAGTCACGTGGGACTAAGAACATAGTACCAGCTTATCACGTCCTTGAGGCAAAGCAATCCTAGAGAAAACAACTATTCAGGTATGTCTCTGTGCCAGAATTTCCCCTTACCTAATTCTGTGCATCTCCTGCCAGGACTAAGAGCCTAACAGCATATGCTCTGTAACTCATGTTTGTGGGACAGGATCCTATTCTTTTAAAATGTCATCGTGTCTAAATTGCATGTACCTCATTTTGGCAGTTTGAGTATGGGAGTAACAGAGGATGAGTACAAGATTGTTGTGAAGCAGGAAAGAAATAGTGTCACATGAAACCATGTAACAGGGGATCTGTGCTCTCGGCCTCCCAAAAACCAGCAAAAAGAGCAGCAAATAGTAGGTACAAAAAATTCTGCCAGATAGTAGCACATGCCATCTATTGGCAAAATTCAAAAAGGAGGATGTGTTAGTATGTTAAAACATACCAGAATATTAACCATGAAAGCCAGAACACCCTTCTCCTTTTACTTGAGTGATATGGATACTGGGGATATGTTAGGTCTTTCCTTGTCTCCAATAAATTCAATAAATTCTTTCTAAAGATTCCATTTCCTTTAAGTGTCTTCCATTACTTTTGAGTATGAGCACTGGAGTGCAATTGTCCCATTCTGTTTTATTCATACAACATCACAGAGATTCATTGTGGGATGACATACTTCCCAAAACCTCTCTGGGTGTCCAGAGAGAAAAGCAACCAGCTCCCCAGGGAAGTGGTCACAGCAGCAGCCCAACAGAGTTCAAGTGTCTGCACAACGCCCTCAGGCACACGGTGTGAATTATGGGGTGTCCTGTGCAGGGCCAGGAGCTGATGAGCCTTGTGTGTCCCTTCCAACTCTATGATTCCTTAAAACAAGACCAGGCTTCTAGAAAACTTCTGCAAACATATGTTTTCAATAGGAATACTTGACAACGTTCAAGGTGCAGCAGAAGCTAAACAACTATTTCAGCAATACTGTCTGTATTTTACCTTTAATCCCTCCAGCATGTGAGACACTAGGAAGGCTCTTCGGCTGTACATAAGCCAGTTTGAATGGAGGGACCACAAATGGTACCTCCTGACCATCCAGAGGCAGTTTAGAAAGCAAATAATCCTCAGAACAGCCAACTTGACGCTTCACTGACACAGAAGACAATGGAGGTTGCTCCACAATAGTTGGCTTGCTTGCAGCTACTGCTTCAGATTCCTGCACCATGGAAACTGCTAAAAATAAAGAGCAAGACAGACAGTACACATGTGCATTAATTTTAGAACAATACTATGAACAGATCTCTTTTATTCAATAGTATCTCTGCTTGATACATTACTTAACAGCTGCTAGTATTCAGTTGTACAGCATTCAGGACTAGCACCAGGAAAAGATATTCATGCTTCTGACACCTGTACTGATCCAAACTCTTTGTTGCCCAAGCTTCTTTATTTATAGCTACCTTCTTCTTAAGTGAATTTTCACAAGAGCTGCATTTGTATCATAGAAGAGTTCTTCAAACAAATAAGACACCAAAGAAAATCCTAACAGAGCTAAAAATATCCACAGAGTTAAAAAAAATTAAAAAATAAAAATAAAAAAGCATTCAAATTCTAAGAGTTTGAAAGATATAAGACCTTTACACAACCTTGGGTAAAAAAGCTGCCTTTTTTGGACAGTATTCTAGACTGCAAAGAGCAGACTTCAGATGAGTGTTATTTCTCAGTTCCAATTTATAATACCAACAAGCATGTGTTCAATCTCCAAGTGGAGGTATGGAAGGAATTTTGGATGTTGTAAGAGAAATCAAGTTTATCAGGCGTAACATGGTCATTTTATTAATGGGAGATCTCATCACTAATGAAACAGCAAAACTTTTATTAAACCCTCATTATGTCAGAACTCACGATCATTTTTTTCCTTGTCCATGCAGAAACACAATTTACAGCAGGTTTTTATGCATTCTGTTGCCATTGTTTTCAGTGTTATAATTTAGAGGGGACCTCAATCAGTGATCCAGTGCAGCTGTCAAACCTGAAAAACACAATAAAACAAACCATAGTGGATGGGAGTAAGTGAACTCAGAATGCAGTATTATCAGCTATTTAATATGCAATTGCTTTTTGTACACAGTCCCAGGGTCAATCAGAAAGTTACTTCAGTCATTAAAGGATCAGAGCCATCAGACTTCTCTCACTGAGAAAAATCACTTTTATATAAAAGAACAAGGAAAGAGATAATTTTAACACATGGCATTCAAATACTTTCAGTGATCCACTCAGACAGGTCCCTGTTTTTTGGGAACACTAAAATTCTCCTCATATTTGTGTGTGCCACTGGGCTTTGGAGTTTACTCAGCTTTACAGCTGTTTTGACATGGTATTGTCAAGTAATTTGCAAGATGTGTTTTTAATTCTGTTTCCCTTGTTCATGTTTCTCCTATCCTCTTTCACTCCCCTACTACTTTCACATACATCTATACATGTTTACATTTTTCTCTCAACATACTCCATACTTTTAACTTGAAAACAGGCTTTATGAATGATGCCAAAATTGCCTTCTTTGAGAAACTACTGCTTTCTCATAATTGTATACACATGAAATTGAAGACCTGGTTTATTATATAATTGTTTGCTGTGCACACAGAAATAAAGCATGCTGACTTTCAGCAAAAGAAGAGGCATGTAATCTACAAAAGAATGAGAACAAGTCTCTAACAGCTGGTTAACATTATAAGAACTTTATGACAATGCTAACTGGCCTCATTTAACTGTCTTTATTCATATCCTTATGTTCTCTTTTCAGAGAGGCACAGACAGCTGCACTGCCTCCTGTCCAAAACTTTAGCTAGTCTAGTCCTTTTACATCCACCTAAAATACACTAGGTTCTTAGAAGAACATACCCAAGACACAATTCTACCTCAATGAAGATTAGAAGACACCAAACAGAACATGAACATAGGTTGAAGGGATGGGGAGGACAACAAGCAAGATAGAGGGGGAAAGCACAGAGAAAATATGCAGTTTTACCAAAAAACGAAAAATGGACACGTTTGCTTAGTTATTTCAATTGCAAGAAATCTCTGAAAGCGTCCGTGCACCAACACAGAAACCATTCCCACTGCAGCTTGAGCAGTGCTGCCATTTCCTTTGTATAGTCAAAGACAGCTAGAGAACCACCCAAAGTCTATGGAAATAACTGTAATATCCCCCCAAATTTTCTTGCATTAAAAGCCCCTCAAATTCTGTAGATGTCAAGTGAAGATACTAAGGTATGGACACTTCCTCTAACTCAGACACCATTACTTTGCACAGAATCCCTCTCTCAGTACTTGCCTTCATCTTAAAATTGCCCGTGAGTGTAAGTACAGCATGAGATCTGCATCAAAAATCTTCAGAAGCAATGCCACCAGCTCCAGGACCTGCTCTGCATCTTTAGAGAAGCACGAAAGGAGGCATGAGAATTTCTCATTGAATTCTCCATGGTTCTAATCATCAGATTTTCACTGCTGCTCCTCCCTTGGAGGCATACTCATGATAGCCAAGGCTGCTAATTTACTTTGGGTTCCCTTGCAGTGATTTTCCTTCCCAGCTGTTATCAGTACACAGCTGGAGTTGATATGCTTCACTCTTGTTCACTGTGTTTAAACTGGACTGAAACAGCTGCTCTGTTTGCTCTAAGCTTTGCAACAATGGTATCTAAGCCTCAGTGGCAGTTTGCACAAGCAAAACAGACTTTTATCTCAAAATGTCCAGATTGAATTTATTCGCTCCTGCTGGTGAAGAAACCGAAATGTTAGTACTGCCCTACTTTCTAGCTACATAAAGTAGAAAAATTCATTTTTCTGCATCAGAGAAAATTCAGTTCCTGGTAGGGAATTGTTTACCTGGAACAATTAATGTGAGCAAATAAACAAATGGAAATCATCTGTCACAAGCAGCTGCCTTTCCTTCACAGGGGGGAGTGCCTTACCTAAAAAGAAAGGGCTTCTTACAGGTATTGAGGATTTAACAGTCGTATTGCAATTCTACACCTCCTCTTCTTCTATCATTAAAATAGACCATGTTTTTCACAGTAATGCCAAGTCAGCTCTGATAGTCTTTAACCATTATCTTTTTTCCCTGTTTATCAAGATGTAAATGTTCATACATTTTTCTTCTATCTAAAGACAAATATAAAGCAATTCATGACTGCCTACTGTAAAGAAGAGTTAGGATTACAGATTGCTCTTTAGCAATAGGCAAGGCAATATCAGTAGTGAATGCCAAAGTATATAGACACACATCTTAGAGACTCCATTTCAGTTTTAGCTTAATTATAGGAGTTTGAGAAGAAAGGTCCATGACTAAGAGACTAGAACACTGTTTACACTTCTTTAAGCTTAAAAATGTAATGGTCTCAGTGACAAACCTTGCACTTGTGTCTCTAGACTTATACCACAGCCACATTACGAAAAAATTACTGCATTTGCTGAGGGACAGGCCATTTAGGCACAGTGCTCCTTCATTCTGCTTAGAGCACTTTGCTTTGTTCATGGAATCACAACATGGATAGTCTCAATTACTTTTGAAAGTTTTAATTCACTTAATTAAAGTGATAAATGTTGGTTTTTGTACCGTGATAAATGTTGGGTTTTTTGTTTGAGCAATCCTGGCAGTAAATTAGATGGCTTGGCTCCCAGTTAATATATTTTCTTGTATCTGTATTTTCCAAGCTGCCTACAGTTATTTATACAACTTTCACTGCATGCAAAAGTTTTCGCTTAACCGTGTGGGAGAGGAAGAAATTTAGCAGGCTCTCTTGTATATTTTATTAACCGAAAATAAACAAAAACATTGTAGAAGACTAAGCAAGTATTTCATGATCTTGACAGAAGTTGACATTTCTATCAAAGGTTAAACTTATCCCACATGCCAGATCCTTTTGCTGGTGTTGGCTACCCAAAAATCCTCAGTATATAATTTAACAGCTGTTAAAAGGTTGTACTAACATGAATTTATCTGGGAATATATTTATGAATAAACCAGAACCTCAGAGACATTCGTTAGGTGCACCACCAAATCCCAAAGAAGTGACTGACTGACTTCCCAGCAATGTCACCCATTTTAACAAGAAGTTAAGACTCCTTGACGCTATCTCTACTTTTTTGGGGTCAGTTTTTGTTAGGCAATATGAACATTACAAGGACATCCTCCATTTTTGAGATTTTATACTGACAAAAGGATGGGGAAAAAGAGAATTTGCCCTCATTTTCAGACAAATAAACAGAGAGAAATTAGTTTGCAGAAGAGGAATCTGAACTCAGATCTTGTCACTCCTGTGTCAAATTCTCCCTTTCTTGGTGTTTTTCACCAAACTCAGTAAGCCATTTCATTTCTCTCTTCCCAGTATCAAACCAAAGTAAGATAAGCAAATGTAACTCAGCAAGAGTACATCCACACTAAAGCAAAAAGAGACCCAACCTTATTAGAACATCCTGGAAATGGCAGTTTAAAACCTAACCACACACATACACTGAGCCTAGGGAATTATAATAACTATTATTTTAATGGGTTTAGATGGAAAACATAAATTATCTTAATGATTTCCAGATTCCTCTGATAGAAATTTTGTCTGAGCTAAAATCAGATAAACAGAGTATCAAAGATTTTAGTTCCAAGTGCCTCCAGAACGATTACAAGACAGAGATGTTTGGAGAAGAAAGTAAATATTTTCAACAACTCATTAAATAAAAAGAACGTGATAGAAAACGGGTGATCACAATATTAAGTATTAAAAGCTGAAAGCAGCATGAAAGAAATGTCAGGTCTTGACTGCCTTATGAGGAAAGGGTGTTTTGCAACAAGACTGCAGGTTGCCAGTGAATTTTACTGCATTGAGTCACAGCTCTGCTCCATAGGAGTTGAACAGGTACCACAGTTATAACTACGCAATAGAAACAAAGGTGAAATAGCTGTTCTCAAACAGGGAAAGCTGGCTAAACCAGTGGTTTCAAACAGTTTGAGATTTATTGCCCGTCATAAGTGTATACAACGCATTACCAGTCTGCATTTTAGAAACATACCACAGCAAAATTCTAGTAGCAGTAAGTCCTCACACAGCAGGATGTGTAAAACAAAATATCCAGAAATAGGGATCATCAGTTGTTATAAAGCATTTGGGACAGATCTGAGAATGACATAAGTGTCTACAACTCCAGGAGCCCCAGAGGAGCCAGGACACTGCAGCATATGAGGATCTGCCCTCTGGAGAAAGTGAGCTCAAGCTTGCCAGTTCACACCTCAGCCAAACACCCCGTTTATGACACCTCTTGTGCTACCTGTTTATGCTACCCTATGACTTTCTGCTTTTCGAATCCAGAAGATGCAGTCAGTCCCAGTCACACGAATCCTTCAGAGAGCGTAACAGCACCAGCTCAGGTCTCCAGATGTTCAACAGAAGCACAGCACAGCAAAAGCTGATTCTGATGCAGGTCAGATGGAATATCTTTTGATAGTGCAAATGCTGCTGAAGGCTTAACTTCCACAGCCAGCTGCTTTGTGGTTTTGCTTCTGGGGGAGAGTGTCTGGGAGCTGTGCACCCCTCTCAGCACAGCTCTTCAGCTGAAGAGGGGTGGCTGACGACCACCATGTCTCAAAACCGGCCAACACTAGTAAAACAGCCTAAATAGTTTTCAGACATTTGCCTCCAGGTACTTTGCTACTGCAGCAGCAAGGACAGCACATATACCCACATACACTTACCAAAGATATAAATCCCACAGTTAAAAAACCCCAAAACACGTTTTTTGGGGGACTGTAGGCAGGTCTGACTTGTACTGCCCACACAGGAGAGACAGGTACTTCAAGTGGGTCTGAGCATGTGAAAAGAGAGGACACAGCTTTCATTCCTATTCATTATAAACTCCAGCAGTAGCAGGATGTCTGGAGGAATAAAAAAAAGGAATATCAGGCCAACACACACCTATCAGGTGCACAATAAGAAGCTCCTTTCTATACCTATTTCTGGAAGAACCCCACAACAGTGATCTCTGCAGGAACTAGTGAGTGGGTGTGTGTGTACATACATGCTCCTTCTCTGCTTGTAGCCACAGCTCTTGGAAGAGCACGAAAGCTCTGGAAATTTGCATGCAGCGATTATTCCACTTCTTCTGCCTTCCAAGGAAATTAGGATAATGTGAGGCTTTCTCTTTTTTTGTGACTGGAAAAAAAAGGGATTTCACCCTGAAAGCAGAGGATCACAAAGAAGATGCTGAAATAACACAACAGAAGGGAGAAGTTATGAAAAGGCTTTTGAAGGACACAACCAGAAAGACATTCTTGTGAGAGACCTCTTACAAACCATTCAACAGAAACATAATGAAGAGATGCAAAACTCCCAGTCCAGCAAATGAAAAAAAGAGTGCAATTACATATTTAAAACTGAAGAGAAGACCATGCATCATTAACCTAGTTTAGCTGATGGAGATTTTATGACAGACCATTGCACAGTCTGCCTTGGGCAAAGAGGCTCCCAGTGTTGTTTAGGTGGTTATGCAGTTGAATCAGGTAACAGAAATAGATGGTAAAGTCCATGATGCAAACAAACCACCAACTGCCCAGGCTCAGGAAGCACCTTCCCACGCTGGCAAATGATGACACAGCAGCCCATCAGGGGAAGTTTTATGTGTTCCTCTCACTGATCACAAAAACAGGAAACTGAATGGAACAGATCATGGGTCTGAACTGTCAGAGTCCTGTGTTGCAACCTCCTCTCATTCACTTAATGCTAAAGCAGAATTTTTCTTTTGAAGACCAGAAGGCCCATTATGAGCCCTTGTCCCAATTCCCTCAGCTTCTGACACCACTGGATTTCAACAAGTTATGCCTGCATTGCACTCAGCAACTTTAACAGAAACACGTTTTTATTTCAGAAAATATAACAATAACAAATTTCCTTCTCTACTATTTTAATTCTATCTGCAGGAACTATCCATCTCAGACTCAACAATATCACAAGATAATCTAAGGTGAGGAAATATGTAATTTAATAACAGTGGTAAGGACAAGATTGCTCTCACTCTCACAGCACTGTATTCACATTCCAAACTGTTACCAGTCCACTACTGGCTCTGCATCTTTCTGACTGTATTTTGAGCAAGTGAAGAAGATGAGGAAGGTGGGAGCCTGCAGACAGCATCTCCACACTTCCTTTGGTGACTGCCATTAGACAAGCATTCAGGTAGGATGCTGTTTGCTGGGCTCTCCTACAGGTAACAGTTGCAGGCAAAAGCTCTTGTAATCAGCAGGAGTGTTTAATATGTTACTATCAGTCAGGATGTGACAACTGTACAAAAATATTATTTAACTTTGGCAAGCTTCTTCTGAGGGAAGGAAAACACCTCAGATATCAGTTCTTAGCTTAGGTGTTGTCATAGCAGTAGAAGCAGAACTCACTGTGAGCCCAAGAGCTGCTTTGCATGTTCTCCTGCCAATGAGGTCTAGCTCTAATTGTGCCAGGGCAGAAACTTCTCCTGGAGCAGCCACATCTTCCCACAGCCACTTCTGAGAGAACATGCCGTGTCCCACTCCAGTTTTGCCTTCTCCTTCCAGCTTCTCTGCCCAGACAAAGATGATCTAATGTATGTGTCTCTTCGTGCAGGCCCTGAGCTGAACCCTAAAGACCACTTGTGCAATCTAGCTGTGGTCTCATTCAGCTCAGCAGCTGCTTCTTCCCAGGGCTCCAGCCACGAGGAGGCCAAATGGCTTTCAGCACATCTGCACACACAGCCCAGAGTACATCACAAAGAACAACTAATTGCTCCTGCCTACTTCCCTGAAGAAAAATAAAGCTGAGCAGGTGTGTGTGCTTGAGCTATTGTGCTACAGGAACAACTGCTTCTGCTTTTCAGGCACCCCTTGGAGAAGGGGAACAAACCCTGGCACAAGTACAGGAACCAGAGTTGTCCTTCTGACAGGGGCCCCAGGGACACCCTGACTGGTTTTGCACTACAGCCTTGCACCTGCAGCCCTTAAATTCAGACTTAATCCAATCTTACCCCAGTATGCAAAACATCAATAATATAATTTACAAGGGCCAAAAGCAAAATTTCCATAAATCTGAATCAGTTTTTCTTGTGTGAGATTTATATTTGAATTAAGAAGGAAACATTATAAATCTATCCCATGATAAAGCTTAAAACTTGGGATTTTAACATGCTGAATCCCCTATGCTCTGGGCTGTAAAAGTTGATATAGTGTTTCTTCTTAATGTTGCATTAGGCAAGTAACCAATTCATCCAATTACTGATCTGCCAACACTGTTCCTGTGAACTGAAGATGAATTCACTGACTTGGACAAGAATGTACAATATTGTATGTATTGGGGCAGTAAACACAAAAGAATAAATCCATTATGTTGGACTGCAGACCCTTCTGGATTCAGATGGAAAACAGCAAAGCAAGAGTTGAAGTCAGGACACAAGAAAAGAAAGCTGAAGAGACTGAAATATCTGTAAAAAGAACTTGGCTTTTGATGAGAACATGGAAAGAATTCAACATAAGATAAGTCCTTTGCTCTAAGCAGATTAGGAACAAATCACAACAATCACCAATTGTTACTTTATAATCTAACTTAAACCTTAAGACTTTCTTTATGTATTCTGTGTCAGATTTTAATCCAAATTTTTTCTCTTTCTGCTGTTAATGCCAAGAAGTCACGAAAATAGAACTGTCAGCAGTCCTTCTATAGCTCTGATACCAAAGAAAACTGGAAACATCTGGATTCATTTTTCAACAGGGCAGCCAAGAAGAAGGTATTTTAGGCAAGAGCATCTGCCTGTGGAGTTCCCTAACATGGCTAAACGTGTCTAGTTTTGAAAAGATGGCCCTTGGAAACCAACTCAATGCAACACTGAAAAAGAGCATTAAATGGCATTCAGGACTCCTCAGCTGCTGCCATGACCACAGAGCCATACAGAAAACACATGGATACACATATAACATCCAGACAGCTAATGCAAATAGCTCTTCTGTATATTTGGGGAAAAAAAAAAAAGAAAAAAAAAAGAAAGAAGGAAACACAAGCAGTTTTGCATGGAAAAATAGTTTCATTACCATTAAAACAAGAGTCAAGATGGACAATTTCTTCACATATACATGGGCACAGACATCTCTACTGTTTTGTTTTAGGTGAAGCAGTTTTCTAGGTGAGGCAGATAGGAGAGACACGAAGACTATTAAAAACACATAATTATTATCCTGTTTCATGATGAAAACAAAAAGCCCATCAATTATGGAGTTTCCAGTGGGTGAGGATTCCCTGTTCAGCAGTTCTGCTCCATACTGTCACTGTAAAACCAGTTACACAGTGGTGAGAGGAAGCAAACGTGCAGGTTATATAGATGAAAGCTAAAAGTCTATGTCTGAGATTAAGAAAGGAAAGGTGACTCAAGTACATTTCATATATGAAAACAGGTTAAATGAATGAATCAAGAACAGGAAATGGGAACTGATCTTAAATAATTCAAATCCAAACCAGATTGGGAGTATGGCTCTGCAGGGCATGTGTACTGAGCTCAGGAAGCTGCCTAAACACACACTGAAATAAAAGTCCAGAAGGATACTGTCCTTATAAAGTACATGTATTTATTACTTTTTGCATTAAATCCACCCAGATCAGGAGCCCAGAACCACTTCAACAGCCCCAGCAGTGCCTCTCAGAGAGCTGTACTGGCTGGGGTTGTTGGCAGCTGCCCAGCCAGATGAGTGGTAACCAGGCATTGTGTAACAGAGGCATTTTTCTGGGAGTTTGCACAGACATGGGGAGAAACAGCAGAAATCAAAACTGTCTCAATGTAATGGCCGTATCTAAGATCCCAATCATTATTGGCCAAATGCTGCTACAGCTCTGGGACATGGTGATGTGGCTCTGCACCCTTCTGAGAAGACAGAGGTCCTGAGACCAGAAGTTGGCAGCATGGATCTACCAGCCCCTGTTTTCCCTTAGGACAGAGCTGTTTAACAACACGGTGAACAATAGCTATGCCATAAATGTATGGCTGTTTTTTTTAAATCCTACTGAGTTTAAATCAACACTCTTCCTAAGAGATTTTGGACCCATGATTTCACACGCTGGTGAAACTAGATCTGGAAGTACATGTACCACTGAATGGAATGAAAGCCAGAGTAATTTGGGCAGATGTTCTGTGTTTTACTAAGGCTTCATGGACAAAATTTTTCTGCAACTCTGGTCACTGCTGAGATGGAGAATGGGAACCTGAATGGGAAAGTGAGAGAGAGTTCCCAATCTAGAGGCCAACAACTTCCTTTTGCAAAAATAAGTCATGGAGAAAAAACCCAACAAAACCAACACAGAATTAAAAGTTTTAGAATTTCCCCCTATTGGAAAATTCAACTGGTCTTGAGAATGTTTTGTTGTCACTTAGGAGTGCTAAACAGCAGAATTTATTTCAGAAAAGGAGACACAACGTGCTTTTGTATCACTTCCCCACTAACCATAAAGGCACTGCTCAAGTGACTTTTAAACCTTATCATGACTAACTCTCCTTTCTGCATGGCAGGACTTTCCTTATTGGAAGAATTACAAACACAGTGGGCTGGCTTTATAAAGAGAATTCTGCCACAGCTTTGCATTTCTCTGCCCTTTCCAGCTCCTGTCAAGTCCTGGTCAAGGGCTGGGTCATCTCTGGCCACATGAACCACCTGACCCAGCTTCAAGGAGCAGGGTGGGCAAAGCCACATCCAGCCCCCTCCGCCCAGAGGGGAGAGGGGGGTTGCATTCCTGCAGGGAGAAGGGCCCCTCACCACAGCTCTGATGGTGAGAGGTGACATTTTTTTTGTCCCACAAAAGGCAGGCAGCCTTAGGCTCTCCATGCTCCAGCCAGAGCTGAGGCACTCCACGTGAGCATCCCTGCAGCCCCAGCTCTGCCATGAGGCCGCAGGGGCTCCGCGGCTCAGCGCAGTGCCCGGAGCCAGGCACCCCCTGCCCAGCCTGCAGCACCCCACACCAGCCAAAATCCAGGTTCCAGGCTGCAAAGAACAGGTGCTAAATTAATGGAGTGCCACAGCGGTTTCAAAGTCATTGGGGCATGGTCCTTCTAGACTGCTTTTCTTGGATTTCAAAGCTGGTTTAATTGCCAGAGGAGCATCTCCAGAACTCACTCTTCAGGCCATTGAGGTGACCACAAGGACCCCCCAAACATCAACACCCTTCATTTGGGACCTAATTATCTGTTCTCTCCAGTTTAAGTCTGGCTATTAGATCACTGAAAAACAAAGATTCAAAACAAAATCACCAGGGTACAATTTACAGGAAAGATAAGCACCAGATTGATGACATAATTTTTTTTTTGGCACCAAATTAGTGCAAACTTCAGCTGCAATGACAGGCAAACAAATACTCATACTAAGGTTAAGACAAGTATCCTCACTAATTCTGCATGGTTTGATGTATTAAGATCATTAAAAAATATAATGGAACAAACACAAAGAAGCTCAAGCAAACCCAGATTCTGAACCTCTTCCCACATGAGGCTTCTCAGTTTAGATGTGAAGATCCATCGTGGCTGCAAAAGGCCATCAGCCCAACTTCTCTCTGCAAAGCAATCCTTCTGATGGAGCCTCAGCAGCATTACTAACTAGAATGACAACATAGCTTAACTCAATCAGAGACTGTTCTACTTCAAGTCAGAGCTTGCTCTGCCTTTCATTTTAAAGAGATGAGATCTTAAGTTCTCTGCTGACAGAGATTGGGTGTTGTCCTACTTAGATTAGAAAGTATATTTACCAGATTTAAGGTATCTGGGGAGATAGCAATTCAGAGTAAACAAAGCCATTCTTTTATAAAATTAAACAGAAGTCCAAGAGGGGAGCAATAGGTCAGGATATGCATCACATAAAATTCACTAAATGAAGTAAATAGCATCTTAATCAAGCAAAAACATTCAATAAATGTTTCACCAAAGCCAAAGTGTCTTTGTGTCTCTCCTATCTGCTGGTGTAAGCCACAGCAGAGAGGAGAGACACGAAGACAGGCCTAAGCTAGCCAAAGCCTGGCTTCCCAGTTGAGGCTGTCCTGATCAGCAGGTCCTCTGGCTCTGCCCACCACACGTGGGGGCTGCATCTGCCTGTCCCCAACTTGCTTAAAGGGCTGGCTGCTACTGGGGGGCCTCTTCAGCTCTGCCTTGCCAACAGCCATTCCTGCAGGACCCAGTCAACATGCAGCTGCACAGTGAGCTGGCCCAGCTCACCGATTAGATACAAAATGAAATGACCAAAATAAACAACCTTTTTTTTTTTGCCTTTAAAAAAAAAGAAAAAGTAGTTTTCCAACTCTCCCTATGGTTGACTGCACAAGGTGGGGTCAGAATGCAGTGGGGAAAATGAGGGGCCAGAGCAGGACTGCCTGTTTCACAGCCAAGCCACAGCCCCGGAGAGTGCATTTAGAGTAACTTACAACTGAAACTAAACCACCCACGAATAGGATGGACCGAGGCTGAGTGAAAAGCTAAATAGTGATACTAAACAAGTGACAGAACAAACAAGGAAAACACCTAAGCCTGAGGTTTAGGACAAAGAAAAAGAGACTAGTGCTTAAACGTTTTTTCCAACATTGTAAATTAATAGCCTACACACACATGACTGATTGAACAATCCTGCCCACATTCATTCTTTCCACAGCATAAGAAGAGAGGGGAATTAATCCCTGGGGATCCATCGTCTAAATTAAATGCAGGGGAGGGCAGCGGAATTCATGTGACATCTGTGAAGTCCAACATACTCTCTGGGTGCAATGTTTTTAGTAGGTGTCATTTTTATGAGTATTGGCAAGAATCAAGGGACACTTTAGTAATAAATGTATTCTCTTGAAATTAAGTATTGCTTAACCACATGTATTCTGCAAATATATATTTTAATATTTAGCATACAGTTGGAAAAAGGAGGAAAAATTAAACTGCCCCACTCCTGGATTCATGCCCTAACCACCGAGTTGTAAGATCACAGCTCACCTAATGAATATTTCTGTACTGAAAGCAAGGTGAAACAGTTTCATAAGTAAGAAGTCAGAGACCACCAGCCAGCACAAAGGTTTATGGGTCTAGCACTCTCTTGAGAAATGAAAGACGCAAAATCAGAACTTGATTCTTCACGTGTCTAACAGCTATACTCAAAACCTAGAAAGAACAGGCAGGAAGTGGGGAAAAAAGGCATGGCAATGTATTCCCTTGCATGGTTTTTAAGGAGTCCTGATCCCCTGACCTGTAATCTAAAGACACTTGCACTCTCCAAGAAGAACTTATCAAGGTACACCTTGCTTCTGGATGCCTGGACAGCTTGGACACGCAGCTAATCAACACTGTAAAGACTAAAGGCATATAAAGCAGCAAACCTCAGTGCATTCAGCAAGCATCCCTGGGAAAAACCTGAGCCGGCACAGGTCAGAGACTGAGGCTTAGGACTGCAAGGGTCCAGCTCCAAGGCACGCATGCCCTCAGGATCTTTTAGATGGGAAGGCACTTGACAGCTGTGGCCCTGTGGACATCCCAAGATCTTGTTATTTTCCTGCACAATTACAGCGGGCTGACTGGAAGTGTGCATTGCAGGAACAGTCACAATATCGACCTTTTCGTTCTTATCTAGAGAAAGGCATCACATGAAACACCGGCTATGTTTCCACATCAAAGGAGAGTTACAAGACCAGCTTAATTAAAGATGGTATTTATTTCAGTTTGCTGTTTAACAGCCAGCGTGATCCGAAACACCCAGGAAACCAGCTTCATGGTATGTATTCAAGCAAGAACTGTGAACAGGACAGCTTGAAACAGCTTACAATTATACCTGCTGCTTTAGCAGTGCTCTTGGATACAGCAGGGCATAACTTCAGTAAATATGTGTTTTCTGACGCTAATTTCATCCCAAACAGAAGGAAACTGTCTAGCTATATTCACAACTTCCTTTGGAGTTTTGGCTAAACCACATGTCTAATGACTTGAATTGTTCCTGGAGAAGATGACCTAATTAGCTATTGCTGGCCTGTGACAACACTTAGCTGTTAATTCACACAAAATATTTGAATTTAAGAAGGCCATTTTCATACAGCAACATCACGTTGAAAATGTTCTAAGTACAACTGAACCTCGGACCTAATTTATATGAAGATTCAATTCCCCAGTACTTCAAAACAGTTACTACATTCCTACCTGCCTGCATCTCCCAAAGTCTACCTACCGCTCGATAGGAAGCGCAGACACCCGGCCCCTGTGCCGGGGCAGCTCCTGCTCCCCGCGCCCGCTGCCCGCAGTGCCCTGCCCGCAGTGCCCTGCCCGCAGTGCCCTGCCCTCCCCGCGGCCCCCGGACGGGGCTGCTGCCCTGGCCCCGCACTGCCCGCCCCGGTACCTGCTGGGAGGGCGCCGCCGGCCCCTCTGCCGGGCTGTGCCCGCCCTGTCCCTGCCGCTGTCCCCGCGCTGTCTCCGCGCTGTCCCCGCCGCTGTCCCCGCCGCTGCCGCTCCGTGCGCGCCGCCCGGCCCCGCCCGCCCTCCGCAGCCGGGCACTGCCGCCCGCCAGGTGCGCTCCCGCTGCGCTTACTCACCGATCGCTATCGCGGAGGGGGAGTTTCCCCGGCGGCTCGGGACTCTCCCGCCTCACCAGAGCTGCTCGCTGGGGCAAACTTACCTCCAAATGGCTGCCAGTAACTCTTCTTTGGCGCTTGCTGGACTACGACACCTGCAAAGTCGGTGCCAGAGCTGCCCCTTGCTTTGCTAGAAGCGCAACTAGGCTTCTGTTTTAGAGAGAAAAAGCGATTTTTTAATGTTTTACGATGTTCGTAGAAAACGGCATGTCCTGCTGGAATACGGATCCGTGTCAAGTTAGGCTTTACAGAGACACGGTGAGAAAGCCCCTGCCACTAGAGTCTATAGTTCGTAGGGAAATTTAGGGATCACACACAGTTGATTGGTTCAGAATTTTCAGCAGGAAATTCTGGTTTGGAAATTTCCTTGCAGGAAGGTAAAGTTCTATAAGTCTTAAGGTGGTTTCTCCTTGATTCTAGTTTTCGGTAACTGGAAGTGCTAAAATACCCCAAGAGGCAAATATGAGGAAAAGGTGAGGCTGAATTAGTAGGAAAAAGTGTGTATTTCCCCAAAGAAATGCTGTTTACACTCTGAAAGCATTAAAATTGCCAGTCATTGAAGTTTTGCATAGTTTCCCTAATAGGTGTTGAATTGCAGTCTTTAGTGGATTCTCCATCCACCAAGACTGTATATTTTCTGTTCCAATATTTTTCATTTTAAATTTAATAGCACCACAGACCTGCTGCTAACTAAGAATTTCATGCCTGTCATCATGCAGTGCAACACAGCTGCTTCCAGCTCCAGAGCCACTGTAAGGGGAGAGAGACCCTCTGCCAAAAGCACAGACTTATAAATTTGAGCTAACAAAGCGTCTCTGTTCATCTCTGCACAGAGCCAGTTCCATGTACTGGGTATCAGCACAGAGGCTCTGATTCCTGTTCACAGAACTCATGAGATTATGCATGGTCACTGTTTTAAAGAAATACCAGTAACCTGGTATGCTTCCAGGATTATCTGAGTCCTCCTGAGATGCACATCAATCACACATTTCAAGGCATCTCACGGAATTAATTGACATGACCGAACAGTTTTGTTTTCACTGTTCACCGAAGTGTGCTGTTTAACTGCTGATAAGGCCCCTGTATGCAGCTTGCTGCTATCGAGTTACCTCGGCATTGTCATGCTCAAGGGTTTTTTGGGTTCTCAGCGACTTCCAGTCCTGCCCCAACAGCTCTCCAGCTGCTGGAGTTGCAGTGCAGTAGCAGCCGTCCTTTGGGCCTGCAGGTTGCCTCTCTGATGAAGGAAAAGACATTAAAACCAGTGTTTTTGACAAGGCAGTTAAAGGGAAAAAACCAGTTTGCAATATGACCTTCCTTCTTCATGGAGGCAAGACCGTGCCCGGTAATTTGAGGGGGCCTATTAACACATCTCTGTGGCTCTTCTGATGGTTAGGGACACCTTTCAGTCTTCTTTCCAGCTGCTTGAAAATTGGGAAGTTTGTTTCAATAAGCACAGAATTCAGCTGTACATGGTAAGGGATGTGGACAACCTGATCTTGTGTGGACGGGGAGAGCGTTACTGTCCTGTGATGTTTTTAGCTGGGATGGGAGACAAACCTCCCTCCTTCCTTAAAACATTTTTGTTCCAAACAAATCTAGTCTGAAGACCAGCAGTGAAACAATTTACCTCTTTGCTTGCCAGCTGCAAATATGATCTTCCTTCCCTGCCAACCTCCTGGCAGCACCCAGAGTGCTCCATGCTCTGCTGTATCTTTCTGTAACTAAACCTCTTTTGAGAAAGCTGGTGATGTTCCCCTGCCTCACTGACTCCTGCTGTCAGCCCCCCTCTCCTCTGGTGGCCGTTCCAGGCTGTCATTGCAACTACTCATCCTCACGAATTCCTGGTTCTCTGCAGCTGCTCTTGCTTCTTCTGCTGCCTCCAGTCCAGGCACCCCCGGTACTAAGACCAAGCTAATAAACTGGGCTGCTTTTGGCTGGCTCTGCCAAACCACAGCACTCTCAGCTCCAGAAATGCAGGGCTGAAATACTTGAGCAGACCCATGCAGGGCCAATAGAGGAGAATTTATTAGTCTGGGCTATGCTTCACCTCTCATATTCCCCAGCGAGGCCTGTCTCATCTGTTTTGAAGCTCTGCACCGCAGACTTTTTCACTTGTTGCTGAGCCTGTTTATGCTATTGGATTACAACTTCCCAGGTTTTTTTCTTGTTGAAAGAGATGTAGCCAGAAGACTATAGAAAGTAGCTACATGCAGGAGTCTATATTATCATCTCTGGGCCTCAAACATTTAGGAACTGGACCTGAAATAATAAAAACCCCATGTATAAATACTGACACAAATCTTGAGTAATTATTTACATCTGCAAACACTTTCAAACAGATTAAGACCCTTTTTCTTCACTCCGTGCAAATGCTCCAGTGAACAAAGTTTTCAGCAGGAATGCAGATGGAGGGTGCAGCTTTGTATAAATCTGGACTGAATTCTGCCTCGTGATCCTTTGCATCAGAAACCTGATCCCAGCACCTGTGCACACTTAGTGACATGCCAACTTCCATGTTAAAAATCAAGAGGTTCAGAGGTTGAATCAATGTTTGCACAGACCACACTGAAATCTTTTAAGCACAAAAGTGGAAATTGCTTAGAAGTTCTTGCCTAGTTTATGAAGAATTACATGAAATTAAGCAGCTGATGATTCCAAATAGCTTTCCCAGCTCTTTCCCAGCTGAGAATCCTTCAGAGCAAGCAAACATTTAACACTACTACTTATGAAATATTTTCGTTTCAGAAACTAACATCAAGTGATGTACTTACGATCAGAGTTAAATTCCAGGATATATTGCAATAGCCAAGTGATGAGCTCAGCCATCAGGACCCAAAAGCAGGGCGTTATCAGGACAAGTCCAGCACACGGCCTACAGCGTCTCATGGCCAAACTCTGTGTGTAACCACTAAATTAAGTTTTCTGAGGCAAAGCCGTTCTGAGAGAAAAAAAGGATTTCGCAACTTAGATTTCAGTGAAATAGCAGAGTACTTTTCAGCTGAAGTCCCTAAGCAGTTAATACACCTTCATTACAAACAACTTCTGCAGCCAGAGGATTTTACTACCATTAAAGTTTTTGCAGCAGTAATCTTTGTCCCCTGAGGTTTTTTTGGGAGAAACATGAAACTGTTTCCTCATCCTCCTTGTCCTGCTCTCAGCTGGAGCCTGTTTTTTTTCCATTCCCATCATAACCTTTGGGTTTAGCTGACACCTTCCCTCCTCTGCCACAGATGCTGGGTGTGGTCCACACACTTCATTACAGAAAGCTGCTATAATTCAGTCCATGACTATTATTTTTATTTTCTCATTTTATCAAATGCATGTTTAACATCACACTTTCCTGACATTACCTGTTGTAATTCTGTCCACCATCTGAGACTACAGCCAGTTGCCTCCTCCCACAGAGCTGCAGAAGGACAGCATTATTGCACAATGCCCAGTTGAAAATGTTGCTACAATGCCTTGACAGGCAATTAATGGAGATACTCTGCTGTTCAAATTAGACACTCTCTTTATCTCATTCAGATTTGATGTACTGTGAATTGGAAAACAGATTTTCTGGCTTGTTGTGTTTTTCCTTGTGCAGTAAGACAGATTTTCTTTGCACACACACATGATTAATACATTCTGATAATAAATCCAAGGAGGGCTCATCCTTCATGCACCAGAACACTTTGGTCCTGTCTCTCCACAGCCAGTCCCACATCTGTGTGAGCTTCAGCAGTTGCTTCTGTGCTACACAGTGGCCTTTGACATTGTCAATGGCTGCCAGCCCCAAGCTGTCCAAAGGCAAGGAAAGGTTCCAGGGTGGATAATCACTGAGGCACAAGGGTGCTGCTCTGGACAGGCCATCAGCTTCAGCTCAGAGTGATGAACAGGAGGAACTGTGGGTGCAGGAGCAAAAGGTTTTGTTTCCTCCTCAGGAGACATTTGTTGCTGATGCTAATCTAGGAATCCAAGATGATGAATCCAATAAACTCAGGAGGCTTTATAAACCTTTATGTGTAGTTGAGAAAAAATGTAACAGAGCCAAGGCATGCTTCTTGCAGTGTCTTCTAATCCTATCCTTTTCTTGCCTGACTTCATTAAGAGCCAGATGCTCTTAATCTGGCACAGGTTTTGGAGGACATTGTCACATCTACTGGAAAAAGATAAGACTAAATGTTTTCAACATACTGACACCTTCAGATATTTTCTAGAGGTCTTATACCTGGAAGACTGTGGGTAGGTGGTTCTAGCCCAGCTTTGAAATGAGCTTGCTACATCAAAAATCAGTTGACATATCAGATGTGTCATTTACATCCAAACAATTCCAGTAGTTTCCTCTTTGATTTGATGGTGTAAGACTATTTATACAGCCTGCAGTTTAAAAATTGTAATTTTCATGGTTCACGATAAAAGAGAAAGAACCTTATCTGCTGCTGATTTCAGGAACGACACGAAAGATGAGTTATCTTAAAATTCCTGTCTACCTTTCAGTGCAGTAGTTGGACTTGGTTCAATAACAGCGTTTCAAATTGTTCCCAAAGCTTCATTGTTAGGGGAAGAAAACCCTACACCAAAACAGGAACGACCTGTTTCAGGAAAGGCTGTTGTATCACTGAAAAAGGGCCCATGAAACACCTGACTCTGAAATATGCTTATTTATTATAAATAATTTCCATGGCGTCACATTAGCAAACATAAAAGGTCACGAACTGCTGTATTTGAAGAAAATGTGTTTGACATCTGGGATCTGGCAGAAGTTCCTCCTGTGGGATAGATTGTTTGCGCAGAGCTTTATTGAAGAATAATATTAAGAATGAAATACGAAATATTAGTGTAACCTAGTAAGAAATTATTGTATTTTACAAGCCAGAGACATAATAGATCTTACGGAACTATTTCAGTTCATCTGATTATCAAAGAATGCTAGCTGTGACCAGTTAGCAGTGAAAATCTGTGGGGCTTAGATGCTGCAGTTAGAAATGGACGGAAGGGAGAAACCTAATGCAGGCAATGACTTAAACGTCCATCTGTATTTTTGTACACCCCTGCTTTATGAAGGGAGTGAGGAGGGAACTGGCAGAGAGCCTCCGTAGTTGGGGAAGCCAGGACACCCCTGTGCACCCCCAGGCAATGAGCTGAGCAGCATCCCCAGCCCCTGGCATCAGACGCCTTCCTGGGGCTGGGGGTCACCGGGGCTGTGGGGAGCTAGAGACTGTCACTCCTACACTTTGTCCTCTCTCCCCTCTCTTACCCATGCCAGTGAAAATCTCATAGGCACAGCCCTTGCCCTGCCTGGGGAGTGCTCCCTGGGCTGTTTGTGAAGCCCGGTCTCCCAAGGATGTGTTCTCCCACTAGGCTGGGATCATGCCACCTCATGGGGAACTTCAGGGGTGTCTCCCCAAACATTCTTACAGTCCCACTTGCCTGTGATCCTGCCCAGAAATGCCTCTTTCAGTGTAGAAGAGGGGACAGGAGGCAGCTCACCCTGTCCTCCCAGCCTGCTCAGGGCCTGGGTCCCTGCCTGTGCAAGCAAAGGGCAAACACCTGCCTGGGCCCTTTCCTCCCCTCTCTCTTTTGGGGACCTCAGGGCCAGGTGCTGCTGCCCTGCCCTGTATTTTCACACCATCATCTCTCCAGAGTCTGCTCAGAGCCTCAGGGCTGGCCTGTCTCCCAAAAGCAGACACAGGCCTGCCCCAGGATGAGCAGATGTTCCTGTCTCCAGGAAGAAGAGGCCAGCCAGGCGTCACCCGCGCACAGAGCAAGGGCAGCACACAAAAGATCCTTTCTGAAAGGGACCGAGTCAAGGAAAAGGCCCAAAAGCACAAAAATAATTTACCATGTACAGCTGTAAAAACCTTTTTTTTTGTCGTTTATTTTCAGGTGAAAGCAAATCTCAATTACCTTGCTGAAAGGGGCTGATGAAAAAAAGCCATTACAGAAATCACTGCACTTTAAAACCTCCTGGAGCCATCGAAGTGAGGGAGCTGGGAAGAAGATCCGGGGGGGCCAGGGACTGGTTGTTCACAGAAGCTGGAATCCTGTTCTTCCATCAAAAATTGCTTGGCTCAAAAGGAGAACACACACTCACCTCCAAACTGGAGCTTTGGGCAGATCCCTCTGGGGAAGGCAAGGTACTTAAAGCCGTTGAAGAAATGACGTAACTAGAAACCGAAGTTACCAGCCTGCTCTACCCTAATTTTAACACTTTGACTCAGCTGCAGGTTGTTTTGCTCTGTTCCCAGGCAAAACCACCGGAACACAGCACTCTTAAGGTACAGGAAATAAGGGAAAACCAAGCTGCTGCTCACGTTCCCAGCCTTCCCTGTGCAGCACTGGCTGCTCCTCAGCCTTGTGCCCAGAATCACTGGGAGGTAAATGTGCTCTGGCCACAACCCTTGCTGATATCACATGGGATTGTAGGGCAGGAGCAAGGATGCACTCTCACCACAAAGCTGAGGATTTACATGTTTAACCTGTTTGGTTATATACAAAAATATTCAGAGAGGAGAGAACATACAGCCCCTGAGAAACTGCTCTGCCAAACAGACTGAAATGGGTTACGTCTTGGTACAACTGAATCATACATCTGAGTGGATGGGTGCAGGTGTCACAAACCAGTGTTTTACCAGGAAGTTTAACAGCTGAAATCTGCAGGTTATTTATTCTTGGCAGTATCTTCTTGAGAGATTATTTTCAAGAATCCTGAGTCAGCATCAATAACTGTAGGTACAAATATTTGTTTGTGGGACACAATGTCTTTGCTATGCTATTTCCCTGTACTCCCCAAGCCCAAAAGTTTATGTATGTACGATTAAGGCTGGCTTTCCATGCTGAGCAAATACCCACTTGCCTCAACTATTTTCAGTTGTCACTATTGCTTTAACTCTTAGCTCTATAAAAACTAGATTGTATGGTAACAAGGAATTCAAGGATGAGGGGTTAATTATTTCACTGCAGCTTAAGAATTAAACTTCACATTAAAACCACATGCATTTGTATCCAAGTGACATAATGAGAAGTGTGCTAGAAGATGGAAGGTGCAGTCATACAAGCAAGCAAGGATTTATTCAATTAGTTCTTCAAGATCTTAGAAAACCTAACCAAACACTTCTCAGCCAAAGCTGTGGCTGTTCCTTTGCTTAAACTGACATGGTGATCCCATGAGTGACAAGGATTTGCATTAGCAGGCAGATGAAGGACATATTTCAATACTGGATTTTAGGGGGCCTTGATGATGATTTTGGAATGGTAGGGTGACTGAACTGTGCCAGAGCCCAAGAAAGGAGGAATAAAACAGGCTAGAAAGAGTAAAAATGGGAGTGCAGAAGTGCTGTTAAAGATCAGCAACCAGCTGCCATTCAGAACAGTCCTTATAAACAGTGGCACGGACTACAAACATTGTTGTGAGAGAGCTGAGATCACTCTTGCTGTCCTAATGAGTTACTGGCGTGAGAAAGTGTTCACCTGTATGAGACAGGGAACTGCTGTCTGACTTCCTGGAAAAAACACATAGGCTCATTTTTTCCATCACTGATTTGGTTATGTGCAGGCTGCCACTGAGGAGAGTTTAACAACGTTCAGCAGTACTCACAGGCCTAAGGAGGAACTGTTGCCACCAAAAACAGAGAGGGAAGAGAAAGCAGGAGTTCTGGTACACAGAATACAGCCCATGGGACTTCTCAAGGAAATACAATTCATAGCTTACCCTTAAGGAAGTGCAGCAGGAGGTTAAATCCCTGCAGGGTGTCAGTTTTATAGCCCAGCAAAACCTCATCTCTCCAGCAGTGCAGTGTCCTTTACCAGCTGGCTGGATAGCAGTGACAGAAGATTAAATACAACCTACTTCAGGTTTGTCCACATTCGTGAGTCAGCTTTGGAGAGGCCATTTCCTTATCCACAGAGCTCTACTCCCTTGGCTGGGAGGACACTGTCAGAATGGATTGGTCTTGCACGGTGAAAAGGGCAATAACGGGGAGGGGATCACCCTATTCCCATGTGCAACGCCACATCAGACAGACATGGCAGCATGTGTAAGAACAACCTCAAAAGCAAATTCCAAACAACTAGAGAAAGAAGGATAAAGTGACTGAGGTGTGGAAACTGCACATCGGGGTATTTCAGCTGTATGTCAACAGCAAAGTCAGAGCAGCCGTGTTTTGTGAAGTGTCCATTCTCTATCACATTCAGTGGAAAACCAGCCCCTTGCTACCTTCACTCATCAGGCCACTTCAACCAGGGCACCCAGACTGTAGAACCATGTCTTTGATCAAGGGTCACACCTACTTTCTCATTTTCTTTGAGTAGTTCTAGACAGTTCTTTTCTTCTCTTGAAGAGAAATTTTGCTGCTCAGCATTCCTGCACTTGGCCTCTCCTCTTTCAGTTTGCATGTGTGTTCATCTCAGTGTAATTTTTCTTGAGCGTGTGATTCAGAATGAATGTGTTTGCAGTGTGGTGAAGGGAAATGACGCGTCCTGGTGACGCTGGGAATGAGCGGCGGCACTTCCTTTGAGCGCGTATCGGCTTTCTGCGCGGCCTGTAAATCATCCCCAGCCCAGAGAATGGCGTACTACCTACCTCACTCTGCAGAGAGTTATCTGAGTGATAGGAATGTGAGACAGCAACCATGTGACATAAGTTCCTTCACTTTCCACAAAGCAAACCAGAGCCAGTTTTGGCTGTCCTTGCAAATTGCTGAAATAAGAACATTCCACCTGCAAAACACAAACCCAACCAACAAACTCAAACCTCATTAGACATGGGTCACTGAGGATCATGTGGGTGGAAAACCTTTGTTGTACTGAAGTCATAAGAGACGTAGTGCAGGCGGGAGTGAGAACTAGCCACTGGTTAATGATTTATATATGAGGAAACCAGTTCAGTCTAAATTATCTTATATTAACACTATTTGTTATGGAGACAAGTTTATTCTGCCAGTTGGAAGCCAAAGTCTGGCTGTAGCTTCATGATCACTGTACAAACCCCTGCCCTCACTGGCTCTAAAGACCCAGGACACCTGGGAGAGGAGTATGGCACCATGTCAGGTTGGGAGGAGAGCTCATCTCCTGGGATTCTCTGGGAACACTTCCAAGGAATGCAGCCTATACAACCTCCTGTACACCCTCCAAATGTGCTGGATAAAGCATGGCTAGTGCTTGAGGGGGAATGGGGCAAGGGAGCCATGCCTACCCTCAGAAGCAGAGACCTGCCCCATCCTCCAGTGAAATTGCAGGGGAAAGAAATGCCTCAGATATGTCAAGCTCCTAGTATAGATAAAGCAGTATTACACAAAATGTTAATTTGAGCCTTATCACACATAAGCCCACCAGGAAATGAAGGTAAAATACACACTTGTACCTCCAGGTATGGGCAACTGTACAACATAAAAGCTGTGAAAGAAAATTAGCCTCTGGAAAATGAATTGTATTTTACTTTGAAGCTTTCTCTACTACTGCCTGTGTGTTACTAGTGTTTATGACTGGTAGGTGTACCAGTATCACTCATCCTCATTCACCCTGCTTTCTAAAAAGGTTATACATAATTCTGTCATGCATACTTGCAGTGATCTTGTATGAACACCACTAAACTAGTTAATGATCAAAATAAGCTAGAATTCAATTATAATTTTTGTTAGCAACATATTTATTTAAAAAAAAACAACTTTTAAATAGTCCCTATTGGTGTATTCAATGCAAATTGTTCATGAACTGTAGAACAATACAAGACTTAAAAGCTCATTTTCTGCTAGAAATGAAGCAGTGGTTATAGGCTAAAGGGACAGGATGAGGGACATTGAAGCTCTCCTTTTAAAATTACAGTACAAAACTATTCTTAAAAAAAAAAAACTTCAAAATATAATGTTTATTAATCCAGATGGGCTGCAAGTAAGAGTTACAGAAATGACTGTTTCAGCAGCAACACTAAGGAGCATCCTTTGAGCTGGGCACTGGGTCCTCCTCCTTCCACCTGTACTGACTGCAGGATAAATTTTTGGTATAAGGTGATAGTAAATGTGCTATATCTAAAATTGCACTTAGAGGTTTCTGCTATCCAGTGCATCTCATTAGGTGACAGATTGGCCAGGGCAGCATTTTTTTGACAACTGATTCTGCATTCAAATACATGAATGCTGCCGTCCTTCCCCCGCACCCCTTTTTATTGAAGTGACTGTTAGCATTTCCCAAGCAGAGCTAAAGTACTTCATACAGCAAGAGAGATCTGTCTCAGAGATCCTGCACACCGAGAGCATTCTTCAGGACTTTTGCATTATCTTGGTGTGTCTCCCGCTTGCCTCTGGCCGTGCCTGCCTCTTCCTTGGCTCGACCATCAAACAGCCATTGTGTCTGTATCCTGATAAGGATCAACTGTGCTTAATCCTGCTGAGGGAGACAAGGATGCTAGAGGTCAAGGATTGAATTCTTCCTTTTACAGATGTTGTCTGGGATGTCTTAATTTCAGAGCTATTTATAGGCTACATGGGTACTTATCTTTCTAAGGAGATAATCTCCTTTTGTGTTTCTGGTTGAATATTTTTTCCGTGTCAATGACATCATAACCAAAGCACTGAAGGTTAACTAATCAGCAAGCTCTTCTTTATTAAGTTTCTGGTTCAATTGTAATTGTATCCCTCTGTAATTCTCTTCCATCCATGGGTATGACTGCACTGCTGTGAACCAAATGCTGTCACTTACACCATTGTTAACTTGCACCAAATCAGACTGGGTAATTCCAAGTGAGCACAACCCTGAGGAGAGGCAGAGGGATACACTAAAGCTTCCTGCATGTCCTATGTATGTGGTAGGTAACAGCTTGGTCCCTTTAATTTTGGTAATTTTAAATTTTCCATTTATACAGACGTATAAATGCAGTGAGAAATTTTATAGACATTATGATGTAAATCTCCACTTGATATCGTTCAGAAGTCAGTGAAATTACCTCTCCTCCAGCTCTATGTCTCTATGAGCTTTGTTTCTTCCTCACTGACCTGGTGTGTAGACCTGGGCTAGCAGGGGTTTCTGGTCATTGTAGGAGCCCAGGGATCTCTGTCGAGCAGCTGCTGTTGTTTTGGGAGCAGTCAGTTTTTCTGTCCCCCTGCCCTACTTGAATGGCATCAGACGTCAGGGTCCAAAGGCATGTTTTTAAATGATGAATTATATTCCAGTATTATGGAATATAATACTTGAGGATATTGATTTTAATAACAAATCTATGTAATCTTGGCAGGCCTTCTTCCTTTTTGTTTGCATTTTGCATAATCTACAAAGCAAGTTTACTGACCAAAATATTTCTGAAAAACAGGAATTTCTCAGGAAGACTGGGGAACTCTGGTCCTGGATTTTTGAATTGTGTTTTCATTACGTATAGGCAGCCAAGAAACACCATGCTTTGAAGATTTTTGTCAAAAACTAACCTTTGTAGCTATGGTTTCACATATTGGTTGGAGAGCATGTGCAGAATGTTGCTGATGAACAATGTCCAGACTAAGGTCCCAGTCTGTACAACCACTTGCACAAACACTGTAAAATCTCAAGGAAGCCAACATAATCCCTCTGAGGTTACAGAGAGGAACAATTCCTATGAAGGATGTGACTATGCAGAGGCTTGGGTGTAGCTCCATGTTTTAACAAAACAGAACCTAGTGCCTGGGCTGGCCTTTGAAGAGCAGGAGTGAGGAATCATTCATGGAAACACATCAATGAATGTCTTGAAATACCAGAAGAAATTTTGAAATGTTAAAGGTTATCTCAGGAAATCTCAAAGAACTCAAAGATGATGCCTGCAAAGAAAGAGATACTGCAATCATACTATTATTTATTTATTGGAAATAAGCTTTCATCTCTACTCTAAAAATAATACGTATCTGCTTACATTTATACCACTGACACTGAGATTTGAGACTTAAAATAAAACTGAGCTAAATCCAGACCTGAGATGAGGTGTTTAGTGATCACTGACTTTAGCATAGTGATGATCACATGGAACTCTCTCTGACTTGGGCCACATACTCTGTTTACAAATTGGAAAAACTTCATCCAAGGTTTGTGAAGCCTAAGGATGTATTGCATAAGCATGTCCTTATCAGACTTTTTAGGAAGCCCTGAGACTATCAAGCCAACACGATAACAGATGCCATTTCCAGAGAAAATCAGGATCTAGAAGAGCATCTTGCACCTTCAAAACTGAGGAGTTGTGGGGTTTTTAATGTCCTATTCATTAAGCCAGGCTCTACCAGCAGGCTGGGCAATCCCTCCAGCCATTCATAATACTTTGCTGTAAGAGTGCTTAGAACATGGCAGTGCCTGCATCTCCAGTGAAACACATGAAAAGCTTGCACAGGTGGTGGATACAGAAGAACATGATGGGAAAATAATGGATCTACCCTGGATATGAGAAGAGCAATGGAGGTCAATCAGGCCCTAGAACAGACTAATAGCCTACAACTGATCTCCAAAAAGCAAGTGGTAAGTAGTGCCAGAGAAGAAGTGGCGTTCACTCGGCATGTGCATGACTATAATGAGATCATTTGTCCAGGACAAACCACAAACAGAAAATGAGTGACCTCTGGGATATGGGAAAGGGAATTGAAAGAGATTGACTATTTCAGGAGTTCTTGATTGCTGTAGTGTTTCCTATAGATCCCTTCACTACTCAGATACATTTCTCACTTCTTACACTGAGGTTACTGCATCATTATTTACTGCCTGGTGTAAAAGTTGGACCCAAAACCTCCCTTGTCTGCCTTCACCAGTATTAGTTGAGTTACCCAGGGGGATCAGTTTGCAAACCACTGGAGGGATCTCAGAAGTTTGAGCTAAGAATGGGAATAGGTGAGATTTCCACAGCTGATGTGCACAGTTAAAAACTTCAGTTACACTCTGCACTGAAACAGGTGAGGAAAGGGGCAGGTGCAGACAGTGGTCAGCTGTCACTGACATCCCCACACAAATACCTCTGGGCCATTACACACCCTGTGGCACTGACCCTTCAGCACATGTCACCTTTACGAGGCAGGCTTTCTGCAGAATCTCCAAAAGCCTAGTTCTGGCCATCACCCTCAGTCTTCATGCATGGCAGCTGCTTTGGGGTTGAGCTATTCAAAATTGGTTCAAAGACTTAACAGAACAAAATGTAACGAGTGTAAATCACTTCTCTGGACTTGTGTCAGATGAGAAAACAGAATTTGCTTGTGCTGTGTTGTCTTACAGCTCTTCGGCTTCCAAATGCAGAGCCACACTACCACTCCTGTAGCTTCTGTAAATTCTCTTGTGTACAGATATGTGTGCAGTGCTTTACACATACACAGGGAAGATTCCAAGGACACTTGTTATCTTTCCATTGAAAAGCATCAGTCATACAGATTAAGACTGGCTGAGGGTTTTGTCCATCCAGAATAGAGATTATTTTGACAATAATGCTGGTCAGGAATGGATAACATTAGGGCATACTTTTATTCCTATTTTTTTTTTAAACATCTTTATGTTATGACATTTTCATTGTGCTCTAATACAGCTACATGCTGTGGAAGATATTCAGTAGCATATTTTGTGAATAAACCAGACTGGAGAACTTGCATGACCACAAACTGTACTGATTATATTGTTCTGCTAGTTCTAGACAGAGAAAATCTATTATGCAAGTTCTGCTGATGCTGATGACATGTTAATGAGACAATAAAAGTTGGCTCTTCTGAAGGCTAAGTCAAAAAAAAAAAAAAAAAAAAGGTAAATATGAATACAGCCCCCAGCTGAAGAGGAGAGAGCTTGTATGAATGGCCCTGGACAGTACACTCAGTGATGGTGGGTGACCAGGTTCCCAAAAGAAGTTATTTTTAACAAAGTTATTGTAGTCAGAGCAAATTACCAGTTGAAAAGCGTTTCTGTGGGATCCAGGAAACTCTTAGGTGAAATAACATTTTGTTGTCTGTGTCAAAAAAGTCAATTCCCTAAAAATATCTCAAAGTCAAATAAGCCAGATGATAGGACCCATTCTACTCCCTCTGGCACCTAACCCAGCTAGCATGACTCAGTTTGTTCATTTATCAGAATAGCTTCTCTTTCCCAATTATTGTGATCTGTGTCAAAGATTACTACCATTTCTGCTTTCTTTTACCTTTTTTCCAGCCACTGCACTGACAATAGGTGCTGTACAAACACATAGTGGAGGGCAGTTTTTTCTGCTGGGGACCTGTGTTCAAAGAGACATGACAGCTGACAGGCAGGAGAGGCAAAGAGCTGTCCCTTCCCTGCTTGGCAAGGGAACAGCTGTGCCAGCCTGAGCAAGCAGAGCCAGAGGGAAGCCACACACACCCAGACCGGGGGCTGTGCCCTCAGTTGGTGCTGGTCACAGTACTGGCCATTAACCATATGGCAAAACTCCTCATGTTAGAAAATCATCAGCAGTGGGTTAGAATAAGGAATCATTTTCTGAGCAGACATGGAATTCTGTCTGCTTTTGAGGAGTTCTGGCCATGAAATGAATATATGCAGCAGTTGCATGTTTACATTTTTAACTTTCATGCTGTAAAAACCTGACATGCATAGTCTTCTTTTTTTTTTTATTTGGTGAGAATTGCTCTAATATTTGAGTCTGCGATGGTCTATTGAAAACAGACCCCTGACTAGGAAACAGAGAGTTTAGATGTTATAAACTGCTAGTAATTTATTATTTTGAGATTGGCATATATTTTGGCAAAGTTTAAATTGGCTGGAGTGATAGTGAGTGATGAAAGATGTTATGGCGGTTAAGAAGTGGCTGAATTCCTTTGTTTCCAGACTTTTCACTTTTTTTTTAGGGCAAAGAATGTTTATATAGAAAGTGTAATATTGTTTTATGAGTATTTGCTGGACCCTGCTAAAACCAAGCACTCAGGCTTTACTCTTTTAACAAAGTGCTTATTATGGAATTCCTCTGGGTTTTCATGTTTCTAAATTAGGGTTAAATCAGGTTGGTATGTGGGGCCATGGGAGAACAGGCCAGAAATGGCAAACTGTCTGATGTCTAAGGGTATGCTTCCACGCCAGGAGGTGATGTGGTGGCAGGAGGAAAAGACTCCTCAACTGGGCATGAAGAAGCCATAACACAGGGACACAAAAAGGGGGGAAGAATGGATTTTAAGCAATAGGAAAGCTATCAGCATTTTAAGAGTTGGACATCTTCAGTGCAAGACTCTGCTGCCCCTCAGCTTCTCTCTGGTCCACCAGAGCCTGAAAGTTTCCCATGTTTTATTTCCATCGTCTGGAGCAGGAGCACTTTTAGTCCCATGGTTATAAATTATCATTCTTCCTTCCTGATCATCTCTATTCTTTCCCCCAAGACTGTGGTACTTGATGAGCCATGATACACTCAGGAAACAAATTCTTGTTTCTGATATTTCTCTGCCCATTTCCTCTGCATTTATCTCCTCCAAGTCAGCTGCTCATAAAACTCATTGGCTTTCTGCCTTCAGCTTGGCTCACTAAACCCTGGAGTCAGTCTCCAGCCTTTTTGTTTTTACAATAAAGGACAAAGCTCTGAGCCACAGCATCCTGGGATGTCGTAGCAGCAGACAGAAAACCTTTAAACCATTAAGAAACGGAAGCTGCTAAACTCAGTGTTTCATTGCTGAGAACATCAAGGCTTCCTTCAAGCTGAGTACAAGGAAAAAGAGCAGAGTCTCTACTAATTCACAAAGCTTACTAGGAACAAGAGTCAGTTTTCTGATTGTGTCATGCAGTCTGTGTTGTAATAACTTTCCGAGTCTGTATTCTCCCATTTAATACTTGACTTTAATGAAGACCCCACATTGCTACTCTGCTCCTTGTTGCTCACATTATAATCTTTGTAAACTCCTTCTCCCAAGTAGCACTGAGCTCTTCCAGTTCTCAAAAGACAAAGCAAAGGTTATCCCTCCTGTCCTAGCAATGCTAGAGAGCCAATTAGCCAATAAGGAAAAAACAAAGCAAAAGAGCTTGTTTCAGACAAATTTAAGAACAAGGTACATAAACCCTCATCCCTATTAAAATAAAAGACCAAAGTGCTAGTGGCTTCAACGTGCATTATACCTTCTAACTATACAATTTTTAATTTTTTTTTTTCAAACTATTAAACATATATATAGATTTAACTTCATACTGAGAGGCCTCAGCTGGAATACTTTTCACAGTTTTGGGCACTGTGCTTCAGAAAAGATGTGAACCAACTGGAGAGAATCCAGATGAGAGCAACAAAAATGATCAAAGGTCCAGAAAATGTGATGTATGAGGAAAGACCAAAAGAATTGGATTTGTTTAGACTAGAGAAGAACAGTCTGAGGGGAGACATGACAACAGTCCTCAGACACGTGAGACTGCTGCAAAGGGGAAGATAAACTGTTCTCAGTTTCTACTGGAAATAGGCTAAAAAGCAATAGATTACAATGGAGATTCAGATTAGACTTTAGAAGAAACTTTCTATTGGTTACAGCAGTCATACCTGAGAAGACAATGCCCATGGAAACTGTGGGATCCCATTGTTTGAGATTGGGGTACTGGTATAGGCCCATCTGCTTTGTGGTAGAAGCATGAATGAGACTGGTCCTAGTCCTTTTCAGCTATTTCCCCTCATGTTAGAAGTGTAGGAGAGAGATTGCAAGTGAAAAAAACAATTCATATTTTCTGAAGGAATTTAGACAGGTCTGACCTGAGTGGTCTGGAGATTAATTGCAGCCATAACTACAGAGTTAGTATTAGTACCTTGTGGCCATTACAAATTGTTTGCAACTATCACAGTCAGGAAAACAGGGAAAAATAAGATTCTGATTCTTATCTGCTCTAAAGTCCCTACTTATGCTGGACACTATTCTGGCAGTGGAGGCCTGTGCCAAAGACCTTCAGTGTAAATAAGGATAAAATCCTAAATGTTGTAAAACACACCATCCAGTGATAGATTTCTATGAACTCTGTTATATAGAAAGATTTAATACAGAAAGGAACCCAAACATGTGACACTTTGTCAGAAAGCAAAAGATTACATAGTACAACATGTTTTTTTGAATGAATTTACAATGAATTTTAACTATAAAATAGAATGAAAAAAACCGGGTGAAACTAAGACAAATGCAGGGTGAATTGAAACAAAGTGCCTGACTGATAATTCCAGAGATAATTGGGAATGCAAATTAGGACTTCCGAGGTCCCTTGTTTCAATAGGTGGGTTTTTTGTTTCTGTTTCTGCTTGTTTGTCTGCTTTTCATTTATAATGAAAAAAAAATTTAAAAAGGCAAGATTGCAAAAGCCAGCTTTTTCCTCAGTTTTTTTTTGTGCTTTCTGCTAAGCAGCCTTGGAGCTACAAAGGTTCACAGTCTTTCACATAGACTCATGCCATAGAAGTGTTTACAGTGAGAAGAAGAGTCCTTAAAATACATGACCACATAGAGAATCATATGGGATCTTCAGCTGTTTGCATCCTGGTCGGGACTGTGCATGAAGAGGCCTCCCTGCTCAGACAGGCATAGGTCACCGGGTCTCTGAAATAATGATTTGGTCTGGAGCTGCTATAGGTACTGGCTTTTGAGGAGAGAGTTCTGCAGAGGAGGAACTGTCTCTTTTGGCTTAATGTTTCCAGGGCACAAACTCGAGGTTTAGAAGGAGTACTGTGATACGAATATCCTCAGCCTGATGACAGAGCTTCCTCTGAAGTTGATGACGGTGTTAACGGTGATCATTTCCAAGTCCAACTCAACAGTACGGGGCCCCTTCACGGGCCGGGTCATCACCAGAGTAGCACTGATTGGTCCTGTTTGCTGTGCATAAAACAAGAGAAAGCAAGTGAGATTGCCAAAACTTGTTCTTCAAAACTACTGTCTCACTACAGTCTTCAAGTCAAAATAGGTGTTTTCTCTTTCATTGTTTGAAACCTCTGCAACTGATGGGACAGAGTTTCATTTCAGCATTTGGCTTCTTTTCAGTGTGAACTATCACCTCCTACAGTTTGTAAAGCCTTTGGGAGCCCTGCACATTGAAATAGCTATTGAACATAGACACTTGCTATTGCCCAAAAAAGAAAAAAGATGAAAACGTGGATTTAGGTTATAAACAAGTAAGGATACCTTTTTGTTTGTTTGTTTGATGTTTGTTTGAGGTACTCTTTCATTTGATATAAAGGACAGTGTTACTGTGAAGCAGGGGCACCCAGAAAGCGTTTTTTTTAACAGAACCTGGAGAACAGGTATTCCCATGTGAATGGGGTCTGGGTTTGTGGTACATTGTGTATGTTAATGGCACAAACCTTATCCTCCAAAGAGAGCTTTGAATATGCAATGGCACTTCAGATAACCAGTCCTTTATTAAATGTGAGCAGACCTTTACAATATCTGAACAGAACAGTGGATTATGTGGATTTAAAAATCAGAGCTGCTGATGTTAAAACCAAGTACACTTTATTTTCCATCGGGAACTTACATAGACATAGTAAGTCCTGTTTTACCTGTCCAGTTTCACCTCAAAACTGCATGTTTGTTACCTTTGATCAGAGAAGGCTGACATAGCCATGAGGAGGTGCTGGGCATGTTGCCTGGTCCGTGCCAGGCTGGGTCCTGGTGCCTCAGCAAGGGCAAAATGTCCCTCCCACCTGGCCATGCCCTCCCACTGCCCAGGGAATGGCTGCGTGGTAAATCACTGGAACAGCAGGCTTGGGCAAGGGGGGTGGCTGCTGGGGCCTCAGCACCTGCCACATCGGCCCAGATGAGGGGAAAAGTCAGTGGGATCAGTAATGACTTTGCAACAGGAAAGCTCTTGTGAGATGTAAATGATTGTAACGGGACTGCTTGTCAGTTCAGGATTTTGAAACATTTTCATTTTCTTACAGTGGGAATCTGAGGTTCTTGTGAGAAATTTGTCCTGGAATCTATGCCACTACCCAAGTCCGTGAGGGATGGGAACCTTCAGTGCCACAGAACAGAACTTAATGCAAATGTCAGAGCCAGGTTTTGCCTGGGGCTGAAAATCAACCTCCTGAGTGTCACCGTCCCTTGTGGATGTGCCCCATTCTCTGCAGACATCCCTGTAATCTCTGAATGTCAGTGGTGTGGCTAAAATGACTGGGGAACAAAGAGATCTTCTGAGGAAAACAAATTTAAAAACCCCACGTAATTAAATTTTCTCTAACAGTGTCTACATAAAATGTGTGTTCTCAGTGAAAAAAATTCATAACAAATGAAAGCAAAGAACCCAGAAAGTCAATTGTTGGCATAAAGGGGTAGGTTTTCTCTTAATTTTTGTATTCATGTTTTTCAATTTCCAATGAAGAGTTTAATAAAACAGACAAGAAACATTGAATCTTTTGGTCACAATTGTTGATTGTCCATCAAATAAAAAACAGTTTGGCACAATAGTTTCTCTTGAGCTTGGGAGCCTTGAGCTGTTCTTAGACATGGGTACAGCTCTGGGCTTTCCTAAGCCTCCTGTCTCACAAGAGAAGCATGTCTGCTTTGGGTAGGTTACTCTCCTGAGCGATCCAGCAGTTCCTGCAGATCAGCACACTGCTCTGCACATTTGTATGTAAAAAATGCCTCATACTGAAGGTTTAAGTGATAGTAATGAAAAGCTCAGTTGTGCTATCAGGACATTCAGCTAATGACAAGATACTCCATGTTTTCCCCCAGTGAGCACCAGACTTACCCGCATGTAGAATTCCCTGCCCTCGTTCCCTGATTTGATTTGGAAGATGTAATAGGCTCCAGGGTAGCGAGTTGTTGCTTGCATCTGAAAAATGTCTGAAGGCACAGACCTCCCAGACACCATATCCATCACTCTGTACAGGATGGTGAACGGCTGATCTCTGCACCCAGGGTTTTCAGCTGGACACATGCAGCGGCTGAATGTCAGAGACAGAATTGTCATTGAGGGTTACAAATTGCTGTAATATTTCATTCTTTGTATGCTAATATAGGCACATAAAGATATAAACAAATTATGTTGTTGACCAGCTAAAAGAATCAATGAAACTGGTAATGAATGTTCTCACTTTTAGCATTCTCTATGTTGCTATTCTGGCCTATATCCTGCCTCATTTTTCTTGTCTTCTTGGCCAAAATACGTTGTCTTCTTAGATCACTCAAAAATGTGAACTTTCTTTGAAGCAGCCCTGCAGGTGTAGAATACTTGGTACATGTTTGTTCTGATAGTAATTTCAATGAAACCGTCCCCAAAGTATTATTAGATCATTTCACTGATAGCACCCTGTGTGAGTGATTTTTGTTTCACCATATTTTGTATACTACATGAAAACATACAGTAGACATCCTGGATCAACCCAAAACTCTAACATCAAATGCAGAGCTTTAAGGAAGAAGAGGATAGCAAGCCAAGCATACAACGCTTCCACCAACAGTCTCCAATTGTTTGTGACTCAGGGGATCCTTGAATGAAAAATTTCTTCCTTGTATTTGTCAGCTATTAATGCATTTCTTACCCATCAGCTTTTCCAGCTTCCCACATGAATGTTTGGCATCCATAGCCCCCTGTGGCCAGGAGCTCCACAGCCCCCTTCATCTCTCTTTGCTTGGCCTCTTTCTGACTTTATCTGATGCTCCCAGCTGTTCTACTGAAAGGAGAGCAGCCAGTCAATCCCTGCTCATCCTCCTCACCCATCTCAGGGCTTCATATTTGACCCTGTTCATGGCTGAAGTGCTCTAACTTGGCTGTTCTTCACAAGAAAGCTATGCCATAATTTTGATCAACCTCATTACTTCTTATGAAACTTTATCCAGTTATATTTCTTTTGACAAGAGGGGAAGGAACTGCACAGTCTTAAAGATGTGGTACACAGTAGCATGTGCTCCAAGGATATTCTCTACCTATTAACACTTGAAATTTAGATTGCTTTTCTGACCTCTAGTGAGTACTGCAGATCACGGAACTAGAACCCTCAAATCTCAGTTTGCATGGATTATGATCAAATCATGGTCCTTATTTAATTTGTGAATTTGGGATTTTCTTTTTACTTTAAATTCATCTACACTGAATTTTATCTGCCATTTTTATTGCACACTCATTTAGGGTTATTCTGCAATATTTTTCTACCCACCCTTTTATCTACTGTCCTCAGATACTGCTGCAGACTTTGCCCATCTTATGGTTTATTCTTTTTCCCAGGTTGCTTATGATGGACCAAGTAGGTCCAGCTCAGACCTCTGCAGAACATCAGTGGGAAAGTTGACAATTTAATACTATCCTCTGTTTCATTTTTATCTTTCAGCCTCTTATTCTTCTGTTCCAGGGACTTTTCTCTGTTACTTATGACTGCTTAATTTCCATATTAACTGCATGAGGGTCTTTTCAGAAGCCTTTGGAAATGCAAACGGACTGCACCAGTCCATGTGCCCTAGCCACATGCTGCTGATTTCTTCAGAGAACTCCAAGAAAGTTGTAAGGCAGGATATCCCTTTATAAAAGCCATGTTGGGGGAATTGACTGTGCAAGGGTCTTTTTGACTATTTTTTCTATAACCTCCACTACTGACATCAGTTTCAGACAGTGCATCTGGCATGTCCCCCATGAAGAGGCTCCTGGCATTATGAACACCCAATTCCTTCCACAGAAAACACAGATGCAAGGAATTCACCTGGCTTTTATACTGACCACTTCTAGACATATGTCACAAATTAAGTGCGGTCCCATCTAGACATGAATCAAAGCCACCAAGCACAAAGCTCAGAGATCAAGAGTTCTGGTGCAAGCTGCTCTGCAAGAACTCTGTAATTGGGCTCTGGGGAATTTAGATACAGAGGATTCAGTTATTTCAAATTCCAGTTTAAGACTCTATCACCAAGGTAGGAGAACCCAGAACTAGACAAACACTATGTGTCCACTCTTCAGCTGCCCTAGTAAAGAAGGCAATGTAAATACATTAATAAATTCTGAAGGAAAGAAGCTAATTATTAATCTCTTGCCTTTCTATAAAATATATTAGGCTACCAAGCAGTTCCAGGTTATTGGGTTTAGTGCAAACACTGTGGATGAAATAATGTTGACTGCAGTATATTGAGATCTGTTTGGAACTAACATATTTTGAGCCCCAGCAAATACATACAAAACTGTAAAAGAAGCAGGCTATTTCTAGAATGTAGGGTTTATTGTTTGCTTGCTCAAATGATTCCCAGTTGAGACAGTAACAGTGCTAACAGCCCCATCCAGACATACCCAATTTCTGGACAAGGCAGATCAGTCTGTGAACTATTCAGAACTTTTAACCTTTAAGCAATAAGAAACTATTTATATCCTGCTCTGTCATCTAATATTTTAAAGTACTTCCCAGGCATAAACTAGTTACCATTTGCAGGAAATATTCTTACTAATAAACAGGCTGCATTTGAGCACATATGAAGTCTGTTAGTACTGTAAGTGTCTCTTATTACATCACAATCCTTGCTGTTTTCTCAGCTGATATCTGTCTTTCCAGTCTAACTTTACATACATCTGAGTATCACATCTATCATATCATCATATCATATCATATCATATCATATCATATCATATCATATCATATCATATCATATCATATCATATCATATCAATCATATCATATCACACCTGGTGACCTGGTAAGGAATTGCAATTTATTATTTTTATAAAGCTTACTAGTGGCAAATGTAGCAATAGCATGTATTTATAGCTCTTTAGACAGACTTCATGGCTGTGTTGTAAAATTGTAGGTTATTTGATTTACTTTAGATACAGCTCCCACAGATAGAATTTGCTTTTGTAGCTGTGGGTATGTTACTCACTTCTCATTAATCTGGAGATAAGGCTCCTCACATCGTACTGGGTCTAAACATTTATATTCTCCTGGGATATTGAAGCATGTTTGCTGTGAAGTGCAGGTGAAGTTTCTTATTTCACATTCATTGATATCTAAAACACAAGGAACGAGAGAATGGCTAAAGCAGGGAAATAGCTACAAGATACCACTCCTACAAACTGGTTTCCATCTTGAAGAATTACCCCAAAATTCATAAAACTCTTGCACTCTGAGAAGTGGCCTTTTAATAACTGTCCGCTCTTTTAAGATCAGTTTTTACTCCATTGTTTTCTGCTTATTAGAGTGCTCCCACATGCTAAATGCTGAAAAAAAAAAATGGAAAGGAATTAGCTGCTCAAACTCTCTGACCTTAGAGAATGAGAAAAGTAGAGTGTAGCAGAGGGGAGAGCATTTGAGGTCTTTCCTGTGTAACTGTTTCCTAGCCATTAAAGTCTTACTTTAAAACAACACACCAATTCACCTCAGCAGGAATATTCATGTGATGACATTCTTACCAGAATTGCATAATTGGCCCCTGGGAGTATTTCACTGTGCAATGCCAAGACCAAGCATCTCAGTTCTTGAAAACCTGTTTCTAGACACAGGATCTATTTTCTGGTCCCCGGGGGTTTTAATCAGTGCAGGAATGTTACCTTGGCAACTTCTACTGTCGTCAAGCAAGTTATAGCCCGAAGGACAGGTACAGTAGTAAGAACCAGGCCCGTTCACACATTCGTGCTGGCAGAGGAACTCTGAGAAGCTGCATTCGTCCATGTCTGCAGTGATAAAACAAAGTTTAGTGTCTTTGGCTCTACTGTCAAAAGAGCAGTCCTGCAGGCAGGTGGCCATCCAGACTACCTGCCCATTACCGCAGCTGGAGGCTGGCACTCTCCAGCTCCCTAGGACTCTGCAGCAACCTGACAAAATGCTATACAACAAGTTCTTGGTTAAACACTTTTTTCCTAAGGAAACCAGAGCTGCTGCTGAACACAATGTATGGCTTCTATTTATTTATATTTCTTTTCTAATACCTGTCACCAGTTGGCCATGTTTTCATTTCTGTTTTACGTCAGAGATGGAGATACTCTGACAACAAAGCTTCAACTGTAATTTAAAAGGAAAGACTTGGCAGTAGTTTTCTTTTTTTTTTTNAGGAAACCAGAGCTGCTGCTGAACACAATGTATGGCTTCTATTTATTTATATTTCTTTTCTAATACCTGTCACCAGTTGGCCATGTTTTCATTTCTGTTTTACGTCAGAGATGGAGATACTCTGACAACAAAGCTTCAACTGTAATTTAAAAGGAAAGACTTGGCAGTAGTTTTCTTTTTTTTTTTTTAAGAACAAGCTTCACTTTCCCAGGGCCACATGGGTTCCAGCAGAACTCCTGCAGCCAGCCCTGTCTGTTTTATATTTCGTAGCCTCTAGTCAGTTACTTCCAAGTCATTCCAGCAAGATTACAAGAGCACATCCCAGCCTGGGTCAGACATACTGGAAGGCCCAGCCCTCTCCCAGATACCCAGGAAGCCAGGCAGTCTGTCAAATATCTGATTGAAAGCAGAAACTGCTCTTTCCCCCTTGCACCTGTGAATTGACCAGTCATTGTGCCAGTCTGCAGAGCTGTGCTCAAGTGAGAAAGATGAACTTCAGAGCTGCACATGGAGGCATGGCTGACTGAGGGGAAAACACATGCAAAGGCACTAGGCTAAGGGAGGCTGCCACTAATCATTTCCTTATTTCCCCATTCAGGGGAAGAAAGAAACAAAGGCCAGAGCCCCAGCCAGGAACTCCCAAGTTCTTATTCCCAGCTCTGGCATGTTGACTCTCACAGGCAAATCACTTTTACTCTTCAGCCTGAATTTCCCTTTCTTCTAAATTGGGCTCAGTCCATTTATCCACTTCTGGTGTTTTGTGCAGATGGATTGGAAAGTATTTGAAGTCCAAATATATCCAAGCGGCTTTAGGGCTGAATCAGATTATCAAAAGGAAGATGAAAGGAACTCTACACCTACATAGTCCTGTTATTGTGTGAGTTTCCCCAGTGAGTTCACTGAAATAAACACCTTCCTGAAAATACATGAACTGAGGGCTGACTCCATAAAGTGACCAAGATGTCAGCCACCCTCTGGCATCCTAGCCCAGACCTCCAGCATATTGGATTTGTATAACTGGTGCTTGGCTGCTCTCAGGTGCTGAGGGACTTAGAGACCCCAGGGTCCCACATTTCTGCTGTTGAGCCCATGGTGTTCCTAAACACTCCTGGCATTCTGCTGACTATGTGCAGACAACAGGATGGTTGTCATTTCAGAGCACATCTAAGGCACTTGGAAGACCTCTGTGATTAGAAAATATTGCTGATGTTGGGAAAGCCAGGTTGAAATCCCTGCCTCTCTCCTTGAATTGGGGCAAGAATGCCTCCCAACTTCAAGGTAAGTTGGCTGCTAGGCCATGGACTCACCCTGCTCCTGTTGAAGTAAATCTGAACCCTGGGTGTCCCATAAGAGTGTTCTCCTAACCAGGCATTCCCTTTGCAAGCCTCAGAATGTCTAATGATTACTGTGAAGTGGGAGAAGCTCATCCAGAGAAACTTGACTTGCTTTGTCAAACATTTTCTTGCACAAGATTATCAGGAAAAGATTTTCTGCTCTATATCTGGATGGTGGAAAGACCATTTTGCTGGCTTAGCTCTCAGACATGGATGAGGCTCAAGCACCACCTTATTGGGCATTGCAATGAACTTATCTGGTTCAGACCCCCATGTAGCTCAGGAGGTGAACACATAAAAACCATTCAGGAGTCAGAAGAGGAAAATCCATCAGAAAGCAGAACACTAAGTTAGGTGTTGCAGTCTAAATGTTTAATTATTAAGACCCTTTAGCTATTTAATATTTGTTCTTTGCCTTATAACAAGGAGATTTGCAGGAAAAATATCTTGGGAAACACTAATCATGTACACTGCATCTCACGTCTTCTCTCTCAGAAACAGCATGTTACATCTGTTTACTGTAAATTAAAACTCAAGTATTTTCCAGTGCATTTTTCTTTCCAAGAAATATTGGCTGAATTCTCTAATTTTATCAGGCTGATGGAACAATAAGCAAAGAAATAAGTTTTGTCTTCAATCAAAATAAAATAATAAAATGAAAACAAAAACCAGAGAGGAAAAATTACAGTGACATAAGCACAATTTATTCTGCTGTGTGATGAACAGGTCAGCAATAACTGTACTAAGGAATCCTATTGTTTCTGAAGTGAAGCCAGAGCCATACAGGAGAAACTGAGGATAGTTTCAGACAGAAGTGAGCAGTTGTTAAGAGCAAGAGAAATACATGCATTCAACAGAACAATGGAAAAGTGCTTTATATAAAGTGTTTCTTTAATCATAGAAGAATGTTCTAGGACTATCTCTACATGCTCTAATAAAGCTTCCTGTTCAGCATTACAAAGTGCTTTCTTATGTTTTGCTGTTACCTTGGAGCTTTTGAATATTTAGCTTATTTCTTTAAAACAATTTGTGGCCCTCCTCGACTGAGCTTTTCTGGATATTTGCTGAGTGCTTTAGCTGGAAAGACCATATGAGTTGCAGCTATCCTGATGTTACCATGGACCAAGGCAAAAAACTTTTTTAAAAGTATGCACAAAACAATACCTCTGAAAAAGTAAACGTAATAGAATGAAAGAAACCAAAACAGTAAATAAGACAGTTACCACTGCAGTTAACTCCATCAGCTTCCAGTTCATAGCCAGGTTCACAGCGGCAGAGAAAAGAGCCGTAGGTGTTGACGCAGGTCTGAGTGCAAGGGTTTTCACTTGTACATTCATTCACATCTATGGGAAACCAGTGCCAAATTCATCAGAGACTTCTCCCCAAACTCCATTTCATTTGTTTTACTGCAGAGCATTTCAAAGAGATTAGCTACACAGTCAGAATGATCAGTTCTGAAAAAATATAACCAAGTCTGTGTTGTTTATTTGGATTCAGTCAATGCCTGGGAATAGCATGTTGGAAACACAACGTGTGGAAGTGAAGCATTTTGGGAATGTCTTCAATAAAAAAAAATAACATGGAAGCTGAGGATGAAATTTTTATTACAAATGTTTCTGTCCTTATCCTGCAATTTGAAAACCATTGAACCAATATTTTCATAAGAGATCTGAGAAAAAATGCAGCAGGATTTTCCTGACAAAGATAATGCAGTGATGAGGGGTCCTTATGGAAACCACAGGCTAAGGCAAAAGCAGTATTTTTTGCCTTGTAGGACATTAACAACTTTTGGTCATGATTAGCACAGACCTTCTCTTGCAGCATGTGGGAAGATGCTCACTGCTTTGCTAGGGAGACTGTGAGGAGGTTGTGTTGACTTTGAGGTAGCACATCACAGCAAAAGGTGGTCTAATGATTAGTACTCCAGTTTGGATCCTGGGAGACTCTGATTTACTGATCGGACAAAGGTTTCCTGTCTCAGTTGGGTCACACAACCTCACATTTTAATAATAAACTCAGTGCCTGAACATTTGGTAATTCCACTGAACTGAGTGAATTGAGATTTGGGCCTCTATGCATATTTCTCCTGATACACTGGTCATGTTGCACCTGAATCCCTTTGAGGTACTGTGAAACTACAGAAACATCTGTCTGACAAACCTGTGAACATTTTCAAAAGCAATGCTGGGAAGGTTATTGTGTTCTAAAAACCAAGCAAGTTTTAAAGATGTGGCTGAAGGGGGACCAAAGATTTCAGCCATGGTTTACCATACACATACCTTGGCACGATCTCCCGTCGTCATTAAGGGTAAAGCCTGGGTTGCACGTACAGGAGTAGGAACCGGGCACGTTGGCACACAGCTGCTGGCAGTAGCCGTAGCGACATTCATCTATATCTGCGAGTGACAAGGATGGAAAGTAGAGTGGTCTGCGTTTTCACATGAGATAAAAAGCAGCAAGCACACTGAGCCAACAGCACCGATAACACAGAAATAACCCAGCACACTGGTCATGGATGTGACAGCCAAACTTCCAGGCATTCAGACATGGAGTTATAGTGAAAATAAACCTCTCCCCAGTAGAATGTGGTAATGTGGTTTTATCCACATCTGACGTCTATCAGTGTGTCTGATTAATTGATTGTCATTGCTATAATCTTCAGTTTAAATCAGACAGCCCAGTTTGTTCCTTTAGGCAGCCCCCTCAAAGGATACCTGACAGCTGGTACAGGCTGCCAGCACAACCACAGCCAACATTGCAGCAAAATTTTGGCAGAATCAAAATAGAAACCTTCTTTGCCTCCACATATACCAAAGCTGCTCACTGGAACAGCAGTGTTTGTAACTACAGGCTTCTTTTTTAAGTGAGGATATTTTTGAAAGATTTTCTTTCCAAATAATCACATTCACTTTTTATATGAATTTTTAACTGACCAATTACAGACTGTAGAAACAATTAGTTTAATGCCAAAATAGCAGTTTGGGCTGAATTGCAGCATTAGCAATGCATGCAACTGAGTGCTATGAGAACAAGAAAATGCTCTAAAATATGTAAGATGGTAAGTGCCAGAAGAGTTTTGCCTCAGAACTAAAAACTAAAATTAAACACCTGGAAAAGTTGTCCTTTCAAAGCCTTAACATTTCCCTTGGCATCAACTGGCTTTTGATTTATGGAGATTTTTTAAAATGGCTGCTTTAAAGCTTTGAAGCTAAATTTCTGCAGTAGAAAACCCAGTATATTATATGCAGTCAGCAAGATGACCTAATGGCCAGGTCAATGGTGGTGAGTACACCAGCAGCAAGCTTCACCAAATCCTGCAAAAATAACACAGGTTTTAAGTAAATTAATACCTCATTGTGCTGACACAATGCATTATGTTAAGTACAGGCTTTGGCTTTTTCAGGACTGTAAGTTCAAGAGTGCTATATTTTGAGGATAAGGACTTCTACAGGGCTACTTCTTGTGGGTGGGTCATGTGGGTACTGCTGCACTGGCTCCTCTGTGTAACTTTACAGGATAATTGCAACAGATAGAAGTGTAGGTGTAATGGTGATTTACTATCAGTAATTGGTAATTCCACTGAATTCCACTGCACTACTAACAGTGCACCAAAAAAATCTGTCTCTAAACCCCAGCTTGGCCCTCTGATTACAGTAAATATTCCTTTACTGCTTTATGGTACCAAAACCCACTTCTCCAAAGCCAGTGTTAAGTATGGAAAACTGAGACTTCTTTGAAACTTAGGGAAAAAATATAGCAACTCTAAACACAATTTGCTTTTCCTATTTCGCATTCCTTGCAATAATCCACCCCATGATTACTTAAATAGGGCAATACTGGGACGTTATTCCCTATTTTAAATAGCATGAGCAGATACTCAAATCAATTCATCAACACAAACATTTCAGTTCCCTGCTATAACTATCAAGTAAAAGAGTATTTTAGATCTATGTTCAAATCCTGAATGCTGCACGCAATCCTTTCATTTTGCCTGTAACTGGGAGAAGTAAATGGGTAACAGAACAGGTGATGCAGAATAGAATCTGCCTTCCTTCCCTCCTTCATCCACACCCTATCACATATGCCTGTACCTTCCCAAGCACAAGTTTTGTTTTTTTTTTCCCAAGAGAAGTTTATTTATTATAGATTAAGGAGCAGAGGCCTGGGAGACTTCCAGTCTGAGGGGAACTACAACACAGTGATTCCCTGAAGTGGCTATAGCTGCACAGACCCCAGCTTGGACAGGGCTCAGCCTGGTGTGTGCCAGGTGAATTACACAGCAGCTGTTTGCAGTAGTTAGGAAAGCAGCCATGAATGAGTCCTTCACAGAATTGGTACTAGGGACGAGAAAGCTGGAAAATAACTGGAGATGCTCCAGGGACAAATGGGCAGGGAAAGCCCATTCTCCTTCTAGTGGAGATGTGACAGGGTGGTCCAGCTCCACAGAGCTGGCACCAAACAGCCTGCACTGCAGGGAAAAACTAGTAATGGGCAAATTTTCTTTAAAAAAGTTGTATGCTAATTCCTAGGTCCTACCTGTGTAGCTAAAATTAATGTCTACATCATCATCCCATGAGCATGTCAAGTGAGGGGAAAGGGCTGGAGGAGATGAGAGATGGAAGGTTTGTTTTCCTGTGCTGTTTGTTGAGCAATGTTTTTTCAACTGGACTGAGCTAAAAGGATGAACAGAACATTGCTGCAAGGAAAATGATAAAATTGAAATAAAACTGCATGGAAGATCATGAAATGGCACCCAGTTCAGAGGTAGTTTTTTTCTCACTGCCAAACAAAAGAATTGGTTGACTAAGGATTTACTGTCAGTCCCATTTCTTGGTATCAAATATGGATCCCTTCAGGTCCACACTGTCACAGTAAGGAAAGCACAGGTCTGTTTGGACAAAAGATTTTATGCACACATACTTGCAATTGATCTTACATGAAAGGGAATCCTTCAGACTGGGAATATGAAAAGTCCAGTTATTATACTATTATGATGCTAGTCATGAGCCATTTACATCTACAGTTTTGTTCCATGAGGGACTCTCTCTGCCAAACATCTCATTGGCACTTACAGAGACAAAAGACAGTTTCCACACAGCCGAAGGTCTAACTGTGTCCTTGACAAAAGTGCTTGGTGACATGATTTCAGGGAGTAACAGGTACATATACACAGATACTCAGATACCATATCACATGAGGATTTTACCTAAACACTGGCCTTCTAACAGCCAGTAGCCTTCAGTGCAGGAACAGGTATAGCCCCCCTCAGTATTTATGCAGATCTGGGTGGGGTTACACTGGTGAGAATCTGAAGCGCATTCATCCACATCTGCAACACAGAAATACAGAAGGAAAATGTTAGAAATAGCAACAACAAAAGATTTTTCATATTGTACAGTGTGTACACTGCCTCTGTGCAAGGAATCAGAGTGTGGAGGAGTGGAGAGAATGACCATAACCTGAAGGAAAATTCACAATAATAGATGTCTGAGGGCAGGGAGAACTGGAGACGCACATCAAATCTCAGTGTTGCAGGTGACCCAGTGTTTCAGCTTTTCTTCTCAAGGAAAGTCTCTCATTATCTCAAACTTTTTGTTACTTCCACATTTGCTTTGTCACTGAGCTGGGATTTCCATGCTACAGAGCAGTATTCAGACCTAGGGAGAGGCTGCTGAAAGGGTTGTGCAACTCCACTGAAAAGTAAGAGATGAAGGAGAGTTCAAGAGATGTACAAACACAACTCAGAGACATAAAATTACTTCCTACCCCACCAATGCAGACCATCTCACGGTAATTTTTCAGACAGAAGGTTCAAGCAAAAATCAACCTTTACCTGACCAAAAAATGTATACTTCCCTGGAATCAATTTCCTGACAATAATAGTATTTTCTTTTAATTTCCCCCCCCCATCTTTATTTGTTTTAATGTATTTGGGTTTTTATTACAACCCCTCTGGGTGTTTTTGTTGTGGGCTTTTTTTTTTTTCTTTTTTTAAAAATTTTTTTTGAAGGAGGTAAATAGCATTCCTACATTTATATAAGCCAGGACCCTGGAACCTAACTGATTAAAAATGCCTTTCAGAGTCAGAAGTTCATTTTGAATCACTTGCTCAATATCTTCCCTGATGTTTCAGGCGTCAGGTTTGCCTCTAGATGTCAGAAATGGAAATGCCAAAAGATAAATTGTGTCATTTTTCCAGCCAACCTAAATTTCTATGTTTTATTTATTGATACTTAAAGCATTTTTTATTCCAGCATACTTTGCACTGGCCTTTGCTGAAGCACTATGTCATCCTAGCAATGCTACTCCCTTGATCCTCCCCTGATTCTTATTAACCCAGACTTTGTTAGGTCATGACTGAAAGTACCTCACCAATGCCCTGGGCTGGAGCAGGCAGCAGAAGGCAGGAATTACATCTCTGTATCTGCCTCCAAGGCAGCAAGCACAGCCAGTCAGCTGTACAATCCTAGCAGTCATGAAACAACTGATCCAGTCTACCACAGCAGCATACCTAACATGTTCAGATATGTAAATAAATACATACATATTATACATATGCAGAGAGTCTAGAGTTCTTATCTTGCCAACATCTGTAGCAGAGCAATTTATGATAAGCCAAAGCTGGTAAGATAACAAGAGAGGCACAATTAAAGGTGATTAACTCTGTCGGAAATCGGTTCCCATGTATTTATTGGCCAGATGAAGGTTGGAAAAATGGTGGGGGAAGTGGGAAAAGGGTAAGATAACAAGTCTAGACTAAATAGGTTCATAAATATGTTGTTCAGTTCAGCAATTGCTTCTGCGATTGGGCTAAAAAATCTGGATCCTCCCTTAATAGCATATCACACATAATTGTTGTATCTGAACAGAGATTTTATCTAACCATAAATTTAATTACAATGACATTAATGTTTTCTAAATGAAAAAGCTTTCTATTTGTCATGCTTGCTTATTGTTTTAGGAGTGGTACCTTGGGATCTGGCCAATTCTGCTTTTTCTAGTCTGCACTAAGCTTAAAAAGGAGATTTTCATTTTCCATGTTCCCTGCTTCCAGTAATATCAGTAGGTGAAGTGAAGTGAAAACGAAATGAGGGTCATGGTCTCGCCACATATGGTAGCAAGACTGTTTGAAGACAACACATCCTCCACTCTTCTGTGGTGCATTTTTCTTGCAGGGGTACAGTGTCTTTCACTTAAAGCAATGAGTGGCTATGGGATTGGTTTTGTTCCCAAGTCATCCTTGTAGCAGTTGCTTGAGCTCCACTCCAAAGAATTAAGACATTGATCCTTTCCATTTGCTTTATAAGAAGAAGATTTAATTGCTTATTCCCAGTCTTCACCTTTTGTGATGGTATTGGAAGCATATTTTCATTTGAATACAACACTTTTTACAATGGAGGCCTCCTGTGGACGTTCTGCTGGAAAACCTGATGATCCTGAAGTTGTCTATGCAGAACACCTTGACTCCTCACATTTTGCACTGAATAGTACCTTGGTGACTTCACCAAATTTTACACAACCAACAGGTATAAACAGCTTTACTGGTAGCATCAAATCTTTTTGGTTGGGCCTGAGTGCACACACCCAGTTCTGTATTTCATGTCTGGCATTCTCTAAGATTGCCCCATACCATGAGGTGCCATTGAACTCTGACTGACCCAGCCAGTACAATCAAATAAAGTATTTTTGGCAAGCAGCCTTCACAGTTGAAACTGTGAACTGGGAAGTATAATCCCAGGCTGTCAACCCCAAATTATCCACATTATACGGGCTCACTAAGTGAGAGCAGATATTTGTGCACTGAAAAAACTATTGCTGCAACAATTGGCTAGACATTAGGTATCTTCTTGAAGCATATAAGACCTGGGAGGGTGTTTTGCTCAGCCTATTTACACAGTGCAGCATACAGTAAGAACAGATGTGGTTGGTAAAGTCAAAACTAGACATTTGGCGGGGAAATGAAAAAAACCCCAAAACAATCCCAGATTATGTCCACTGGGGAGAAAACTAGCCTTAGAACTTCAAGAGATTGCCTATAATGGATAGACACAGAAGTTATATCAAAACATTTCCAGGGCATTTTTGTTTGAATGGAAAATTGCAAGAGGTTGCAAGTGCAACGTGACAATCTGTCAATAAAGCATGAATAATTTCTTTGTCTGGTTGCACAGCTTATTTCTGTCCCATTCAAGCATAAATCTTAGGTGTCTTCATGCTCTGCGACTTCAAAGCCTATTTGTACTACCTCTGACTCTGTGATGGGTCATACACAACACTCAAGCAAAACTGTAATGCTAATTGTACAGGATAATAGATTTTCAATAGTTTTGTAGGTTCAAAGCAGATAAGACAAATTCAGAGGATAAAAAAACTCTAAGTCCTACATAATGCAAGGATAGCACATGTGGCTAAGAAATCCCTGAGGTGCATTTTTCTAAAGTTTGAAGAGTGTGTCTGATGCAGCACAACTTGTGTCACAGTCCTCACCATGGACAGAAATACTGCAATGAGCTGTCATCTGAGCCCCAAAATAAAGTCTAATTAGCTGGAGAGCAGAAGAGTTATTAAAGGGGAGCATGTTAGCAATAAACCCTAGAAACTCCACTGCCCTCCATTCAAGATTGTGATATTTGATGATATGACCATCAGTGCCATGAAACATCAGATGCTGTCACTCATCACTGATAATCCAAGGATGGCTTTCATTATACCAAACCTGCTTTTAGTATCTTTCATCATCAAGATCCCTAGAAAATCTTACCTGCATCGAAACGACAAGTCTAGTCTTTAACAATAGCTACTGTTAAGGGATACCTTGTGTGATTTTGGCTAGATGACTCAGTATGTGGCAACAAAGAAGAATTGCCATGAGATGGACTGGGAAGGAAATACAAATTAGATCTGTCCTCAGTGAAGGTAAAGTATCTGGTGGTTACTGTGCAGGACAAGGAGCCAGCACAGATACACTGACCACACTGTAGCTCATGGGCTGAGAATTTATCTTTTGGGAACTCTTCCTTGCTTTTCATTTTCCATCACCCTGCTTCCTATTTGAAAAACAGAGATTACAAAATCTATAAAAGTCCATTATCTCTGCCATAGTCCAGTCTCCCTCACTGTTTAGTACCTAAAACTCTTCAGGACAGGGCTTGCCCTCTGATGTACAAAATCTGTTCATAGTGAGTCTATTTTTATTTGATGCCTCCCAATCCTAATACAAATCAAACTAGACTACAAAACCCTGCAATATCCCACTTGGTGATAAATACCAGTGCACCTGGCTTTTAACGAGGAAATTCAAGATTAAGGAAGTAAAGGACAAGCCTTTGACCATTTAAACAAAACAGAAACAGGAGCAGGTTATAGACCTTGTAGTCTCTCATGTATAACCTGCACATATTATATGAACATTTCAAGATACCACTTTTTCAGAACTTTAATGCATACTCATTGGCTACTGAGATCTAAAATAAAATATTAATCATCATTCTGAAAGCATTATGTTCTACTAGAGGACCTTGGAAGCATCAAAGTTTCTTTCAGCTAAATTCTATGGTACTCAGAATGTTGCTGTTTTACCCTAAAGTTGCATGGAACCTCAAAGATTCCAGTAGGTACTGAAGCAGGAAAAGAATTATTGGTGTGGTCGGTGGCAAATTAAAAGAGTTATCCGCCTTTCACACCTCTTACACCCTTACAGACAGGACTGTGAGTGTTGCTGTGAAATTACATATGAAAAAGTGAGATGTTAAAGGTTGTCATACCTTATAATTTTGAACAAATTCAGATTCTCCCAAATGACTAGCGACTCTGGATGACTCCTTAGAGAGAGCAGTTGTTCAGCACTTTCTAAGTACACTATGGAACCAAGGCAGGATAGATGCATCACTGTTCAAAATTTCTCTTGCCAAGGAATGCTTGGCCAAAGCTGTCTCTAGTTGTTTCAGCTCTTGATTATCCTGCAGTGTGCTATTAAATTAGTGGTCATCTATATCCTCTCATCCATCCTTCCAGTTATATTCACTTCTCTTATCCATCTTTCCAGTTGCTATATTCACATTACTGCTCCCACAGCTAATTCCAAAGGCAGAAGTTTGGGCAGGACTCCAGACAAATTAAAATCTGACTTGGAGTGGGAATGATTCACTTTGTTACTTCCGAGATGAATACTGGGAGCAACCGCATGGCCCATCCAGACCACTGCTCTCTGCCTCCTAAGAAATACCACCTACAATGAACAGAGCCTCATGGCTCCAAGCCATGAGTTTTAAAGGTCTCTGGGTTACTGACAGAACGAGAGAATAGGCAGATGGCATCTCCATATCTGTTTGAAAGGAAACATGCTGCAAGAGCCGAGGCCTGAACGCTCCAAAATTAACCACATCCCTCTCTCTTAGATCAGTGTGTTTGCCTTAAAAAATTATGGCTATGGTGGTTTGGTTTAGCAGCTCTGGGGTGTGTTGTTGTCTTTACCTGACATTTTGACCAGAGGTGAGGTGGCTGGGGCAATGGGATTTCATTTGGGGATTACAAGGGTGGAGAAAGTTTTTTTTTTTATTTCTGGCTGCCTGCCTGCCTTTTGTAGGATGTGATGTGCTGATGCTTTGTTTTTATTGGTACAGACTGTATTTTTAATGGATGGCAGGATGCCTGGTGACGAATAGATATCGTTTACAATGTCAAAATAAATACATGAACTAATTGTGTTTAGCATGCAAATTACTGGCTTTGCGTTTTATTATCTGTAAAAGCTAGTATTAATGGATATTAGTGGATTCTTTAGAATTTAGCCACACCATAGAACAATGAAGGAAATTTTTAATTCATGGCTCATAAACTAAAGAAAAAAGAAATAATTTAAAAGTCATGCATAGACAACAGATGGGGCAACATATTAATATAGAAATAGATATGAAACTGCAGCACAACACTACATCTAACCAGCGAGGCTAATTCTTATCAGGAGATCTTTTTTTAGTACTGACTCATGTCCACCAAGAATGCAGGACTGAGACCACTCTTATTTGTATTAATAATATTGCAAGAAATCACAGCATAAAAAGAAAATCAGCACTCTAATCCATTGAAGTAAGACCAGACATATCCTGTACTTCTGAAATCAAAGAGACTAAGACTAGGAGGTCAATAATCTCAAGAGAGAATCATAAATGTTGAATTCTGAGGATCTGGTTTTGGCCCACTGTTTTCTACATTTGTGATAAAATGCAGAGGACCACAAGCTGGTGGAGTTAAGAGCTAAAATGTCAAATGAAGTCTTATATGAAAGTATTTTGCTAGATATGGTGGGGACATTTGAAAGTGCTTTTCAAGACAGACAAATGAAGGTCATATATCAAGAGTAAAAAATGTACGAAAAACCCCAAAAAGTCTGCGGTTGTTACAGATAATCACTTGAACATGAACTTTTCCTGACATCATGTTGCTGAAAAGACAAGCATAACCATGACAACACTGAATAGACACAGGAAATTGTTCTTACCACTGTACATTGCATAAGTGCAATAATTACTGAAATACATTTTTGGTGTCAACACTTCAGAAACTGATATTGTAAAGAGATAGCAAGAGATTCTAAAGAGTTATTCCAACCACACGAATTTATCTTAGAACAATATAATGCTCCATTTAGTAATCTATTTAAGAAAAGGTTCAAGGTATATTTGCCTGTGATCATGGAAACTGTTCTAATCTGGAGATGGTCACTAAAGCTAAAGCAAGACAGTGAGATATAATTCAGTGTTTAGAAGACAAATTCAAAATAAAAAAAGACAGATGCTTTAGTGCTTCTGATTAAGCATCTGAAAAATACAATAAAGCACATTGCAGATGGTGCACAGAACCTCAGAGTTTCCAGTAGTTACTGAAGCAGAAAGAGAATTAGTGATGTAGTCAGTGGCAAATTAAAAGAATTATCTGGCTTTCACACCTCTTCTTACAGCAATACTCACAGATAGGACTGTGAGTATTGCTGTGAAATGACATATGAACAAAATGAGCATGTTAAAGATTGTTCCTGTATTTTAGGGCCTTATACCTCAACAGTATTTATTCTTTCAAACAAGTTGTAGCGAAAAACTGTGCCTTCAAAACACCATTTGATGGGTAAGATTCTGTGTCCTGGGTTACAAAAAAACCAAATTATGTGGTCAAAGCAGTGTCTTAAAATACTCACTGAATAATTTAACACCTTTCAATGTTTAGTTATTTTTATCTATATCCATAACCATCATACCTGGGATTTTCTGTTTGCCTTACCTCATTTTCAGTTTCCTAGGCCATTAGGAAATCTAACTGAGCCAGTGAACATACTGAAAATGGGGATAGGAATTTGCAAAGTTCTTCCAAATGATTTTTCCATTGCAAATATTTAAATGTGAGCATACACTTTTTTTTTTTTGGTACCTTAATCAATAAAATGATTTTTAGTGAAAGGAATTGTACCTCTAATGCTTTTAGTAACTTCAGAAATACATGGAAAGTATAGAAAATGCTAGTAACAATTTTGTGCTAGATGTTAAGTCACCAGCCTAAATGGCATGCCCACAACCTTCCTTTCAGTACACATAGAGTGATTGCTTCTTTATGAAGGATGAACTAAGTAAAAGAGGAAGAGTCCAAGCTATTACCACAGACAATTTGTTGAATCAAAGAACCTGAAGAGAACTAAACTGCAGGTTAGAGGATGTGGTCATGCAGGAAGTAGTAAATTTTTCAGCAATCTAAGTAACTTTATGAGGTGGATAGCCAGGGGAAGAAGCCAACAGACAACAGGAGAAGGAGCAGAGGTGTTTAGGAACTGGGAGCACCTGCCCTCTGGAAGGTGTTGTTCAAAAACTGTAAGCAAAGATACTGCCTTTCTTCTGCTCAGAAAAAAAAAAAAAAAGGATTGTGCATAAATAGGACTTTATGCATTAAAGAATACAGAAGGAAACAAAGTCCTTAAGGTCAACTCATCAGTTCAGAGACTTTTCAGAGCCCTTCAGATAGGAAAAGATTTTCTTGACAAACAGCTACTGTTAAAGGAAAAAAATAATCTTGGTACTTATGAGCATGTGGTTAAATACCACATGACAGAGTAAATGCACAGAGTGGAAAGTTTACCAAGGAAGTTCCGTCCCAAGGAGATGATTTGCACCTGCCCCAACAGGAACAAGGGAGACTATTGTCCTTCAGTCCATCCACCAGTGTTGAAAGTGGTGGGATCTGTGACTGTTCCTATCCCTCCACAGGCGTGGTCTGTGCTTGGGGCACTGTGACTGTCCCACTCCCTCCATGGTAGCTCCTTTCCCAGCTGGCTGACAACAGAATAACAGCACCAGTAGAGAGCTGTCATGGAAGGATGTGGTCTTATCATTTCTGAGCTAGAACCACGCTCTTGGAGACTATGACAATTAGAACTGAAACTTTGCTTGGACTCTGTGATGAAGGGGGAAGCCAATGTGGACAGCAGATTTCCAAGACAATATGCTTTTGGCAATGTGTGCTGTTTCGCAGATGGACTGTTACATTTTGTTCTCTTTGGAACGTATTTAGCATGCATGACTTCCTTTCTTAAGTAATGAATTCTGATAATCATGCTACAAATTTCTGTGGGTCACAGTAGTAGCTATGGCTGTGTTTCCTTCTTTTGATCAGCCATTGACAAAAGTGAGTATGTTTTTGCCATCATGGTTATTTGAGAGCCACTAGCACCATGGGGTTCAACACAGTAATACTGAAGATTAATTTGACAGTTGTGAGAGCACAGGTCTTGCAGACTTGAAAACGTTTGCCATGGAAAATCTTCCCCCTTTTACAAGGAGGTGTGGATGATTTTGGGGCTCTATGTCTTTATTTTGTTCTGTTTGTGTTTTAGTCCCACTGTTTTACTGTCACAACCCCAGGAGCTAACCTGGCTCTTAAGATGCAACGTTCTGGAAGAGAGGCTTGCAGCTGACAGCTCGTTCCAGAATCTCTGTCTGCTCAAACACTAAAGCTCATTCAGTCATTTATAACCCTCAGGGCTCCATTTTAAAATAATACAAAGATTGGATGTCTGTTTTTATAGGCATAATTGCAGGCCAGGACTAAACATCCGAGCTCAGTAACATGGGTATCAGTTCCAAGATTACTTGGAACAGAGCACTTTCCCCAAACTTCTCCCCCACTCCTTATTTGGACACTGAAAAATAATTTCCTCAGTAGTAGATTTTTACTCAGTGAAATCACATGTTTTCTCAAAACTTTTTTTTTCCTCAAGATAATTACATTTGATAAGAAAAGGGAAGAAATAACAATGCCACATTCCTAAAGTGCAGACTGAAGCCAAATTCAAACTGCTGCTGTGTGGGGTCAGTGTTTTTTCCAAGGACAACTGACCCCGCTGAGCTTGGACACAATCCAAAATCAACTCCCTAAACACCTGTTTAATTGCATATTTCACTGTCTGAGGACTGGCCATTGATTGTGGAACTAATTTTCTATCTGCATCCCATATGCATTAGGTTATCGGCTGATGGCTAAACAAGGATTAAAGCGAGTTTTTTCACACAGAGGGTCAGTCTGGAAATGGATACTAAATAAGTGTGAGGCATGAATCTGTAATTCTGCTCCCTCTGCCTGGTATGAAAATTGCTCAACATGTGTCACAGGTTCTAGGTCTCCTGCCAGCTATCCAAGCCTTTCCTTAGTGAGCGCACTTTTCACATTACTCAAAGATGATAAACAACAGCTAAACTGTGAAGGATTTTGCTCTTTGAACACAGTTCTAGTCCTGCTTTTGTGGCTGGGATTTACAGGACAACCATGCAAAGAAGTGCATAGCAAGGGGACTAAAGGGCCAGCAGTCTCTCCCCTCTCTGCTGAGAACAGACCTGTGCTTGGTTCATACACTTGGCTTCACTTCCATGACCACAGATCCTCACTTTCACCAATTCCCAGGGCTTCCTGTTGGTACAAGATCACAGCCACTTGTGTGGACTATTCCTGGTGTCCCATGAGAGCTTTTGCACAAATGCACAGTCAGTATGCTGACTCTGGGATCAAAAATAAGACAAGCTACTAATTTCAACCAAGGGCTTTTCTTAAAGATGGAAGCTCCATGGACTGGAACATAACTGTATTCTCTTGATTCATGATTTCCTGCTGCAGGTTCTGCACATCTTATGAAATGTATGATCAGTGCATGTGATTTGGGAATCTCAGCTGTTTCCCTGCTGCACTTATTCTATGTCAAATAACTGCAGTATAGCAGAACAAGCATGACCCAAGTACCCTGCTGCAGTGAGGCAGACACATTACCTTTCCACTGATGATGCTGAACCTGCTGAATTAGGAGGTACAAAGAAGTTTTTGCTCAGCACAGTTTTATCTTCATCATCAGGAAATATATTTTCCAGCTGAATAAATGAAGTGTTATTGTGGTTTCTCAAAATTACCAATTTTGTATGACCACATGCTACACTGTCATCTGCTGGTAGGGTGGTAAGAGAAGCTGGTGAGCTTTTATTGAGAATAGTCCCAGCTTCTGGGAGGTTACCTAAGTAGCACTTTCTATTGCAATGGAAACAAAAAATGTGCAGTCAAAGCCAGGAAATGCACATTCAGATATAAGAAAAAAGATACTTACAATCATCAGTTCGTTGCATGATATGAAATAGTCTCATGCAAGAATCTCTAGAGAAGGCTTATAAAATTTTACAGAAGAGGAGTAGAACCATTAATAGTGAAGAAGTGAATTTTCTATGGCTGAATTGTATATTTTCTCTGCAATACTATGGGTTAGTTAAAAAAGACCCTGAAAGAAATAATATATCAAAAATAGGCATTTAAAGCATTATTTATAAAGCTTTTAAACATGCCAGTCAAATGCGATTGGCTTCTCCTCCAACAAATTTTTTCAAAGACTTTTCTGTTAGAGTACAGAACATGAGAGAACTAAAAGCAGAGGACTGCTATTCCCACTTTTGTTCCCTGGGGAGCTTTGAGAAATCTCAAGCACAAATAGTCCAGCCAGCTGGTTTAGCCAATTGGTGGTCAGTTTACATTTCCTCTAATAAGTGAACTTCTTGACCGTACATTTTAACTGAGTCATTAAGAGCTCCTTTTCCAAGTGTCTTGGCAGGCTAGAGAGGTCTGGGACTGTGAATAAACCACAATAACTAGTAAAGAAGAGAACAGTCTGACTTTTAATACAGCAGAAGAAATTGATCCAAATGGATCCAGAAATTAAAGCCACAGTGAAAACAAAGGCATACAAATATCCACCTGCAGGTTATAACAGAAACTTTTATTGGAAGGGCTGCTTCTTCCATTAAAATGCAGCCACTTTGGATGTGCAACATCAAGCATGTTGTGCAAACAACTGAAAATACAAGTGAAATTCTAGGTGAGCAATACGTACATACCCATAAAGAGAATTCAGTATGAATGCTGTAGTCACTGTCACAGGATAACTTTAAATCTTCAATATACATGAAAAAAAGACAACAAGGGATCTCTATCATGGGATATAATGTTAGATATTCCTTGTATGGGATTTGTCACTTGCTGATTTCTCACAAAAGCTTCAGCAATAATCACCAGTAAAGGTCTGGATGCAAAACCACTTGGCTTGAGCATGCAAGGAGGCACCAGCTGGAGGTGGCATGGCTGTAGATTGCTTCACGTCACTTGAAACTGTGTTAGTCAAACACACATATAATGGGCACTTCAACTTTTTCCAAGAGGCTAACACCTTACTCCCTCAACCTAGCCATTAAAATCAGGGAAAAGAGCCTGGCTTGCAGAATGTGTGTCTGGATGTTCATATAATGAAGTAGAAACAATTACCAGAAATGTAGGATTTTTTTCCTCAGTTTTTCAGTGAAATGAATCTTCAGTTTCATGGAGAGGAAATTCAGTCAAGACAATCCCGATCAAGACTTCTGTTTTATGCCATGATCAATACAGAGGAAGAAGATCTGCCCTTATCTCAACTGATTTATTGATTGACAGGTGGGGGACAGGACTCCTGCAAATGTTAAGTAACTTTTATTAGAAATTTTCTTTGATGCAGTTTCAGCCTCACATCTTGTCCTGCTTGGGAGTTTTCCATCCATCTAGAACCTCTCATGGTCCTGCTCAAAACTGGCAGCTCTTGGGGCTAAACAAAACATAACTTTCTGCCTCTAAAGGCTCAACACATCTCCTTTGAGACCTTGCTATATCAGAATGTCAAAAATCTAGAAATTTTCTGTCTTAATTTAGGCCCCACAGCTAACTGAAAGGGGTTACAGAGAGAGAGAGAGAGAGAGAGAGAGAGAGAGAGAGAGAGAGAATGAGAGGGAGGGAGTGAAAAAGCCCTCTGAGATGAAACACCTCTTTTTCCAGGGAGCCATTATCTGAGAGTAAGGAGAGCAGGAAAACTGCCAGTAGACATCCACATCACACACTAATTGGAACAAAGTAAACCTCCCATATCCACACAGTTTTCATTTATCCAGGAGAGTTTGCAACTCAGTTTGCTGGCAGCATTTTTTGGAACATTTCAAGAAAATGTGTTCAAGCATTATAAAGCAGTGAATGCCAAATCTGAGTTAAAGCCAGTTATTTGAGCAGGGCTTATAGGCATTTTCCAATGGTCACCACCACTGAAATAAATAAATAGATGGCTTGCTATGTATACACTCAGAGGGGAATGTTGCCCAACATTCGTAGCTCTTTGCTATTAAGAGTAATGAGGACACAGCTGTCTGAGTCTGGAAGCCAGTATTTGCAGGGATTTTTCTTCTCTGCTGGCTTTCTTCTACTACCCATTCTTTGCTTATAAAAGAGCCCGAAAGGTCCTAACATTTATACAAGTTACCTTGGCTTTGCGGTGCTTTTGAGATTGTTATAAAGCATGCTGACACATGGATGGATTTGAAACTCAGATGAAATATGAAAAACAATTTTCTCCCGTGATAAGGTCCCTGATGACCTTAGTGCCAAGCATAACACTCTCTTTAGTCAATCATGACAGCTCCTGGAGCAGACAGCAGGAGTTGCTGCCATGGGCAGAGATCTGAAGGTCTCCCTTCTTAAAAAGGACTTCTAATTATCACTGCAGACCTTGGGGTTGTAAGGTGAGTTTTGAGTCACACCTAACTGGTCAGCTCTACAGAGCCTCCACAGCAAATGTAAAAGCACCCCACTCCATTCAAAGATCTTACAGCACTTTAAAATCAGTGTTAAAACTCATAATCTATGTGACAAAGAGAATATAACTTTCATTTTATGGGAGCATTCAATATATTAAAGGCTAGAACCAGTGTCAGACACAGGCTACTGCACTGCAGGCACTGGAGTTTCAGAGCCATGGCACAAGGCATGTTGAAGTTGACTTCTGTAAGTCATCTGGTCTCAGTCTCCACTCAAAGCAGGGACAATTCAGTCAAGGCTGCTCAGGGCCTTTTCCAGTTGAGGTTTGAATTTCTCCAAGGGCGCAACCTTTAGCTACAAAGTTTTTGAACCTCTGTTCCAGTGTTTGACCACCTTCACTGTGATAACATTTCTCCTGATAGCTAATAAGAATTTCCCATGTGGCAACTTTTGCCCATTCCTGTCCACGTGCATCTCTGAGATGGACCTGGCTTCATCTTCTCTACACACTCATGTTAGACAGTGGAAGGCAGCAAGCAGCACAATTCCCTCCTAAGCCTCATGTTCTTAAGGCAGGTTAAATCCAGTTCTCTCAACCTCTCCACGTGCTGCTATGCTTTAACCACCACAGTGGTCCTTTGCTGCACATCCTTCAGTGTGCCCAGGTCTTTTTTATAGAGGGAAATCAGAATGATTGGGAGAATTGAGTGCCTGTGAAGGCAACAGAAATTGACTGCACTTTGAATTCTCCCCTGAGGTAGTTAAGAGGAAATACTTAAAATGTGAATCTCTGCCTAATTTAGCAGCAACTGTTGAGGTCAATGAACTATTTAATTGGATGCTGAACAAACACAGAACCAGACTGCACCACTCACACATACAGACCTGCACACATTTGTCCCCAGATCTCCAAGGTAAGCCTACCTTCCTTATACCAGAACTCAGAAATTCCTGACCAGTGCTACAAGCTGACCAGACTGGCCACATGACCAGTGTCCCAGGCAGTCCTACCAGCTCTCATATTATCCATGAAAGCTCAGAAAGACACATGTTCACACTGAGCATTCCCAAGCCAAATGGTTCATTTCCAAGTGGCCTCGCCTGAAAAAAACCCCATGTTCTCTTTAGGTAATTAAAAAAAAGAAAAGTAAATAAATAAACAGAAGAGACAATGTTCCCAACCAGCAGGAACATTTAATCTCTGTGATTATTCCTGGAGCAAATTCCTGCTTTTACTCTCTAGGAGGCACATCCCAGTGAATTTTCCATCATGTGGGCCTGCTGCAGTGGAAAGTTAATTTACTTTTTTTTCTTTATCACACTACTTTCTTTTATTAGCCCCTTATTGCCACAAGGTCTCAGGTCATACTGAGTCACACAAGGGAGCAGTTCCATTTTAGAAGGCACAGTCTCCAGGACAGAAGCTGGCCTAGCAGATTCTTAGCATGATTAGCATTCAACAATTCATAGTCTTTCTAAACATCTCCAATCAGATACTGCAGACAGTGCTTAGTTTAGCATTTCATGTCCCTCCCCAGGTCAAAGGGAATGAACCATGGATGGATCACATATTTCTGAAATAGTTTAATGTCTCAAGATGTTCTAGATGTCAGCTTATGGTTTTTGTGGAGCAGAATATGATAGTATTTCGTATCTTTAGATGACGTACGTCACTTACCAGCTCCAGAATGCATGTGACCTGCTGGGCCATTAATGGATATACTGCAAATTGTCAGCCGCTCATTATCTTTAGAGGTATTCTCTAGTCTGTGTAGGACACACCTATGCCATAGTTCTTGGGACTCAAATCTATATTTGGGCTTATTGTCTGAGGAACATGGAGATAAACTTTTTACTTCTTTCAATTAAATTCATGGGCAGTGTTTGAAGTCTCATGTGCAACTCTGTAAAGTTCTCTTATATCACTTTTCATCTATGACTAGTTAAACACCTTGACAAAGTTAATGAGAACAAATTTTGTTCCAAAATGCAATGTACCACCTGAAAAACAACACAGGTTTTACAGAACTGTATCTTCAAACAGCACTGATTTAGTGGGGAAGAGCATCTCCTTTCTAAAGTTGGCATGCTACAGTCTTTTGGGATGAGTGCATGAAATCAACTGATAGCTGTCACTGCACAGTTCTGGGCTATTCCATCAAAAAGCCCTGCTTTTAATTAAAATAATTTCAATCTGCTTCTGAAATAAAGCTCCAGATGCAGTGCTTAGTGATTTTCTGGCAATGGGCGTTGTATATATTGCTGCAATCTACCTCTGAAGAACAGGAGCATGATCCAAGGCTGCTCCAGCCTATGCTGGGTTTGGGATTCCCCACAGGGTTTGCAATAGCAGGAAATTAGCAGCATGCTATGGCTTTCGGATCACATCTCCCCTCCCTGGCCTGGTTCCTGCTCCAGGATTAAGGAGTGGCAGTCTGGCAAACGGACTCTGCACTGCTCCAAGATTCCTCCTTTGCAAAGGGGATGTCAGGCTACCCGTTTAAGCTATTGCAGCTTTGCGTTGCTCAGCCACAGTGACAATAAATGTTATTTAATGGGTGGAGGCTCTTACCCATGCTATGAGCTTTTCCCTGCAGAGTTAGATAAAGCATACTGCTTTCTTTTGTGCCTCTGTGCACACTGGAAGCTGAAAATATATCAAAGGACTCATAACTACAGCAAACTACACCTGACAATATATATCAAACCCCCAACTTGTGTGAGACTCTTTCTTGCTAAAAATTGTTCCAGGCAGCTTTTAAATTCTACTGTTTATTCTACTGTTACATTTTGTACTATTCCTCCACTACAACATACCTAGTGTGTTCTTGTATAACCTGATACACTGCAGTGCCATAAAGGGCTTTACTATGTTCAGTCTAAAAGTAAGTTTCCTTCCTTTCAGCAAATTAAACCCTATCCAGCAATAATCATTCTTTTGTACCACCCACCATACAAACTTCTGCTTCTCTGTCATTTACAGTTCCAATTACTGTAGTTTTACCCTGAGTTTTACAATACACTTTACTCTTTTAATCAAAGTCAGCCTCAATAATGCCCCCAACTTGCTGCTGCTCTATACTAAGATTTCCATAAACTTGTCTACATTTATCTGGTAGTAAAGTACTTACACCTAATGTCAGTAGGTTGGAGTCATTCTCAGTAGAAGATACTGAAGTACTATTTGCTCTCTGTTCTGGAATGAGAAGTCTTAGCAACACTGCCAGAAACTGCCTAATGCTACACTGCTCTTGATATCACTGCCTTCTATTGATCATCTTCCACTAAATGACCACATGTTAGGTTATCTTTTCACCTGCTTCTGGGTTCCAGTCCCTTAATTTCCTGCTCACAATTTTAGCTTTCCTAGACTTCTGTGTATTACTGTTTGTACAACCTTCCCATTCAGTGTTACCTACAGATATGTTGGTTGTACCACAAAACCATTTAATGTCTTTGATCCAACCAGCAACCTACTGGCTCACAAGTTAATGCTTCATTTACTTAGGGGGNAAAACAACAACCCAAAACAAACAACACAGGCTCAGACCAAGCAGTGGATTGTGGATTCTTTCAGACCCTGCAAGTTCATGGTTATGCATTTCTCTCCCTCTCCTCCTAAATTTTCCCTGTTTAGCAGAGGGACTTCTTTTATTTTCAGTATCTGAATGCTTCATGAATATAAACAGATTTATTCTCACTGTAGTGGCATGTTACTGATGTAGAGCTAATACACAGAAAAAACCAAGAAAATTTTCCAAATGGACTTATGAGTATGTATGCTCAAGCTTGCAGATGTCCAAGAGAAGACATCATTCACACCCCAACTTTCAGTAAATGCTAAAGATCTCTGCCTGAAAACCTAGACCCCTCAAGGGTTTCCAGATTGCATATGAGATTCCTCAGAGAAGTAGTCAGTTCTGAAAGCAATATTGAGCAAAGAGGCCTGAGGTTGTATTGTCAGGCTGTGACAAAGGTTGCAGACTAGACCACTGGGCATTTATACACTAAACTCTGACAGAGGATGTAGGTCAGTAAGAGCAGAGGACTTAACCAAGCTTCAGGGACCTGGGCCTGCATTTCAGCAGTCCTGACACCAATATCACTGCCTATCCTCTGGACCATCCTTTCCCTCACACTGCAGTGTGGTCTTATACCACAGAGCACCAGCAACCACGGCTTACAGTTGAAAGAAGAGAAGGTTTTGCTGGTGTTAAAACTGAAGATAGATTTCAGGACATCTTGTCATCCCCAGTGGGCAGAACATTCCAGCTAAGAGGCAGAATGCTGAAACAACTGCCCTGAGCTGGGCTGGTTGTAACTCATATTTATCTTCTAGTAGCTTCATTTTCTTTGAAAAAATTCCCTCATGTCATTGAAGTATTAAAATGGGAAGGCAGAGAACTGGCAGATTAAGGGGTCAGAGCGTGTTAAACTCCACACAACATCAGGCAGCTCTTCTATTTCTGTGTGCCAGCTCTGTCATAGGTCTGGGGTTTTAGGGACAAGACAAAGGAACAGTGCCAGCGCATTATCACTTCCTATAGAGTCTGGCAAAACATATGGTCCATTTGGCTGGCTTACACTGGCAAAGAAGAGAATTCATATTTTCTATATATTTTGGCTTAACACCTATATTGTGACATATAACCATGGCCAATTTCAGGCTGGAACCAAATGAAAAGAAACAAGACTGACCCAAAAAATATAAGGGAGAGGCCAAGAAAAACAGTGACTTTTAAGTCATTGAGAACACCGCCATCTCTAGGCATTGTGGGTGATGCAAATATATGCAGAAATTAACATAAGCCTCAGTAGAGTGCTGGTGCTCTGACAGGCACTGAAATAAATCAGGCCTCCAGGTGAGGAGAGACTATTACATACTGAACTCTGCACATTATGCCACAGGAAGGTAGAGAAAGTGTCACTCATAGAAAAATGAGAGGAAAACAAGCCAAAGAGCTGACAGTCTGGGAAAGGGTACTCATGACACCTGTCAGTTTTCCAGCACTGTTAAGTGACTTGATTTTCTTTTAAACCCTGGAATTGTCTGGTTGGTGGGACTGTCTTACGTGACAGCTAGTCCATAAAGGAAAGCTCATGAAATCTACTCCAGAGCAGACAGAGCTAATCGGTACATAGTGGCTTAAACTGATTTGGCACTGCAGAAATCCCTGGAAGTAAGACATAATAAAGGCAAGGCGGCAACAAAGCCCCATGTATCAAACCACTGTTAGCAGTGAGTCTAAGGACTCACTCAGAGATTAATGGCAGGGGTGCGAGCCCTGCCCTGGCCAGCACATGCCAGAAGATATGGCAGGCTGGGCACGATTACTGCTCCTCTGAATTGAGTCAGATATAACCTCCTGCCAACTAACTCTGGGTGACAACTGAAGTCTGTGTATGGTTTGGCTCAGAGCCCAGTGACCAATAACCCCCGATTCAGAGACCAAGCATAACTGAAGCCATTAAACCAGAGTATCAGTTGAACTTCTTTTCCTTGCATATCCTTTACCTCTATAGTTGACAAATCTCAAGGGAGATGAGATTCCTGGGTTCTTGGCACTTTGCATACCAAAGTATCATACCGTTCCAAGAAAGGGGGAAAATTGAAACACAACATGTAATAGAGAAGTCACAGGCTAGAAAGATTTTAACCTTCCTGTGTCTGGACTGTAACCTGCACAACTAACAAGACATGGACACTGTCCCTTCTGTGCTTATGCCCCTTCTCTGCACACAAACCCACTATGTCTTGTAACACAACTTGTTCTCATTCAGCTGTCCCCCTCAGTATGCCACTGTGCTTCCCTCCTGGCTCACAGCTCAGTAAAAAGAAACTAGAAAACTTTCAATCACTCCCAAACAGCAGACGCACACTTCCACAGACAGAATCAGTTTAGCTCAAAGTAAAGTTGAAACCAAACTCAAACACTACTGGTGGTCACAATTTTTAATCATAAGATGATGATTGGACCACCTGTCTATTCTGACATCAAAATGTCAAGGAATGTCACGAAATCTAGGAAATCCTTATTGTGGTATCAGTATTTTTTAGCAGGAGAAAAATATGGTACCTGACTTCCTGACCATAAGATACTTATGGTTAGGTTCAAAGTAGCTTAACTTAAACCTAATAAATTCACTAAAAGAACAACTGCTTTAAGATCTTCACCAAAATCAATACGGACTGTAATCATGGGTCTAAGAGTTTTTGTCTCCAGTTGTTGTCCAGCTACCTACCCAGTATGACTGTAGTTCATTCAAGTTCAGTTGTGGCTATACTGTAGTTGTATTTATTCTGTTTTCACTTTTCACATCATCACACATAAATACAGTCAGTGAGTGGTGCTTCAAAGGCATTGACATGCAGAATGATGGGCTTGCTCCTACTGTTACACTTTGGATACTCAGGAGCCTGTTATTTTTCATTCCAGTGCAGAGTGCCCATTTGCTTAATAACATGCCAGTATTATTGGCTTGCATGTTATGTTTCTTGGTTCAATTCTACTAATTTCTTTGTTAGTAGTAAAAGTTTCACAAATAAATGAAGCACTTGCCTGTGCTTTAACCACCAGACTGTACTCCTCCCACACTGCACTTAGGGAGGAATGAAAGCAGGAACAAGCCAAGCCACAGAAGGCTCAGTTTACCTTGCTACAGATAGATATGTACAGCAGCTTTTTCTATCAAGCTGACTTCCCTACCACAAATGGATTGACTTCAGTGAAAAACAGCATTTCAATCCTCATTCCCCATGGTGAACGGGACAGGGTACCTTTACTGATAGTCAAATTTCTGTAGGAATGACTCTACTGATGGACTCTACTGTAGTGGCTGGATGAGTCTTGCCTTTCCTCAGCCCCAGCCCATCCTCTGGTGCAATGGTTTCCTGAGGGAGGAAGGAGTTCTGAGTATTTTCAGATGTATCTTTTAACCCATGATTATTTTATAGTCAACTCGTGATTACCTTTCTGAAGATTGATGGGATTGTGAATAGATCAGGCCATCAAATCAGGAGCACAGAAGCTGGATCTAAAAGATTTTATAGTTATGTCTGTTTAGAGCTGTACAATGTGGGTTTATCCAATGGGGCAGGATTATGTTAAGTATGTCTGAACTCCAGGATGTTAATTATCCTTCTTTCATTACTCTCCTGACATATGGTCTTGTACCTTAATGTATATAGTTTGTAATTTCCACACGTTTATTTTACCTGGCTAGTCTAGTCCCATTACATTAAATAATCAAGGGGAAACCATCTTGAGTTGTGCTAAAACATGAAACAAATACAGCCTAAGTAGAAGATGATTGAAAAACTCCAGGATCAAATAGCTGCTGAAAGCTTTTGTAGCACAGATGTTCCTGAAGCATGATATTTCATGAAGCATGAAATTGGAGATATGAGTAAAGGGCTTGGACTTCCCCTCTTCTCTGATCTATGCAGAAACATAGACAAAAGTGGCCACTTGAATTCCAGCCAGGTTAGTGCCCTGGTGTTGTGGCTTAGGAATGGTACTTTCCAATTTAGTACTCCCACTAAAAAAACCCACAAGCTGCTCCCCGTCCCCCATTTCTTCTGGAGGCACAAAAGGTATCACAAGTTGAGATAAGAACAGTTTACTGTAAACAGCAATGAGATAAGAAAATGAACAATAACAGCAACAATAATAATGACAAAAGTGCACAGAAGAGAGTGATTCAGCTGCGAAAATGCTCACTGCAGCCTGCGACAACAAACAACCCTGGAAGAATTTTCTCAGCTGGAAGGAACCCCTTCTTCCTGGAGGACACAGTCCCTTTGCCTGCCCCCAGCAATGACATGGAGGGGTATAGAATAATCTCTGGGTTCTGGCCATGCCCTCTCCCGGCTACTGCAAAAAATGAACCCTGTCCTGGCTGGAACCAGGACAACTTGGGATGTAACTGAGTTCCACATGTCTCAGCTTGAGCTCCACTGCTGTAGGATTATTAAAGTGGACCTTTTTCTCCTGTCTGTGTATCTTTACATGATACTGCCTGGAAGCTACCTCCCCAGCTTTGTAAAATTATTCTTGGTTTGATACTGAAAATCAATATTATTTCACTTTAGCCCCAAAATACCCAGCACGGAATCACAGAATCACAGAATTATTTGGGCAGGAAAAGATCTCTGAGACCATCAAGTCCAGCCTTTGAATATGTTGTCCCCTAGACCTACTCATGGTACTGAGTGCCATGACCATGTGTTTCTTGAACACTTCCAGGGATGGCATGCTTTATAGCAAAGCCAGGAACTGAACACAAACTCCTTCAACCCAAGCCTTAGCCACCAACTATAAACTCTTGAGAGGAAACTTTTCCATTGCTATTGCAGCATGAGTTCTCAACTCACATTTCCTCATACAAAGCCCATCAGGAAAACCATACTACAAGTAAAAGTTACATATCATGGCCCTTAATTTAATCAGGAGCTGTCAATGATTACCTATACTTTCAGAAGTCTGAGCTCAGCCTCTTGCAGAATCTGTTCTCATGTAATCTTTCCTTCTTTTTCTGATTAATTTATACATGATGGCAGTCATTTCCTGACAGGGCTCATGCATAGCCCTCAGGAACTTGCCCTCTGGAGCAGCAGAAGAGATTGTCTCACAGACCAAGAGGAAAAGGGAAAGACACAGAGCTGAACCAAATAGGGTTAAAAAAGGCAATGCCAGGAGCAGATTCCATTTGTCTTTACTTTATACAAACCCTTCTAAGGCATAATCTCCTTGCTGCATTTCCCTACTTTTCTTCCTCCTGTTTCTATAAGCCCAGAGAGGTCACTAGGAAAGTCATTATTAGGAGGCAGCCTAGCTTGGTGGCTAAGCCATTGGATAAGGAACTCTGGGCTCTATCCCAGCACAGCTATGAGCCTGATGCAAGACCTGGGCATCTCCTTTCAGTTCTCTGTCTCTTAATTTCTCTCCCCTTTCCCCATACAGGCACATCTGGTTCCTTCATTTTGCTTGAAAACTCATCTAGACATAGGCTGCTCTTAATGAGGTTGGGCACAAGGCAGGGCAGTACAATTGCAGGCTTGGATGTGGGGTTTAGGTATGCCTGTAATATAAATGATAATGATCTAAAACCCATCTGTGCAAAGGTAATCTTTTGAAGGAAGGAGTTTTATTCCACAAATGTAGGACTGGGGACCCATAGGTGGGGAATGTAGGAGGTCCTGCCAATCTTGGAGAAATGGGGAAAGCTGAAGCAGTGACTACTGGACAAATGGGGAATGAAAAACAATCCTCTCTTACACTTGGAGACAGCATCCTTTCATTTCCTTCTTCCTTTTACCTTTTGCTTTAAAAATAACAATTATGCTTTTAAATTTTTTTTTTAATTACCTACTCTGTTGTACTCCCTTTTCTGTCTCTAGGTCATACTCATCTTGCCTTATGCTTGTACTTTTCCTAACATTTACCTCTCTGTCTTTGAGGTCTGCTTTCTCTGATCTCTCTATTCAACTCTCTTCAACCCCATTATCTCCTCACATTATGAGTTTGCATTAATTGGAGAGAAAGCAATAAGAGTCTACTCAGTACAGGTCTTTCTACAGTGCCCAGAAGGATCTGTTTGAGGCGTGTTTTGAAGATCATTGTAAATCAGGAAACAGCAAGGTGGAGTGAAAGGAAACTGGAAAGAGCTCTCAGCTTATGAATGTATAATGCAAGAACACAGGCCCTCACTCCAGTAAACTGAAGCCAACAGTTACCAGACCAAGTTCCTTGAGCAAAATGTCATTATTATGACTAACTCATTCTGTATTTATAGAGAAGTAATGTTAGAAGGCAAACAGTTCAAACAGTGCTCTTGCACTAGATGTTCTTGGTTTTTTTCTGTATGTGGTCTTTTATTCCGACATTAATTGTGGTTATAAATCACTCCCAACCTGCTTTGGAATGATTTACAAAAACTCTGTGCTGTTGAAAACACAGGCCACTTACACATACAAAATATAAAGCACTCAGCAGCTCCAGGGGTAAAAATTACCATGTATTAGGAATCAAACCCACAGAAGACTTAAGACGTAATTATCGTTAAAACATTTCTCTGTCTGCTACCACTAAGGGCTACAGGTACTTCTGCAGCACACAGAGGACACTGGAGTGGGCAAAGCCATCACTGACAGGTGTCTTTGAGAGGGACTTGAGCCAGGAAAAGTTTTGTTTTCACACAGGACAAGATCTGGAGATGAAAGAATCTTGGCAAGACTGTGTGGTGAATAGGATAGGGAAGGACTGTGGACATATAACCACTGCCTATGACCATCCAGGCAAGAAAGGATGAGGCCAAAAAGCTTGAAAGGTAGAAGAATTGATCATAGGTCTCTTTTTTTCTACACTGAAACATATTAGCCCCACGAGGGGGAATGTTATGTGAACAACAAGGGGTGCACATTCCCTTGAGAGCCAAGGAATGTGGGACCTTGGCAGGCAGGTCAGGTGCCAGACTGGGACAGAGCAACCTTCTTGCAGCCTCCCTACATTTTGTGTAGAGGTAGAAAAAAAAAAAAAAAGAAAGAGCTTGTTAAAACTCACACAACTTTTAGATTAAATTTTTGTCCTGTTTCACTTTGGAAGTCTCTTGAACAACCTCAGTGCTTCAAAGCTGAGGCTGCAAATCTCCTAATCTCCCAGAAAATGCTCCTGTTTAATAAGCTGTTTTGACTGAAATTCAAAGTGAAAGTAAAGATTTCTGTTGTCCTAGCTGTAGAAAATGTGACCCCGATCTGTAATCCCATATCTGACCAGACAAAAATGTATACTCTGTTAAAATCTGCAGATTGCTCAGACACGTTGGCACAAGAATAACTCTGGTTGCCCAGTAGCCAATAGCAGAGAATCTCATTGTCTCTAATGGAAATAGCTGTGGCTAATTTTATTTGGAAAGAAGAGGGTGGTGTCTGAACACCAACATAACAAACATGTAAGTTACATAGTGGCTCAGCTACTGGGCAAAATTACTTCTAGTTCACTCTTTTCAATCATTCCACCACAAAATTAGCCCTTGAAGTGCTTTGTATCCTAAGAATATGCTGAATATGGACAAGGTGGTAAGCACAGAGCAACTGAAATACCATTAACATGAGTGATGCTTGTAATTGGCTTATGGATGCCATGATTCCTGTGGTTCAGATTTTCTTGAATGACCTGGGTAAAATTTTGGTTACTCCTGAGGACCCTGGCAAGGTTCCCTGGTGTCTTGCCTCCAAGGACTTCAAGCATGGCACTGCACGTAACCCTGTTACCTGCTCCAGGAATCCTGGAAACAGGGGATCAGGCCTTTCTACCATCACCACAGCGAGACATGGACCAAATCACTCTCTTTGGTGACCACACTTTCCACCCTAGGGCACACAGATACAAAAGGCACACAGATACAGCAATGAATACTGCACCGAGACAGTGAATGTCTCCAGAGAATTTCACTAAATAAAAAACAAAATCTAACCCAGCAGAGACCCCTGACAGATCTTGTTTTCTTTTAGTTTTGTTTTCTTCCTTTAGCACATCATCTACCCAAATTCAAATCTGATGTAGACTTACAAAACTGCTCCCAGCTTGCTGTAGTAGTCAAATGGCAGCCTGTCCTTTCCCATGCATTCTCATTATTGTCTCTCATCACCAAACTTTCTTTACAATTAAATCCCAAATATTTGAAAATTAAAATGACAGAAGTGAACAGCCCTGGCTGAAAAAAGTATTAGTCCTCCCATTTCTGCCAGCATGGATAGGAACATATGCGCCCTTTGGAGGCTGGAAAGTTCACCGTAAAATTTTCCTATATCTACCTGTTTTGATTATTCTGGTTTGCGTGGAGCACACCAGACAGTATAATTCAGAGGTTTCATTTCCACTTTCATTTCAGCACTTCTTTTCTAATGACTACCCCATTTCCTGAATAATTTACAGCAAACTGAGCAAAATGAAAACATTCCTGGAAGTCTTCAGATCAGTAGGTAAAATAACAGGTTGATCAATTTGCTGAGGTGAAAAGGACTAGACGCAATTTTCAAAGGACCAAATAGAAAAAAATGCTTATTTTTACAGCAAACTCTTCACTTATGCCAGGATTTAAAAACTCAAAAAAAACCCCAAAAAACCCAGGTTTTATGATTTTTCTTTTCTTCTTAATTTTCCAGTCAGTATTACTGTGAGTGCTGGTTAGAAAATATGTTTTTCCCACCTTGGAAAGGACAATGATTCAAATACAGAAAATGTGTCCCAAGGCAGCTAGATTTAACTCTAGACTTTCAAAGCTCCTGCGAAGCTCTTGTGGTCTCCTCAGTAGGGAAACAAAGAAAGTGCATCATCTGCAACCAAGTCCCACCAGAAATTTCAGACAACAGGGCAGAATAAGCCCCAAAGAGAAGTCAGTTTTAGCTCCTGTATTTTTCTGCAGCAGTTTTGAAGTAAATGCTGTTCCTTAGTCTAAAGAGAGGCAAAACTCTCTGTTGAAAGCTCATGGCTTCTCTTGTTTCTTGTAAAACCAGCTCACATACAGCCAAGAGATGAATGAACTGTCCCCAGGTCCCACCTAACACTTCAAATGAAGGGCCACCTTCTCTCTCACGTACAGAATCATTAGCATAAAAGACGTGCTTTTGATGCACTGACAGATCACCTGCCATCAGATGGTTGTTAATTTTATTAAAAAATTACTTCTTTCATGAAAGTGGCTTTTCTGCTTAAATAATAGGATTGAATCATATCTTAGTCTGCATTGAATCATGATGATATGAAACATACAGCTTGTGTCCTTAAAAAAAATTGGACTTCAAAATACTGGGCATGACTGCTGCCAGTAACTGAAGGACAACTGCAGGACAATTGTTTCTGCAATGTCAGACAAGCTTTAATATAAATGAAAATATAGAAGAAAGATTTCTACTACTTACCAGCACACTGATTGTTTTCATCCAACTGGAAACCAAATCGGCACATCAGAGGTCTTGTAACAGTCGGGTAATTGGGAACAGGGCCTGGTGCTGGGGGCGGTGGATAAACATTGGAATAAGGACTCAGATACGGTGATCGATACACTGGGTTTGTTCGGGGGACGCATAAATAGCCACCGTTCTGGTTGACACACACCATGTCTCCTCTGCAGGCCTCAGGAATAGTCCGACATTCATCAATATCTGCAATGAAATTGCAAAAGTTTAAAGAGTGATTGCTCCTTAATGGGACCTATCAAAAAATAGTTAACATATTTTTTGCAAAATATTGCAAAAAACCAATGTCTGTAAAAAGGCTAATCCTTCTTTGTGAAGCCTCACTTTGAAGTTAGATTGTGCTAAAACAGGAAACATCTCTTATATTCAACATATCCTGTGATCTACTCATTTTACTTCACTATTAGAGGACAGAGGAAGAGGACAAGGCCTGCTTTGCTATTGCCTAGAAGTTTGGTTTAAAGACTGATGTACACATGGCTGCAGCATGCTACTGCCTGTTCCTGCTAGAGGGTCTGTCCAAACCACAACATGCAGATCAGGATTTCAGAAACTGATGGTTTGGTTCGCCCAGCTGTGAAATTTGGATCCTGCTTTGGAAGTCTCAAGTTCCCTCCCACAGGAAAAGTTAGGGATGCTTGGATCTGGGGACACAGTTCAGGCCTCTTTCTTGCTTTGATTGAGATTGTTGCTGAATTAAATTTAGAAAGATACAAATGGTTTAGCCAAACCGAGCATTGCCCTGGTTCTTGGGCCACAGAAGCAGTAGGCTATGGCAGGGCAAACAGTCTGCTGCAGATTTTTCCCTTTCTGTTTGGTGACTTTTTGCATGTAGAAGATGCTGCCCCAGAGACTGAATGCAATTGACAAAAAGATGCTACTGGGCAAAGTGCAGATTTCCTTACACTACCTCAACTCAGTTTACTTGGAGTTCCAGTGCTGAGAATGGAAGACTTTATCTAAGCCTGCAGGTGGAGACTGGCAACAAAGACAATAAATCGTGAGTTTGAAGGAGAAAGAGGAGGGTGAACAGCCCTTGTCCTTTGGCAGCTAGACTGAGCTCCTATCAAAATGCATCATTGTTGTTTGAGTAGCCCTGACAGTCTGTTAGTAACTCAACAATGTCAAAGATCAGTGCTATGTAAAGATACACACACACACATTTATATATACACATATTTTTTGTATGCACATGTATACAAACACACATATTTGTCACACAGTACGAACTTTTCAACTAAAACATAGTAAGAGCAGCACATTTATTGTTAACTCAATAAATTCAGGAACCCAAATTTAAATGTATTGATTTTATTAAAATCCTACCTAAGCATTGCCCAGAGGCACGGTCCAGGTCAAATCCATTAGTGCATTGCTGCTAAAATGAGAGAAAAAAAGACACTCAGTGACTGTGAAATGAGAGGTTTGCAGAGTCAAATGCTCATCTGGATTATTATGACTGGTACAACAGTTCAGCACGATACAGGACATCAAAATGAAGTCCCTTCCCCAGAGGACAGCTATCAAGGCATGAACCTGAGGCCTCAGCACGCGTTCCAGCCCCTTAGCTCAGGAGTGGCACCCTCTGGTGGTGGCAGTGTCAGGCTGTTCCTCTGCCCAGGGGTCACCAGTGTGCGAAGTGTTACGAGTTGTTAGCACAGAATTACAGTCTTCTAGTTTGGGGTCTTGTTTTTGCCAGAACAGGGGTTCATCTTGAAGGTACTTGCTACATCTCTCACAGGCTCTAAAGCTCCCCAGACAACCCATTCAGCACATAACACGTTAGGCATTGACTGGTCTGGAGCCACAGTTGAAACACAGCAAGCTTAATAAAATTAAGGCTCTTCCTTTCGACCAAACCTTGTAATTTTTAGAGGATAAATCTTTAGACAACATGTTACAGGCATTCAAGGTTACTGGAAGCCTTGTCCCTTCCTAGTCTGTGGTGCTGGTCATTATCAGGGCTGCCGCCTTGAGTCTTCAGTACCTCCTAAATGACCTCAGTGTTTCTAAATAGGTGAAAGTCCTGGTGATGATGGTTTCAAAGCCTGTTGATTCCCTGCTTTTCCTAGTTTTTGACTGGGCCTCCAGCTATTTAGCAAGGAGCCAAGCAATTGACACAAGCACAGGATCTTACAGTAAATAGGTTGTACTAAGGAATGTAAGCAAGAGATATTGAGGAAACAGTAACCACTGAAGCAACCAGAAAAGGTTGAAAGAGAGCAGAGGGATGGAGTGTGTTCAAGATTCTTCCTTTTTTGTTGTTTCTTAATGATAAAGACACTTATTTTTGGACTTTATGGAAGAAATGAGTGGAAGAGTAAAGTACTTAATTGATGTTTGGAAAAGTAGTAAATTGTAGATGGGAGACAAAGGATTAGAGGGGTGAGTCAGTGGAAGTGGGTCATTGCAGGAACTAGGGACAGGACATGAAGTGAAACACATGGCACTGTTTGGACTGCACCCGCCACTTGCACATATGAATACACAAAACCACTGCTAGAAGTGTCAGACAAGTATGGAGGAATTCTGCCTTCATTTATTTTGGCATTCCAATATGTTTTGGTATCATGTTGTGGAAAGCCAAGATATTCTAATGGGAGAATGTATATTCACCCTCATGTTTTAAAGAGTGTATGTACTCTACCTTTCGTTCTCCTGTTTGTGTACATATGCTACACCTAGGTTAGCTGGAAAAGCTGAAATAGTTTTTAGGAAAATTATTTTGTTTTGGTCAATAAATGATGATTCAGAAACACTCAAACTACTGTAGAACTGGTTTCAACAACTTTCTAGAACTTTATTCTAGAGAAGATTCCAATATTGTCAAAATCACCATTTTCAATATCTTCAGAAAGATCTCACTGCTGTCGTTTCAGCTTCAAGTTGCTTTTTCAAAGCAACGTCAAAAATCAATTTATATTACAAGATGCTTTTATAAAAATTATAATGTAAACAATATTTTTAAAATTATAAAAGCAAACCCTAAAATACATCTCAAAAATTCTCCAGGAGCATGAAAAGCATTTCCCTTACAGATCCAATATTCACAAAAATATCAGTAAGCATGTCCTGTGCAGGAAGTTTTCAATGTAATAGAAGAAAAACAACTACATTTCAGAGACTTTTAGCAAAGGTATTTAGAAACACAGCTCTGGACACCAAATATATCTGGACTATCAACTAGAAATCCAAACAACATGCCTTTAGGAACAGTTTTTCCTGATTTAAAGTTACTTGGAGCCCAAGCACACAAAGAACTAATGATTCTGTTATTTCAAGAACTGGGCTGCTTTACTTCCATCCACCCTCTTGAACAAGAAATGGTTTTGGGCATAAGTGAAAATGAAGACTGGGATACAGTCATTCAGGATCACAGTCCAAACAATCTTAAGACATGATCCTGCTCTACACAGAAAATGTGTATTTATATGAATGAATTTTCCAAATATGGATTTCTCACAATAGAACTGAGTGATCTCTGTTCTCATGGGATAGTTTTTCTTATTTCCTGTTCCAGAAGAGTCCAGTTTAGAGGCAGAATCAGATTTTCAGTGAGGTCCAGGTTTCTACAGCAATATTGTGCTGAGCTGGCAAGAATGAGTCAATAAGCTCAATCCATGTTCAAATCCAGAATCCTGCTGGCTCCAAGTTCTCCCCTCTAAACCCTTAGACCATACAACTTCCTTCATGTAAACCCCAGACCACAAAGCTTCCTATCCACCTGCTAGCCAGTTAAGTTTCATGCCAGATAGTACTTCAGTACAAACTAGTACATAGACCTCTGCATGCACCTCTCACCTGTGCTTTTCCAGGGCTTGAAAGGCAGACAGCCAGTGTGAAAGCAGTCAGTATCCTGTAATGTGCATAGAAAATAGGCTGAAAACCTTCTGATATCCAGGCTTATTACATAGAATTAAATACACATGGACAAATTAATTTCTAGTGACACTTCAGTGTATTCCATAGTTTTGCTAACACAAATTTGGCCTCTGGAGAAGGAGTAATATCAATGTGGGCCAGATTCAGGACTCAGAGCCACTAACTCTGATGGTACTATGGTTTTATGCAACTGGCATTGAAACCAGACTGTACATGTCTATGGACTAATCTAATTTTTATGATACCCCATGCAGCAGCTGTTAAATGAACAAGTGTGCAATATTCAGTAAAGCAGTTTTGCCCCTCTCTGACACCTTCCGTCTGCAAAAATGAAAGCTTCTCCTGCACACTGTGCACATTTTACAGATGGGTAAACCAGAGCAAGGCCCTGCCTAAGCTCACAGTGCGAAGTGTTGGCAGGGTTGCAGACGTGTCACGCAGGAGGTCCTGAATCCAAGCCAGTTGCTCCAACTGCTAAACCACATTTCATCCCCAGGAGGCTCTATCTGAGATGAATCCATTTTCTTGGGGCCAGATTCTGTCCCTTTACTCAGTCTTGAAGGAGGCACACAGTGCCAGGTCACCAGCAACTAAAAGCTGTTATCTTCAATGGAGCCTTCCCCAGGTATGTCATCTTCACATCTAGGGGTCCCTACTGGGTCTCTCTCTGCTGCAACTGAAAGAAGAGGATCCCTCGCTAAAAGAGCCCTACAGCTATTTTTGGAGCTCCTTACTTGGAGCATAAAAATTATGGTCAAGTAACCTCCCACCTCCAAATATTTACTAACAGATAGAAAACCATGAAAGCACAGTCAGAAACTACTTTTTTCTAGGTCCTGCAGATTTCAGTGTTTTGCTACTGATTTATACACAACTTCCCAGTACCATTAGACCCACATCTTGCTTATCTTGGATTGTAATTCTAAATGGCAATTGGATACAATACATTCCCACAAAACCAGTACAGGAAGCAGAGGATATTTTAGGTAGCCTTAGTTCTGCTATCCACGTGAGCTGCCAACTTTCTCTCTTAGAGCTGTCCCTGATTTCCAGAGTGCAAACTGAGCTGCTGAGCAAGACCTACAAATGCATGAGACAAAACCACACACAATGACCAACACATTACAACAATTTTTTTTAAATGAGGAGACAGGGACAAGCTCCGAAAAGTAAACATAAACCCTAAAATGGTTGTTCATAGTGCTGTGCAGACAGAGTGTACTTATTGGCAACTTTTGAGTGACAAGGAAAGGCAAATTCTGCACAGTTTTCCTTAGAGTCCAATGTGAAGCATTCAAACTACAATTTTATCCATTTAGGCTTGCACCTAATTTATTGATTCCTCCAATCTTTTCCAGGAGATTTTAAAGTGTGCACTTCTATGCACTGCATATTCACTTTGCATAGAGCAAAAACAGCACTGTGAGGGAATACAACAGGTTATAGCAGAAGACTGACATACTGCAGCAACTGGGCTATGCTGCACATTGCTGCAGGACAGTGCACAATAACAAAATCCTCCATAAAACAGTCAGATAAAACTCAAACATTTTTAGACAGTCTTTAGTTTCTTTTGCTACAAGATGATATATTCTTTCCTCTTAGTGGAGGCGGGGGGTGACCTTACTGCCTCATATGTGTTCTGTCTTCACCCATGATCTCAATTTGCTCATTACTTTAGATCTAAAATCCTCTCAAGAATTATTAACAGACATGAAGCACAACCTATCAACACTATATGCAGCTGGTCACAGTAGCTTGCCCAGCAGGCAAAATATTTTAAATTAGTAATTAACTTCTGCAATAGTAACTAATTACTTCAATCAATCACCGTGGCCAGTGGGATCGTGTCTGCTGCAGTTCAGCACTCCCACAGATGTGCAGAGTATAAGCACAGATTAAGAAGGAACTCGTCAGAGACAGCACAGCTTTAATAACAGGCAGATCATCTTTCCCCACCTCTGACCATTGAGATCCCGTCCCTTTGCAAATGGCTTTTGCAAGTGGATTGGCATAACATGTCCCTGCCACAGCTATTTTCCACAAGTAGGTTTCCCGTTAGTAAGTAAAGAAGTTTCATGCATACCACTTACCTTCTTAATCCTTGCATGTCCAAAACCGTTGGGGAAAGGTGGAAAAAACCCAGAGTCTGTGCTGATGAATAACTAGAAAATTTTCCAAACATTACCCTCTGCTAGCACTTCAGTTCCTCTGTCATTTATAGTCCAAAGAATGAAATGGCAAGTAATGCAGAAGATCGGGAGCCGTCTGTACCTCCTCAGACACTGGAGAGAATACAGAGAAAGCACCTGGTTTTGCTTAGTTCTCTTCTGTAATTCAGCATTAAACCAATTGGAGGAGGAATGTTAAAAATGAACACTTCATTTTCTAAGTATGTTAAACAATGCAAATGGGGGCCTCAGCCTGGGACAGCTGGTTTAGATTACAAAGCTCACCAACTGGCTAGACTCCTCACAACAACCTCGAGGAGCCTGCCAGAATAAAACACTAACAGCTTGAAGGAAAGCCTCTCCCGCTGCAAACTTCACAGTTAAATGTGCCTCAGAGCAGAGAGCACCGTTATTGGACAGAAACCCTTATCAAGGGACTGGAGAAGGGAAGGGATTGTTTTCCTTGCTCTGAGAACAAAAAAAAAGTCAGGCTTTTTTGGAGGCCCTCTAGCTGGTGTCCTGGACAATGAATATGCAACACTCACTGCTCTGTGCCAATGGCATACTGATGAAAGGTCTGACCCTCTGGGAGGTGAATAACTCAAATTCATGACGATCACAGCTACAGGAACTTTATTGCTTGGGGATTATTTGAAAACAGGAATAAACAAATTAAACATTCAAAGGAAAACAAATGGCTTGTCTGCAAACACTGGCTTCTTTTTAAACTGACCCCATGCTTAAGGGAGCAGTTTATGATATGAAATATTTCTTCAGGAAAAGCATAACTTGCAGATCTCCAGTTATGAATGAAGAGGAAGGAAATAAAGTACTTTTTCAGGTGTTTTGCAACTTTGCCATGGGCAGAGCTTTAGTAGGTCAAGCAGAACATTTATGGGATGTGAAAGGTAAGCAATCAGATGCAGCAAAGATTATAGTACATCCAAAGATGACACTGAAATTAAACATAAACATGGACATTAAACCACCACTTTGAATTTCTGTTGAGTGTCCCATTTGAGAAAACCCTTCATTTCTAAGGAACCTGAAATTATTATCATACATCTCTGTGTGACATTGAGAAACAGAAGTACAGTTGATATAACAGATAATAATAAAATTGGCCTCTAAGCATCAACATCCAGCTTGAGATACAAAGACTGAGCTGCTTTAGGGGTGCTGAACCCCCACAAGTTGTATTGGAGCCAATGGGAAGCTCAAGAGCTTTGTATCTTGTTAACTTGCTGTAATTGTCCAAATTACCCTTCTAAAATGACAGCACCAGAGGCTCCGGGCCATTTCTGACAGTTTGTCTCTCATGACTTACTTGCATCACTTCCACTGCATGGAAAATTAAACACTCACCTGGAATCATTCAAACAGTGTCTATACATTTGTAGATAAACAAGAATCAATTTACTCACTTTAAATAAAGTTCCCGAAAGCCTAACAAAAATTCACACAAGAGACTTCTGAAGAAGCTGCTGGGCATGTTGTGAAGGAGTTTTATCATGGGTCAGGAAACAGGCAAGAGAGGATAGAAAGCCAAGACCAGGAAAATTTTAATTGCGGCAAATGTTTAACAGTGAGTATTCTCACTGCTCCATACCACCAGAGTTACCCAATACACTCCATAAGCTGGAGAGCTAACAGATCTAAGAGTAGCAGTGCTTACTGTATGTTAGAATTGTGAAAATCTACCAAAGCAATGAGAAACAGCTTTACAGGAAAGCAAATGCTCTGTGCATCCAGCTGTGTGGATGAAGAGCTTGCTTCATCTGATGATACTTCACTTGCTAATCCACTGAATTTTTCTACAATCACATGGTAAAATCATTGCATGCATGCCAGAATCACTGTATGAGTGCAGCACCAGTCTGCTCCCAAATAACTGCCTCAGAGTTCTGATCCATCAGCCAACTGGCAGAGGTGCTCCAGCCCTGGGGCCTGGAGGTGAATCCAGATCTCACCACCTAAGGGGCTCCCTTAAGAAGAAATATTGTACAAATGTTTTGATTTTTCCTGTCTCCATCTGACAGCTGGAGTGGATAAAAACCAGAGTATAAAAAGTGTACCAAACCACAACCTGGGCTAGCTTACAGCATGGTGACTGTTTTTTTTCCAAAATAAAAGGATTGATGTTGTGGCTAAGTGAAATTTCTGCAGTACCTTTCTGTAACGACCATCAGTCACAAAACAATGAGATGCAGCCACAGCCTTTTCACAACTCTGTTTGGTATGAAGGGTTGCATAAAGGAAGGATTTTGTGGTGCATAAACCCCCTTTTGTTCACCCTATAAAAATGGACAATTCAATGCATCTTTCAACAGCCTGTGCTGACACCTTCAGCATTTATGCTTAAGATGGTGGCTAAACTTCATGTGTAGTGGTACTCTCACTTCAGTGGTCTCAAATATTCTTCCACAATGTAAAATCCATTACTTTATTTAGATTAGCTTGACATTGCCTTTGTCTTCATTAGGAGGTGCAGAACTGTCCCCAGTATAAAATGGGGCTCTGTTAAATAACTGTGTTCTCAAAGTTTGCTTTCTGCATAGGTAGGGTTGAAACTATATCTCCAATTAAGATGTGGATTTTGAAAATTGTGTAATATATAACAAAGGGGACATAAACTGTGTTGTATAACTTTACTCTCTTGAATGAGACAGCTGCACATATGAACTGAGCCATGCTCCTGCAGATAAAGCACAGCATTGGAGGAACAGGAGCCCTCAGCACTGGAGAACATAATCTGACAGATTCTAAATGCTAAAACAAAAGCTGTAAACAGGTCAGGGAACTTAATAATAGTTAATTACACTCAGCACCCCTGAACAGAAATCTTTCTTGCAGAAACAAGTCCTCATCTTCTAAGTTTAACAACATTTTATCTCCTTTTTTAATTCTGATTTTGTTCTTTCATTTCTCCAGAACCACATCTGTAAAACACCCTTTTTGGATGTTCTTGTATTTTTTAAAATTCCCCCACTCTGAACATTTTCAAGATAATTTTCAAACTGTGAGAAGAGTCAAACCATACAAGTCTGTATGGTGGTAGGTCTGTGAGCCCAAAGTCATTCTCCATGCCAAGTCAAAGACATCTTTTACCCAGCCACACAGACCTAGATTCATTAAAGGAATTTTCCAATAACTGACACTTTAGGACCTACATGTCCAAGCTTTAGATGCTAAAAACATTCATTTTGCTCCTACAAAATCTTATGGAACCAAATGTTTTTACCAACAAAAATGACGACTCCAAGCAAAACTGCTGGGCACTTGCAGAAACAACTGTTTTTTGATAGCTTCTAAACTCCATGAGATTCACAAGTTGAGCTTCTGTCTGACTGTGGAGATTGATCTAAGTGTTCTTGAAGACTGCCAAGTAAGCAAGCATTTGGTATTGTCACATGTTGATGTTACACGACAGGCAGTGATTTGACATACACACATCTCACCCTACTGCCATATGAATAGCACCAAGCACATGGGAAACATGATCTCAAACCCTAATTCTGCCTGAGAAAGAGTAGGGCTCATTTCTCCTGGAAAGAATCTCAGTTGCAAACTCCTGGTGTTTGGGGAGGGTTCCCTATAATTTTTCAAAGACTACTTTAGATTATCAGCAGAGGTCTGCTTCGTTCACTGTCTGAATTATAACTGCCATCTCATAACATGAATTATGAAATAACCTGTTCCAGATGGCTCAGGCCAGAAGCTCAGAAGCACAGCCCTACATATATTTTCCTTTCTTAGCCAAACATAACACAAGCTAGAATTAACAGTGAAAATTAACATAGTATGCAATTGTAAAGACATCAGTAGTGCTAATTAAAATGTACTGGGAATGTAGGGTCCCTGAGATGTTGCCAGGTGTTGATCTGCAGCTCACAGCACAATTTTTAGGAAGGAGAAAATGTAACAGTTCCTGTTGTGCTGCCACCTCTTGGGGCTCAGCTGCCTCAGTGTGGTACAGTTCCCACCTGCATGAGATATCCATGCAAAGCAGAGCCAATACAGCACCCCTTCCTTTCTCCTGTACAGGGGTGTCACCTGTCTGTCTGAGGCACATGTTCCTTCGGGCAGAGCATGCTGCTGGTATCATTGCTTTCCAAAGAGCAGCTGAGCTGAGCCCCACTGCAGTGTTGTACCAGGTGGTCTCATGGTGCCCAAGCACAGGGAATAAACATTTAAAGCCCTTAGTCTACTCTAGCTCTACATCTTTGTCCTGGTTTCACCTGGGGTTAAACCATACCACCCCACAGCTGTACTCCCTTTACAGGTCTGTGGTCACTCTGATTCCAGGTTCTAACAGCCAACTTCTTTTAGGGTAGAAATTACCAGAGGAAAGCCCAGGAATCACTGGATCCATTCTGAAATGCAACAACTCTAAACATGGACTAGTTTATTGCATGTACTCCACTTTATTGCTTTGAAAACATTTTACTTGTCCCTTTAGATAAGGAGTTTTAGGATGTAGCAGCTACATACCAAAACTCAAACTGTTTAAAACAACTCAGTGAACTGCATCTACTGTAAGACAGAACCATTTCAGGAATATTCCCTTTAGTGAGATCAGCTTTGATGTTTATGATCACCTGTTTAGCTGTAGTACTTTCTAGGACAGTCTAAGAAGATGCCTGAGGCAAAAAAGAGTAATATTCTTGGAAGAATTCTTCAGTACTGTTCAGGGTTTTTTTAACCCAATAAAAGTAAGGTAAACAAGCAAACTAAATGATTACTGTAACTTTCTCAGGAAAAAACAGAGCCTTTCACAGCATTTTTGGTGTGACAACTCTCAGCAGAGAGGAATAATTAGTAGTAGCAGCAGTTTACAACAGCCTCCAACATTCTTCTTAAGTTTTCAATCCTTAGATGACTGATGTTTGTAGTTTTAAAATATTTTCCTGTAAAAAGTGTACAGAACATCATCCTGTACCTAAAGACAAAAGATGTACTTGAGAATTCCCATCTCCCCCTTGGTTGCTCTGAGTATCCAAGAACCAGGTGCTCCAGCCCACTGTCCATATTTTCCTTCTTTTCCTGTTGAATTTCAGCATAGCTCTGGTAACTGCAGTTCACATTTTGCCTGTAACTAGACAGATATTTTAGTTTTTGTTTATTTTATAAGACTGACATGTACATAAACTGGGCTGTAGCCTTCTCTGCGTTTCTGTCAAATGGTCTAGACAATGTGGTTGAAAACAATGCTCTTTAATCTTGTAACAAAATGTTTACCAGCCCCTTTTAATAGCAAGCATAAATTCTTTATGGCCTGTTTCAGCTAATAATGACCTTCCATAAATAAAGACCTAAAACTCTTAATACTTCTGGACCAAGACTAAAGTCTGTTTCACTGTTGGAGCAAGCCAACATTCAGTCTTTGCAACTGCCTGGGATACATAAACCATTGGGCTCCAATTACGACCAGACAGAAGTATGTACTGAAACCTTCCTTAGAAATATTCAGGACTGATTTATTTTATGTTAAAATGCCTCAAGACTGCTGTGTCTTTTGCAGTCTCCCAAGCCCTTTACTAACACAAGCACCACACTAGGCACATCTGGCACAGCAGGATCAGGCAGCACCTTAGAGCAGCTGACTGGAGACTATGGTTCTCCTTTACTGGTTAACCTGGCAGCTTTCCTGGCTGCTGGGCATCAGTGCCAGAAAAACATCAGCTTCACCTGTGCTTCCTCAGCTCCCAGGTACTATAATTCCACCACATGGAACTTATATTTTAGGTGGGTTTTGGTGTTTGGGGTTGGTTGGGTTTTTTTGTTGTTCTTTTTCTCCAGATTTTTTCCAGTAGTTGGGCATCCTTTCTCCTTTTTATTCTGCTTTGGCAATTCACTTTGTTTTTTTCCAGAGCAAAAGATCAGCCATTGTAGTACTGAGTATATTCTGTGTTTTCCATTAAAACCCTTCAGGTTCTGAATAAACCCAAACAAGTCTGTGGAAATGCCATCTCTCAACAGGGGTGTTTGAATTTTCATAAGTATGTGTACTATTTTTGTAAGGCCACCTGCCAGAACCCTAGTGATGAATCCAGAGTAGAAAATATTTGACATCAACCCTCTCTTCCAGAGCTTGTCCTCTTCCAAGTGGTGGGAAAAAAAAAAATTCCCTTTTTAAACACGGTTCACTCTCACAGGTGAATGAATACAATATAAGCAAAGACTTCTGGCTTCTTTTTCCAATAAGATGCTTAGCACATTTTTGTGTCTTTTCCTTATCTTAAGATTTTTGGGGTTATATGTTAGTCAAATATAAGAGTGGCAGAAAGTTTCCCTATAGGGAGAGAAATAATTTTGACTGTTTTGTATTTTCTCAACTGCTTTCCTAACCCCAGAAGACATTTATAAACTTTTCTTCAATTTAAGAACTACTACAGTTAATTTACTTATTCCCACAGCAGGGATGACACCATTTCACAAATTACCTGTTTACTTTTGTGACCCAACCATGCTGTTCATAAGAACTGGCTACGAAACTGGGTGGTAAACATGATGCGTGTCATCTGCTTTCACTCGTTATTCACTGCTCTGCAGCAACAAGTGCTGCTGTAAGGCAGCAATTTAGCATGCTGAATGTAGAAATTCCACTGAGCAGGGATGTACTCCCATTTCCTAGTTGTGCTGTATGTGCTGCAGAGTCTTGCAACAGGATGCAGCTTCTAACACAGAGTATTTTATTTTTTTTTAAATCTGCTGGCCTTTGCCTTGAGTTGCACTGGTTGCCACAGCAGAAGGAGCTGAGCAGTACCAGGAGCTCCCCATCCAGAAGCAGTCTGGCCATGCCCAGAGCTCCCATCCATTCAGGAATTGTGGGGTACCAGAACCTCAAGCAGCCACATGAAAAGTCAGTGGAACTGGACTCATCTTCCAACAGAGGCACTTGCACTGTGAATTGAGTCCCTAGCCAGAGCCTGATAAATTAATCAGTCCCTGTTTTGTCCACAGTTCCATAACAAAATTCAAGAAGTTGAAGTTGTGCCAGATAAAGAAAATAGAAAAGAACAAAAACTCTGACAGGTTAAATGTGAAAAACAGAAAGTCAGGCCAAGAAGGTTTGAGAAACAAATCATAAGAAGCATAAAAGCTAATAATAAATTCTTTTTCAGACACACCAAGAGCAGGAAAACTGCCAAAGAGTCTGCAAAGCCAACAGATGAACAAGGTATAAAAATAGTGCTTAGAAAAGATAAAATCACTGTAGAAGGTGAAGTATTTCTTCTTCATCTCCATTTGCTACAGAAACTTCAAGAGATTACCATAGTGGAATAAAAAACCAAAAAAAAAGGAAAAAAAGAAAAGTAAGTAAAACCAAACAAATCCAGCTCGGGAGGATATGCCTAAATTGAAATGCCAGCAGGAGAGGTTGTAGAACACATCAAGAAGATGAAGAAAAACCATTCATCAGAACTTGACATTTAGAAATTAGGTGTTGTTAAATATGACCATTTGCAACAGCTGAATTGTTTATCTGAAGTGCAATCTCTAACAAAATTGCCTTGGTGCTAGGAGAAAGTACCAAATACAATCCTGTATTTCATAGGTTTATATGTAACGGTTAATAAAATACAGAACAGTAAATCCAAAATACCTGCAAATCAGTAGCACAGCACAGGAGACAGTGAAATTCAAGAAGGATTTCATCATGAAAAGGGTTGGTAAGCATTGGAATGGACTGCCTGGGGAGATGGTGGAGTCACCATCCCTGGAGGTGTTCAAGAAATGACTGGATGTGTCACTTAGTGCCATGGTCTAGTTGATGTGGTGATAATACATCAAAGGTTGGACTCGATGGTCTTAAGGGTCTTTTCCAATCTTAATGATTCTGTGATCTTTTAGGCACAGATTTTCTTGGAGACTATCCTTAAGAACTACATATCTCAGAAAAACAGCTCTGGTCCACAGTATAGAGGTTCATTTTTGCATTTACTCTAGCTCTGTGCAATTTAAACTGGCTCTAGCCAACTCCATTTGAGTTTCTAGTGAAAATCTTTCCTTTCATGTGCTAGATTGCCTAGTCCCATTTGGCCAGGGCAGTGAAGGCTTCAGGTTGCCAGCAAAGCATCAGGCTATTTAAGTACCTGTACAAGGCAGTTGGAACCACTGTTTCAGTTCAGGAGAAGAACATCAGAGCCAGAGTGCAGCAGGCTCCCTGAATCTCCAGCCCTGCCTACTTGGCAGGTTCTGAGAAGCACATCATAGTTGCTATTCTGTTCAGAGTCCAGTAAGGACAGAGGTACCACCTGCAACCCCTCTGCCTGCAGTGGCACTCTGCAGGTCCTTTATCCAGAGCACTCTGTAGACAATGTGCTATTCAGTCTGCACTTGGGGCCAGACATATCTGGCAATCCTAGTTATGACTCACTCATTTTCTTTAAAATCCTGTACTCCTCAAATTTTTGTAGTTTCACAATAAGTCCTCTCTAAGTCAGCTGAAAACTGTTACATCTGTTACTGCTCCCATTGTCAAAAATAAGGCAGTGTTCTGTTTGCCTTCATTATTATTGGCACCCACCACTTAAGCATAGAACAAAATGCAGTCTAAATATTTTCCCAATCTATTTCCAGAAAAAGTTTCAGTTTTAATTACTATTTTTCAATGCTCCAGTCTACCATTCAAACCACTTTCTTTACTATAGCTTTACTCCTGCTAAAATTTAGTGTTGTATCCATGGTATGGCATGTAAATCAAAACACAGAGGTGAACCAGAATCAACTTGGTAATTTGCTTGTAGTTCTGAAAATACCATTCTATTACAAACAAAAGCATCACTCAAATACTTTAATATCTTATAACAATGAAGTACTGTAGGAGATAAGGAAAGAGTTTTACATAAAGGTTAATTTTAGAATCTGTGGTTGGCTTTCTCCATGACTAGCTGAAACCTGAATCCCTTATTTCCCTTTGTCTATACAGCTTCTGGGACATCTGCACCCAAACAGTGTCGGCAACCACTCTCATTATCTCTATTCTCCTGAGAAAGTGGGCTTATCACTCTCTACGACTACCTGAAAGGAGGTTGTAGCCAGGTGAGAGTCAGTCTCTTCTTCCAGACAACCAGATGAGAGGACAGCAGCCTCAAGCTCCCCCAGGGAAGGTTCAGGTTGGACATCAGAAGGAATTTCTTCATGGAAAGGGTTGTCAAGCAATGACACTGTGCCATGGTCTAGCTGAGAAGGTATGTTTGGTCAAAGCTTGGACTCAATGATCTCAGAAGTCTTTTCCAACCTAATGGAGCCTGTGAAATAATATTTGCAGCTTACATCTCTTATACTTGCTCCCATTTAGGAACTAATATTCCTATCCAACTTCTTGATCCTGATTTACTCAAAACTGCCACTACCTCTTACTGTTGCTCTATTTGCATCCAGCTGCCACTTTGTTGCTTAGCCTAAATGTATTTTTGTTGGTAATACTACACTAACTGTTCAGGAAACTCATGGATCCAGGCTACCTAAGCTGTACAAATGAGGTAGCTTTATTTAGTTCTAAAAATCCAGCTGCCTCTGCCAAACTTAATGTGGGCGTCTGTCTTTCTCTGCAGCCTTGAAAAGGTCAAAATAATTTTCAGAACCTTAGAATAGCCTTAGCTCCCTACTTTCTAATTTACAAAAAGTTAGATTTGAAGTGTTGTAACTCTTGGGCTTTCTGTTCTCAGACGGTTGTGTTTAACAGCTTCTCATTCTAGGGAGTCAGGAGATGCCACTGCTCAGTTTTTACTAACTCAAAATCAATCATCTGACTTTGCTCACCTTGTAGGAGAGCCCTGGCAGAAAGCTGCCAAACGACAAAATATACACCACTTGGCGTGTGTTAGACACTTCTTTTTCTAACCCCTTGGACTATTCCATCAACAAACGTTAGATACAAGTGGCTGTACTATAGTGCTGGCTAACAGCTACTATTTTTAAGTGACATGAAAGAAATAGTTCCTAGCTGCCTCAAATCTGTAAAACCTCCCTGGTCTGTACTCTCATAATCTGATCATGCTGCAATTCAATCCACCTTGCATGACCATCTGGAAATTCACTGAGGGGAAAAGCAGGCAGCATCTGATGTCAAAAATGAAAACCCTGGGGTTAACCACCCAGTACTGCCAAGATTCCCTTTACCTTTGTGATACTGGCTGATACTCAAACAGGCAACTCTCTGAAGAGTTAGATGTCCTTTACACTAAGGGAGATAGAATTAGCTCCCTTATTTTGTTAAAACACAAAAAATAGGTGTAAGTAATTTGTCTCCCTGATGCCACTGGTCTGTAGTCTGGCAGTGCTTGTTGCAATGCCACATGTCACAGGGTGTCTAAGCTCTCTTCTATCAATAACTGGCAAAACCCTCTAATAATAGTTGACCATAGCTCAAGTAATATTTTTTCACTTTTCCCACAGAGTATAGATTGAAAGAGGGTAGGGTTTGATTAGATACTAAAAAGAAATTATTTTAATAAC
>WAAE01019725.1:0-25714 GCA_013400495.1 Nicator chloris | reverse complement strand
GAAAAAATAAATTGCATGTTTAAAAATTCCTTTCTAGAGCACAACTTCCTCACAAAACCTTTGAAGGCCATCAACACTGGGGTTGAATGATGAGTGTTTTCATCAAAATTATGGTGGACCCAGTGGAGCAGGTGCTGAGACCTTGTTCTTTTACTGAAAAATGGGTGAAACCAGTTCCACAGGGCAGCATAAGTATCAGGGAAGGAGTAAGGGTGGGAGAAGGAAGAAGCCTAAGCCTTGCCTCCACGAAGCATCCAAGCCTGAGGCTCAGTGGTTGCAGGAAGAACAACAGGAGCAGTAGGTCACCCTCTCCAGAGAAATGGGTAACGTTTGGTGAAGTGGAGCTGGAGGTGCCTCTCACCTTAGTGTGTACAAGTACCTATACACAGAGGCAATGTAAGTCGGAGACAGCAGCCAAAATTATGTTCTCCCTCTTTTGCAGACATTATCTTGCCAGTTGTCATCACCCTGATAGTCATTAGCCTTTCTGTCTTCTCACTGGTGGCTTTGTACAAAATGTGCCAGAAGAAAACTCCAGGTATTTGGTTTGCTTTCTCTGCGGGGGGGGATCAAGGTGCTTTTTATTATTAAAATATCTCTCTTGGATTACCTTAACCATCACTGTTGTGGTAGTCTGATGGGAAAGCTTTTTGTCTTTTGTGTTTTGCCTAAAGTGGGAAACTAGCACCTCATTTTCAAAATCAGTAGGAAGACTAGTGTGAGCAAAAAAGATTTTTGGAGAATATCTAATGCTGTAAAGCTTTTTATTCATGCTTTTGCAGCTACAAAGAGCTAACAAACACCTATGTTAACACAATCAATCCTATAGAAATAGACAGTGAAAACTAAGTTTGAAGATATTGAACAAAATCACTTTATTTATCTTTTTTCTAGATACAGGCAAAGAAATATCAATGGGTTTTTTTGGGGTATACCTGGTACATACATACATACACACACACATGCACATGATGCATGAGTGAAATTTTCCAGTTACAGTATAATGTGCATGGAGCAAAATCCCTGAGCAAACAGTATTTTCAGAAATAGTCATTTTGACAGAGCAGCTAAAGTCAGTATCTGTTTCTCTGCTGTCCATTAAATATTTAAGATAACGTGTTATAGTTCCATCAAAGTCCATTTGCCAAATGTTTCTGGGTTGCCCAAGTAAGCCACAGGTAAGTGTAAATTTCCATTAAGTGAAACCCCAGATCTGAATCCAGACTCTGGTTTTTCTGTCCCTGTGAGCTGGCATGATTTAGGAGACCTGTGCAGAACTGTGAAATCACCAGGCCTTGGAAATACAAAATCACAACAGGGTGTTGAAGTTGTAAACCAAGACAAACAGTGTGTCACAACCAATTTAGCCAATGACATGGAAAAACAGACCCAGATAAACAGAGGAAGGTGTGATACTTACTTAGGAAGTTACCAAGATACTTACTTAGGAAGTTACCAAATATTCAGTGTCAAGAGATAAAGACGTGAGACGAAGAACATTTCGTTACCAGCCTCCTATTCACAAATGTCATCAGGCACTGTATTAGCAAATTCATTTGGAAGATAGAGTAACTATCTGCAGTACTTCCTGTGGGATTTGCCCAGATCTATCCAGTGCACTTCCCCTGTGCTTGGTGCCATGGAGCTGGCTCCATGTCTCTGATGTAACCCCCTGGGCCCTTCCATCTGCCCACACTTGCACATAAGCATAAAATACTTTCAGCGTATGATTCATTTTGGAGACAAACCTGTTCCTCATTGATGGGGATGACAAACTCTGTTCTCAGATGTCGTGCCAGACTGTACTCCCAGGGGATACAGCCTCAGGAACACCCGTGTTCCCTACGTCCCCTTACCCTGTATCTTTTAACTCAGTTGTTGTGTACTGGAGAACCATCTCATGCTCACATCCTCTGTGCCAGCTACCCAGGGATTTGGGAGCTGCAGGGAAAAATGTGCTTCAGTTGCACTCTTGGACAAGTCAAATGTGATTCTGCCCGGTTTCCAGAAGTGTTGGTACAAGCAACATCAGTTCACTTCCACAGATGACCGGAAAAATAACAATTACTATTCAAGCTGGTTGATTGTGTTTATGAACTTAACGTGATACTGCAAAATTGCAACTGAGCCTTCTGTCAGCATCTGCAATAGCCATGTCTAAATGTTTGGGGTTTGAATTCCAGTAATCAAAATTATATTAACTTTTTTTCTCTTCCAGAGAGACAAGAAAATGGCGCTGAACAGTAGGTTGAATCCTTTTCATTGCTTTGAGATCTGTCACAGGGCACTCACTTGTAGCAGATTTTGCATAGGATTTTCTTTGCTCTTTCTCTGTTTAAACATAGTAATCAGTTGCCACCCCAAAGAGAAATATCCTGTTGAAAGTGCTGCACTTGCAGTTATTGTAGACCTGTATGCATCATAAGCAGCTGTTTCAGCATGTATAGAAATGTGGTGACTCTCAACTGTTTTTCAATTGACCCTTTTGAAATGGATAAACAGCTTATGCTGTGCCACAGGACTCATTGGCCCAGTCTTTTCTCTTTTTTTTTTCACTTTTTGTCCCATTGATCCCTCTCCTCTACCCCCACATCTTTTCTCACCCCCCTTCTTTTGTTCATGTTTTCTCTCTTTTTAATGTGTTTCCTTTTTATTCTGGATTATTTGTGTATATATTTCTCGTGTTCCCCATTATATCGTGTTCCTCTGTCCCATCTTATTTCCAGTACACCATTTGCATAGCCTCAGTTGAAATAGTAGCATAAGGAGTGTGAGGAGAGGGAAACTGAGAAAAATCCATTGAAAGGTACAAACTAAAGACCACTGAGCCTGGCAGTGGCCGCTTGTATGACCAAAAGCAACATTTAGGCTACTGATTTACTTGGTAGCCCTGACTCCCTGGACATCTGAAGTGGTCCTGCAATTCAACATGGCTAAAAGGCTTGCATTGACAGAGAAAATATTACTCCTTTTCCCCCAGAGGTACCTCTTCTGTGAAGTCCTAGGTTAAACCTGGAGTCAGGAAAGTTGATTTATTACATATTTTAAGAGAAAGGTATTTTCAGAGATGTTGGTATATGGTATTTCCTACCCCATGACCCCATGCAAAGTCCATTTTAAGCCTGCCAGTTTAGACTGGAGTAGATGCTGCCTCCTCAGGACTCAATCTTAGAGTTTTGTTTGGATGACCAACATGCGTGCTGACTGCTTAAATGTTTTCTGGCTTCAACAGGGCCCAGTCAGATAAAGAAGGGGTCAAACTTCTCTCTGTGAAGACAACTTCTCCTGAGACTGGTGAGTGTTTCCTTTGTGTGTATGTCTGTTTCCCCCTCTGAGCTCAGAGAAAAGCAGTTTTTGGGATGTCATTTCCAATAGCAAACCCATCTTCAGTTCCTGTCAGGTCAAAGTCACTGCAAATAATTCCTCTACAGAGGAAATCCCCAGATTGTGATCCTGTAAAGCTGCAGTTCAGCTGTACTGCGTGTGCTATCAGTATTTGGGAGTGAGAAGTATGACTGGTTTAGGAAAATATTTTATTTAAATCATTGATGATAAGTGATCTAGCTAGGGATATTCAGGAATAACCATGATCATGGTATTTATCAGCTAGATCTGGCTGTACAAGGAAGTTTGAAAACTGGTAATATCAGAATCACAGAATGTTCTGAGTTGGAAGGGACCCTCAGGTGAACTTAAGTGAATGGCCCATGTGAAGATCAAACCCTTGGTGTTACTATTACCATGCTCCAACCAACTGAGCTAATATCCCAGGGATCAAAAGGTTTGGGAGTCAGTGCTGTATGTAATCAGGATTCTGCTGGAGTTGGTGTCAGCAGTGTTCAGTCAGCCCTGTACTCAGTCACCCTTTGCATTCAATATCCTACTCTCATTGCAAATCCCTCTGTCCTGTGCTCGAGGTTCTTACAAAATCTGCAGTAATAAAGCCTAAAGGAGCAAAGGTTACTGATAACATGCACAAAAGAAAGAAAAATCTCAAAGCAAAGAGATGGATGCAGTTATAAGTTCTGCAAAAAAAAATGGAGTGGCACAAAATAAAACTGAGGCAGAACAGAATTCTGACTAATCAATCAAAACCCCTAAATCTCTCATGGTAGAGCTAGTCATGGTGAAACTTCACACCTTCACCCAATGCTTGCTCAATCATGTAGGTCCCATCTCATCTGCAAAAGTCCTTCCAGAAAAACAGTCTCTTACTTTCTACTTTTTATGTATAATACTCTTTTTCTGTTTTTAAGCTTTTGGCCATATGTTCCTCCTGCTGACATTTCTGAGGCTGACCAATAGCTGCTCTCTCCTTTTGTCCAAATCCTTGGGAAGCCCTCTGAAATGCAGCACTTGATCTGAACTATCCTCTGCTTGCTGGAGAGGCTCAGTTTGGACTCTCCAGCCTTCTCTGCAAGTCCCAGAAGCTTTTGTGCAATCCAAAAGACCCACAGGTCATCTCTGGGAGCCCTTGCAGCAAACCAGAGCCATGCAAGCTTCCCATGGCCTCTCAACACAGTGCTAGGGGCTAGGGGGGGGATGGGAGGGGCCTGCTCCATCACAGGACACATCATTCTGCCCCACTGCTGCTGGGTAAAGGCAAACCACACTTTGGCACTTTAGAGGCTGCACTTCAGAACTTCATGATTTGGGAAGGGGTTTTTTGGTTTGGGTTGTTTGGGGGGGGTTTTTTTTGAGTATGTCTTTGCAAATGGACTTTTGGCTTTATTTTGAATATGGAGTTGTGTGTATGTTTCGTTAAAATTGCACTCTTTTTTTGAAAGCTGAATGAAGTTAGAAACTTCATCCATTAGAAAATTATTGATTGATTCTGCCGCCATCATGCCATTTCAAAGATAAAGTGATTTCATTGACAGTAACAGAATTGTTTGTGGTTTACGGCAGGGTAAATGGGAAAAGACACAGGCTCACTTTTTTTTCCCTGTTTTTCCACAAGATGAGCTCTGTTGTCTGTTTATCAGCTACTGGTTCACCAAATATCGAGCGTCTTCCATCCAGAGGATACTTGATATTCTTTTTTACTGAACTATGATGTGTACATGCTATAATTAGAAGGATTGAGTCATATCCACTTAGAAGACAAGATTTTTGCCCTCTTCTCATTATACAATTCATATTTAAACTAGCTGCCTTTTTCACTTGAATTCTTACATCGTTACATGTTTCAAAATTAAACATGCTTTCACAGAAATTGAAGTCCTGCTTTTGCCTAGGTTTTCAGAGTCACTTCTTAAATTAAAAGCACTCTGGCAGAGGGGTCTGTTTTTTCCAGAAATATTTGTCAGTCATACAGGTATTTTAAATATGTTAGGATGCCTCCCCATTTGAATCAGATTTACTTGCTTATGAAAAGCTCAGGTGTAAAGGCAAATGGTTCTCATGGTATAGACGCAAGAACTGCCTGACTCATGGGCCTTCTCACAACTACTGACAACAATTGCCCTGCGTAAAAGTTTTTTTACAAGTGTTCTTCTCTTTCCTTGGTCCAGCTGTTTAGATAGTGTATGTTGTGGCTGTTTCTGTACATACCAACAAAACTACACAAATTTGTGAGTAGAAAGACTGAAATTAGAAAGATCTAAAGAGCAGCCTTAACTTTACAGGCATGGCTACATCCTCCTCTATCAATAAGCAGCTCCTCCTGAAGGTCAAGCATATCTACAATGAAGTTCTGCTTTGATATGCATTCAAATTAAGCTTTATTAGAAGTATATATTCTATTTTTTTTTTTCATTTTTGCTTTTCATTCCAAACAGAAGACTTTGAGATTGTAAAATTTTGTAAAATACATGCAGGACAAATAAGGACCTACAAACTGTTCCAGCAAGCAACGTAGAAAGACCCTGTGTCAGTGTTGCACATAGATCTTGATCAAAGGTTATGGTGAGTTTAATCTTGCCTTCTTTTATCTAAATCCATGCCAGCTGCACATAGTTGAAAGAGATGTTTGTGTCCAGAGGGTTGTTTATCCCATCTGCCTTGGACATCTATCTTGAGCTGGAATGGGCTGACCTGTGGCAGTCCATTGATTCCTGAAGGATCCTATTTTAGGACTTCTAAAATTAGGTTGTGAATATGAAATGAAAGAAAAAGGAAAGACTCCTTTTTCAGACGCACAGCTGAATTAATTTTAATCAAGAATATTATTTCAAATACCTACAATTAATGTGAAAGAATACAGGAAAAGAATAGTTTTCAATTAAGCCTGGACTAAAGTAATGTTTTTTAATGGAGTAGTATCATCAGGAACACTAGGTAAAATGGATCTTTAATATTGTCATTTTTTATAACTCTTCTTAGAAAAATGGAATTGCTAATGGCTTTGAGCTCTACAGCACAACTAATGTAGAATGGATGTAAAGTACAAAACCAGAGAAACTAAACTAGACTCAGAAATTTTTTCATGCCTGTTTGTCAGTGAACTGCAACACCTGATGCAAGATAGGTGCCTGTTCTTGAATCTTGCTTGAAAACTCAGCTTGGATAAAAATTGTCTTAAAAGTTTTACACTAATGTACAAATGCAGGACTTGTGGCAGCCATTTCATGTTGACAGTACAGGCAAATTTAGGATGGCTCTCCCTAGGGAGAATAAATGGTCTTTTACAACACAGTGGTCTAGAAAATGTACCTGCAAAAATATTTATTTGAGATTCAACATAGCCCTCAGAACTGCACACTTAGCTTGTCAGTGATAGTTATATTTCCTGAGAATATAAGATGAAGGGTTTTAATTGATGGCTAAGAGATCAATACCATCAGCCATGAGGTTAAAGTATTGCCTGTCTTGAAAACAGACCTAACATTTTCTGTAGGGGTTCTTGTGTATTACACTGAAAAACAGCAGAGGTATTGATTACCTTTTTAGGACTCATGAAAAATGTTGAGGGATGAAAATTTCTCAGTTACAGAAAGGTTGGTGAATAGAAATTTGGGTAAGGCTACTCCATACAGTATGATGTGTGATAGAAGCATTGATACCCAAGTAATGACTTGCCTGGAATACTATTCTAGAGCAGGTAAAATGTATGAAAGGCCTTTTTAGTAGAAGCACACCAGTTCAATATTCAATGTAAAGTCTCATAGGGATGTGCAGGAGACATAATATTTCAGGCATGTTAGTTATAATCCTGGCACCTAAGCATAAGCTGATCCAATAAAGCATGATTTATAACCAGATTGAGCTGTTTTGAGGTAAAAGGGTAGGATATGACTTACCTGGCTTGTAGAGATATTGCCTGTTCTGCACTGAATTTGCTGAAAGGGTATTAAAAAATATGTCAGAGCTGAGGTAGCTCAGTGAGCCTCTTGGTGAGGCACCTGAGAGGGATTTGTGGCTCATGTCTGCATTAGGGCTTCCTGAGATACCCACTGTGGACAAAAAAGAAAAATTCAAGTGTTGCTACTAAATGGAGATGGGAAAATGTAAAGGCAAAGATGGATATTTGGGAGACACCTAACCTGTTCCATTTGAAACCCCTTTAACTTATTGCAATCACACTAGAGAAAGAGATCAGTTAATACCTAGAGGTGCTCTCTGATGGAAGTACAGTGCAAAGATAGCATGAATTGAGGAAGCAGGAAAACTTGCCTTTTCCATATGCTCCACATCTCTTCCAAAAGCTGCTGCTGTTCAACAGTAATGACGGCCTTAGAGCTGTTACCTGCTGCTTCAGCTGAATGTACCTCAAGACAACTCACTGCGGTGCAAGGGCTTGGACATGGAAAGTCCTGTGGTGTTCTGAAATTGTGTGGTTGGATCACAATGTCTTCATCACTGCTTTCCATAACCCTCCAAATGCTGAGACTTATTGTTCTGCTTCACTCATCAAAGCATAGATGTAGTTTTGGTACAATGGGACAAATCAGGAGCTGGTGCAGACCTTGTTTCCTGTTACGCTGAGTACATTTGAGCATGGGCCGTGGCACCTAAGAAGGTAAGAAATCTTTGGGATTTACCTCATTAGAGACCCAACCCAGGGAAATTTACCCCTGTGAGGGGTCATGACTCCAGAGTGGACCATGAGGTTTCTTAGCATGCACTGGGACTTTGACTTCTTTCTCATTGTGTCTAGGATCTATATGGATGTCTCTAGGAGCAGGTGAAGAATCTGAGTCACTAGATGAGTCACTCTGTCAATGGAAATTCTCTCCCCTCTTCCACTTACTTGCAAGATAAGCAGTGTAGGTCAGTGAAGAGCAGTCTGCTGGCACTCTGCGTGCTTAGGAGTGGTAAGAGCACGTGCTGCTGCTAATGTAGGATATGATATTGATTATTTCTGTTTCCTAGTCTGAGATGTAGTTTCAGGGTCTTATGTTTTTCCCCTGCACGTAGAACACGTAGAAGCTGCTTCTATGGAAAAGGGTCCCCTTGCAACAGAGAAAGGCATCAAGTACCTCCTTCCCTCTCCTTTTCTTTCTCATTTGCTGATACTTTATTTTTTCAACCTTGTATTGTATAATAGCCTGAAGTTGTGTCTCTTTCTTCACAGCAATTGTAGAATAAACTTTCTTAGCTTGCGGTTGGACTCTGTGTTTACTCACACCACAAAGTTCTGACTGCACACACTTCCAGCTGAAACTTTTGGACAAAACTGTTGTCAGAAACATAGTCAAACTGTAGTCAAAATAGCATATGTTTCCTTCTGTATTTTGATTTTGGTTTGTGAGCTGTGCATATTTTCAAGGGTTTTTAAAGCAGTCTCTTACATTCAGCCTGCTGAGGGTCAGGTGATGTTTTCCCCTGTGAAGCATTTGCTGCCTTTCCAGCCTGCAGTTTTCTGAGATGCTCCTCGTGAGGGAGACACCTTCTGCCCTTTGCTGCCCTTTCAGCAGCAATTGCCTTCCTGTCCTTCACCTGAATGTTTCCACACACCCTCTCTCTGCCACGGTGGATTGTTCAGACCCTTCTGTCATGCTGGCAGTGGTGAGGAGTAGTTTGCAGGAAAATGGTGAAGTGTGTGGCAGGGGAGCTGCAGCACATTGCAGGTGCTGGACCCACTGGCCCACACTGAACCCAGCCACTGGTTCCCACTTAATGCTGTTCTCCAGCACCTCTCTTTTAGTTCAGCATGGTAAAAATAGACATTTTGATTCCTGTGTCTGCAGAGGTAGTTTTATACTTTTATAAAAGATAGCCTTCTGCAATCAGATTTTATGAAAAGCTTGCTTTAATTCTTTGCTCCAAATCTGATTGCCTCTTACAAGCAATTTCTCAGCAGCAGATATTGCAGTGAAAAAACAGCACAACTAATTTCTTCTTACAGACAATGTAATCTGAGATGCAGTACAACCTATTTTTTTATGTGAAAGACTGTTTCTACATCCTTTTACTGTCAGCTTTCCCAATAATGTCAGAGGGCTTTACCCAGGTCAAAGACTTTCTGTACTCATAGTACCCAGTCTGTACTCTCTTATATGTCATGATGTTCTGCAGTGTGTGTGTGTTCTGAATAATATATTCAGAATGTGGAGGGGCAGAAGGAGAGGGAAAGTTGCAGTGAGACTAATACAATATCCTTCCACAACGGTGAGACAAAGAAATATTTGTTTCAGAGCTTCAAAACTGATCTTAATGCAATCTGTAATTTCAGCTGATTGTACCCATTACTTATTCACATACGTTGGCATCAGAATGCAACGTTAATGGCTGGAAATTAGTATATTTGTGAGGGAAAAATCAAAACAAATACTGCACAAGTGAAATTTTAATTAGGAAGAAAACGCTACATTTTCACTGCAGCACTATTTTTTTTTCTGGTTATCTTTCAGCTTGGAAGAGCCCTCAGTAGCTGTATACTAAGTCTACTTTCCATGCACTTAAAACAAATATGTTGAAGGATGAGGATTTATGAGTACTTTTTTTTTTTCTTGTACATCTTCCTTGTCTTTATCCTTTTGAACCATGACCATGTTTTAGAGGAGGAAGTGTGCAGGGCGTATTGGATGAGGCCCAGTGCCTACACTGCCAATTTCTTTGGGTGGATCCGTGACCGAGGCTCTGACAGAAGTGTTCAAAGGGTGCCATGTGGAGGCTGTATGTATGAAAGACCAGTGCTGTATTGTGCAAGTTGCTAGAGCACTGTCTCCTTTAGTACTGAGGCTAAGGAACCATCAGCTGAGCCAGCTGTACCTGCTGGGGTGCTGGATCTCTGTAGCCTCAAATCTAGTCACAGAGGATTTGTTAGAAGGTGCATCACATGAGGTGAAAGGAAGCGTGACAAACAGGAAAGGAGTCCAATGGCGTGTCCTACACCATAGTCTTCCAGCAGCCTGTGGTTTGGAGACATCCTTAATCAGGCTTTTTATCCTTGGTGTTTCACAGTTTTCAGTGGCTTTTAATTCCACAAATTTGTCTTGTTTGCTGTGATATCTGCAGCCTCCTGCAGCAATAAACCTGACAGTTTAACTACAGATCTCTCTGTTATATGACAGTAATAGTTAGAGATTTCATGATGCCTCTGTCTTTGTTTTTGCAATGCAATTTCAGACAAAAATCAACAAACAGGTGCAACACTGAAGGATGAGAGGGACAATAAAGGCAGGCTTTGCATGTCAGCTAAAACTTCCATGTCAGTATCTGATTTCATTTCCCAAATATTCTGCCTGAGGCCTCTTTCTCAAACTGTGCATCATTTCTTTCAGGTTTTGTAGAAATGCCTGATATATGTGAGGCTGGCTTCTCACTGCCCTCGGACAATCCGAGCCCACAACTCCTCCTCCATGAGGAGACATGTTACATGCCAGGACCACAGGTGAAGGGGATCATGTTGCACTTGCAGCTGTGCAGTTGATAGCATTTTAACTGCACCAAATACTTTATTCCAGTTCCCTTCATCTCCTATTTTTCTGAGGCCACTCCTTTATTGTTCAAGGTAGACAACTGTACAATGAATTTTCAGCCCATTATCAGAAAGTTATTGCCACAGTAACCATCAAATTGGATCAACTAATACCTTATGCAAGATACTTAATACCTATATAGTGAGAAGCTGATGGTTCAAGTTTTTCCTGATACCTTCCATCTCCTGGTGCATAACACTAGAGTTCACGTGTCATCCTTCTCTAAATGCATAATCCAGAGTAAATAAAACCCCAGTTTTTCACGGATGATGTTGTGCAGCAGTTTTGCTCTTGTTGTTTTGCTCTTGTATATTTTGTGGAACTATACCCTTTCTCTTTCAATGGTGGCCTCAGGTTGTGCCAAGGGAGTTTAGATTGGATACTAGGGAAAAATTCTTCACAAAAAGGGTTGTTAAGCATTGGAATAGCCTGTCTAGGGCAGTGGGAGAGTCGTCATTACTGGAAGTGTTCAAAAAATGTGTGGATGTGGGACTTGAGGACATGGTTTAGTGGTGAACATGGAGATGCTGCTGGGCTGACAGTTGGACTCGATGATCTTAAAGGTCTTTTCTAAACTCAACAATTCTGTCATCCTGTGACAGCCTTCAAAGGATCCAGGTAATGTATGTGGACTGGTTGAGCACCTCCACTGCACCCTGTATTTTCGCAATCAGCAAAAAATCCAGTGTGAAATAATTTCTTCAACCTATTAAAATGCCATCTGTTCTAACAAACTACAAAACACAAGTATTTGTTTTTCATTTCCCTTATGGGAAGCAAGGTTTAGTCCATTTGGTTTGGTGGGTGATGGTTTGGGGACAAGTTTGGGTTTTTTCAGCCTTGGAATCTATTTGTGTCAGTTAAGGCTGTTTTGAGATCAATATAAATGTCCTCTTACTTGCAGCTAACCTGAATGTTCTTCTTGGTTTGCCCTTTGAGTTGCAACTGGGTATTTAGCAGAATATCAAACTGCTGAACCATCGAACCCCAAAATCGATCTGGACACTTCTCTGTGCAGTCTCCAGGGGTACTGCAGCCCTGTATCTAAACCCATCCACGACCCTTTTACCTCTTGAACAGAGAGCATCTGTGACCACTTCTTCTCCAGTTGTATAATCATTGTCTCTTCACCACTGAATTGTTGTCTGGCACTAATGATTACAGACCTTAAGATGCAAATATCTTCAGACACATTTGCAACCGTGGAGTAGCCATTGCTTTTGTTTCACAAGGCTTGCAGGCTCCTGCCCTCTTGGAAGTGCAGCAGCAAAGCAATGTAGAACATCCCTGACTGTATCCATTCCTTTACCAGACATTGATGCTGCAGGGGGACATTGCCCCAGGCAATAGCTGGGGCCGGTTCAGTGTTCCAGGGATAAAGCGTATAGCACCAGGAAATCTGGATAGGGCATGTGGGTGTCTGTGTGCTGCAGTCTCAGGGTCTGCAGAAAGGCAGAGTCACCGCTCTGGCCCAGCCACTGCTGTCGGCAGGTACCTCTCAGGCATTCTGCCTTCTGCAGCCAGTGCTGCTCCCCCATTCCATACTCTGATCCACAGTCTATTGGCATAAATGGGATGTTATCCAAAAAGCTACGTTACTGTGGAGCCTGCCCTTAGATACGTTATTTTCCTGGGGTGCTGCTATTTCTGTATATTAAACAAGGAAAGTAGAGACATAGAGAAGGAAAAATAAAAATAAAAAATAAAAAAAGAAATGAGAGTTCTTGAAAATCTTTTTCCTTAGTATAAAACTGTGCAATATTTGAACTGGTTCACTTTATTTTAGCTTTTCTGTACAAGATTTTTATCTAACAAAAATGTTTCACCTACCAAATATATGTCTTGTTAAGATGTTCCAGTTTTTTCCTAGCAGAAACTTGTGCTTTCCTTTGTTCTACCTGAAATTTGACATAAGAGCTTCTGAAACTCTATCTTAGCAAGACTTCAAAATTATTTTAATTTTTTTCTTTTTTCCAAAAAGAAAAAATGTTCAATGTTCCCATTGAACACTCGGGAAGTGAACACCATTCCAGCACACTATTGTTGAACAGTTTTCAGCAGATACCAAGTCTTCTACTCATCTCCAAAAATCTGCACTAAATTAAAGAGCCTTTCTTTGCTGTGAAGAAAAACTGTCTGAAAACTATTGATAAGTCTTTTCCATTCTCTTCAGAAGCACAACTATTTAATTTGGCTGCTAATTATTTAAATGCCTAACCAGTGATTTTTTTTATAATCCTAATTTGTATTACAATTTGCAACCCTATGCCACTGATCATTTGTAGCTTTTTCATACATATTCACTTCTCCTGGAATGTAATATGTCACCTCCTTGCCTCTCATGTGGACATGAGTAATTGTCTCCTGTAAGTGAGCAGAGAGGCAGAAGAAGATATTTGGGCTTTCCTGCCCTCATGCCTGTTTCCATGTGGCACTGGCTTCTCCAGGGAATGAATATTGAGAACTATGTGAAGTTCTTAAATCTTCATCTGTCTGCTTTGGAAGAACTGAGCTGATGTCAGTGTTACTGGCAAAAATTAATTTTATAGTTCTATCTTCTTATTTTTATAATTCAATGTTCTAATCATAAATAAAATCTATAAATAAAGTCTTTTTCCTCTTCAACCCCGTTGATAACTGCTTTGGAAAATACTTTGTTGTAGTAACCCACCATTTATGAGGGAAATAGTCTATAAAATAGGAAGAGTGGTAAAAATCTATTGTGTGGACATTTTTTGCTGTTAAGTAAATCTGACAAGGAGACAGGCTAGTTTGTACACCGGTCAATAATGTATTCCTGCTAGACTCATTTCCACATTTATCTGTCTTTCCATGTTTATCTGATGTAAATGTATTTTCTGTTTCTTAGGAGAGCACTCATCTCACGGGAAGAATAAAACTCGGCAACTCTTCACATCTCAGCAGTAAATATGTAAGTTTATGGCTTTTGTTTTCCATCCTGTAACATTAGTGTTTTTTAGTCCCTTTAATACTTTTTAGTCTAAGTATTGTGCCATATAACTAAAAAAGGGCTTAAAAATGCAAGCTAAAAAGAGAAATTCCTTTAGTTGGCAGCAGCCTCAAGGAAAAATGGCTTAAACAAAGCTCAGCTGGAGCACCCCATCATGACCAGATTCACAGGCAAACTGGGGGGCTGAAGGAGCTGCCAGCTCACAGAGACAGACCTTTACAGGCAAGAGCATGTGACTTTAACTGTTCAGCATTTCCTGGATGTAAACCCCTGGGTGAATTTTCCTTCTGTTTGTGTGAGAAATAACAGATTTTTAAGGGCAGATACCTATATAAAAAAAGAAATTTAGTACCCAGAAGTTTTTTGCTCCTTTTTTTCCCATGAAAAATCTGAATCTTTTTCACTTAATGCAAAAGCCAGCACTTTCATTGAGGTGCTTTATTATGGCTTGAAATCCTTGGGGTTAACATACATAGCAAATGTTGGATGGTATTTTTATGTGTGAGAGGGCAGAGACCATCAGAGCCCCTCTGAAACCCAGTTTTTTAGGTGCTGCATTTTCCTTCATGTATGAAGCTTTCCCTGGCACCCCAATATCCACTTCCCATGGAGCTGCTTCTCTCATTTGTGGAGAACTGTGGAGAGCTGTGGTCCTTTGCTGGGGGAGGGAGAAGGAAGCAGCTGTGGAAGGGCCCTGTGTGACCAGGGTAGAGCAGGAGGCAGGGGACAAGGATGGCCTGAGGAGCTGGGTGTCACAGCATGTGTGGGATGGACCCAACAGAGGCTCTGCTGAAGCCAAGACTCCCATCAGCACTGTAGAACAAAACCCCTCTAGAATGGGTCCCATCACCCTCCACTGAGAAATACCTGGTTATCAGAAATGTGAAGAACATCTTCGATGGTTTTGACCAATTCTCAATTCCCCTAGGTAGAGACTGAGCTTTTCTGGTGCCAATAGTAAGGACAAAATGACCTCTTTTGTTCCTTGAATTAGAGCAGCAGAATACAGTTTTGCCTCCATTACTGAAAACCCAGAGATGGTTCAATTTGTGTGGATCCAGGACAAGGACAATGAATTTAATGAATTTAATCCTTATTGTCTATCCCATATTCGATTTATTTTATGTCTTCCATTTTAGCTTACTCTTAGGTTCCTAAACAACCTTACCTGGAATAATAATCTTGAGATACTCTTGTCATTTCAGATGTGAGGCAGCCTGTTTTATTACAATATGCAGGAACATCTCACCAAAGTTGCGTTTCAATGGGAAATGTGGAGAAGTTGAAGCTTTTTACCATCAGGACACTTGTGTTAACGACCAGGTTTTGACTCCTAAATCTCAAGCATCTCCTTTCCCTTCTGTAATGATGTAATTTTTTTGATGGCTTAATAACTGGTGTATCATGTATATTTATTATTTTCACATATAGTAAAAGCAGGGAAACAAGGTTGAAGAGAATGTAAAAACAAGAAGGATGAAGATAATGTAAAAATTTGGTGACTAAAAATGTTTTCTGCACACACAGGAGGGAATATGTCAGCATACTTTGTTGAACTTATGGGAGCTAGGGATCCTTTAATTGTATGTAGCAGAATACAAACAGGCCTGACTCTTGAGACAGGACTGGGCAAACAGCCACTATGAAAATTAATTCAGTGATTTGCATGAGACTCCTCACTGTAGCACATGCTTTGCTTGTCATAAATGTTTACAGGGTGGGATGCCTGGCTGAGACGCTGAAGTGTGTGCTGCTTTTCTGTGAAGGGAGGAGGAATATACCTTGCACTGAGGCTCTTTGAAATTCTGTAAATTACTGAATATAATCCTTGCAATGTAGCAGGCAATAGTTGGTTTTCACCTGTTCCTTGGCTAATTGCATTATGTGTGCTACAAATATGACTCCCATATAGCCTGGGGCACACAGTGGGAATCAGCAAGGTAAGCAATTTCACCCTCTTCCCTGTGTTCTGAGTAATGCATGGGATTCCTGCAGGTTATTGAATAACTCTGGAATTTCAAAGAGTGTTTCAAGTGCTAATTACAGACTTAATTTGTACGGACCTGGCAGTTCCAAAATATCAAGTAGTGTTTATACCTGCATGTACCCTACCTTTCTAGAACTATAAATGTTTGAAAGTTATATTACTGTGAGCATCTGCTCAGTCTCAATCCATTACTGTGGCATTCCAAGAATTACCTTTTTTTTTAATTGGGAAAGGGAAAGAAGACAACTGGTAGTCTCAGTGCAGGACCAAGATGCCAGACAATCATTTGAGTTTTGATATGTGTTGATACAATGCTTTTGAGGAACTTTTCTGTCTAATTTCCTTCTCTGAAATATTAAAACTTGCCTAGCACAATGGTAAGAGATCGAACAGATTTATTAGTTCATGTCTATAGACAAAGCTGAAAAGTGTTTATTTCCCTGTGCTTGGCCATTGCTCTTCCTTCCACTTTGGTGGGTCTGATAATCTTCTGTCTTAGTGGCACCATCAGAGACTTTTGGTGAAGCTCAATAAAAGGTGGGGAAGAAACAAGTGTCCACGTTGCAGCTGAACTTATGTGATTCATTCAGGTATCCTGGATCACTTGTGTTCCTCAGGAGCAGAGAAGTCTTGGATGCCTTCTTTGGAAAGATCAGGCCATCTAAAATATGCTAGTTGGCATCTGCAACTATTCCGGTTCCTCATTGATGAGGTTTCCTTCAAAAAAAAAGCAGTCATTGTGGATTTTCATGTTGATTTAAAACCCAAGGTATTTTGTAGTATGTTGTATCATAGTGAAAGGACAGTAGAGAAGAGAAATATTGTGAAATATCTGTTTGTGTTTTTGTGCAAAATCTGTTCAGAAACTACCATGTTGTGTCAAGAAAAAAATTTACTGCCTATTAAAATTTATTATCTTTATTAAGCAGCTAACCTTTTCTGTTTGCAGAAATGCAGTCCATTGCCCATGTCTAGCACAACTACTGTCCATTACTCCACATTCCTGTTTCACAGAATGAGGTGGACCCTTTCTGACAAGCCTGGGGAGCGGACATTAGATATTCTGGGCATGGTGGTGGCAGAGGCTCTGTGAAACCTTGCAGAAGGCATGCTGGAGGTAGCAAGTGGAAACTCCTTCTCATTACAATCAGTAATGGAGAGAGGACAGGCCTCTGCCAATCCTGATGTTGGAAAAGTGAAAAACAACAAAACAGGGAAGGTGTTTGGGTTCTTTGTGATAAGGGGCATAGCAGACAACCAAGCACTCATTGGAAGGCTGGGAAACATCTCTCAAAGAGACTGGCTTGTGCTGAGTGTGTATGAAGTAAAAGAGGTGAGTTTAGTGGACAGTTTAGTTACGATCCTCTTAACCCCTGAAATGACAAAACTTGCAGTAAAGGGAGACATAGGAACCTCCATTCTTGTTAAGAATTTTGAGGGAATTGATGTTTGTATCAAGGAGAGGAGATGGATTTGCTTGAAGGATCTCTGTAAAGCACAGAATGGATTTGGAAGAATATTTGGGGCGCTTTTCTTCTGCAGGGTTGGAGGTGCTGGACTTGCCTTTAATGGAAGGTGGTGAACTGTCTGCAGAGAGAACCCAGTATTTAAAGCAGTTACATGCAATGGCTCAAGTAGATGAAAAAGAAATGAAAAATCAATTCAGGTTGTCTGGCTCAACAGCTCCACTGCAATATGTGTCTAAAAGAGCCACTAGAGTTTTTCTAGTCACTAGGATGTAAAAAAAACCCCAAAAGTTAAAGTTGGTCCTCCACTGTGAGGTTTGTCTATATGAGAATACTAGGAAAAATGGATCTACATTTGTAAAAGTCTTCTCACCAAAGTTTGACTAAATCTTCTGTGGACAGTCCCATCTAAGTTTAATGTTCTTCAGCTTCTGTGTCCTAATTTGCTAAAGAAGTGAATGGCATCCACTTCACTGTGGCACGAACATGCCCACAGAAATTGTAATTAAACTTGATAGCTTAAAAATTAGTTCAGCTCATGAGTTACTTGTTAAACAAGTTTGTAGGTTGAGCATATGATTCTGATCTACATGTTACATTCCAGGACTACAGAACATATTTGGCTGGCAAAGACTTCGGGGTATCACTAGTCACTGCCATCAAAGTGTGCAGGGCTTACTTTTCCAGGAGAAAGTGTTTTCAGCACTGCTCATCTCACGCTTAACTTGGGAAGGCAAGTCACTGTCTTCAAGCCCAGAAAATTTCCCTGAGCTCTTCCCAGAGTCTAACCCTGCTCAGTAAAAAGATTTACAATATTTTGGGAGTGACCAGCTGCAGCATGCTGGGATTTTGGACGCAGTCCCAAACAAGACAAGTGAGCACTGAGGAAAAAGAGCCAACCAAGCAGGGAAAAAAGGCGTGGCACAACCTTTTGGCTTTGGCTTTGGCTTTCTACTCTAAGATGCTGTATCAAGTAAGTTATTTGACTCGCAGAAAGAAAAATACTTCCATCATTACTTACAGGGAAAAGGTCTAGAAATGAGGAAAACAACATAGAAGATTTGAAAATAAATATTTCTAAAAGGTAGATGCTGAAAAGGTAGGCATTAAGTGCTTTTCAAGCACAAGCAGCTTATTAGCCTTCTAATTAAGTACGTATTTTTTCTCACATGTTTGGCTGAGGGACTCGGGATGGCTGCTCATGAATGGGCCAGTCTTTTGGGGTTTATTCTGCTTATTGGACAACAGGAATCATTCTGGCTCTTGACACTGCATTGTCTGTGGACACAATTATTTTACAGGCACTGCTCAGAAAGCTGTTTAAATGAAAAATATTCCGTGGCCTGTTTGTTGTGGGAAACTTGTACGGCCTGCCAGCAAGGAGAACAGTAGCACTGTCAGGATACTTCACCTTCCAAAATCCCCAAAGGTGTCTGTGGTTTTGGAATGACTCCACCCCACTGAAAAGGGGCTAACCATACCAGTCCACAGAAGACTTAGAGAAAGGCATTAAGCACATCAGTCTCTCTGGCTTGGGACAGGGATTGGCAGCACCTGTGAGACTCCTTGGTTGTCAGCAGCCCAGGATTTGGCTTTTTTGCTGTGCCCTGTGGTGACAGCACTGCCTTCACAGCATTCCCTTCAATTTTTGGGCAGAGTGCTGGCTATTGATTTGCTGTTGGATTTCTGCAGTGTTCCTGGGACATCACTCTCTAGAGCATTCCCCAGCCTCAGTGGTGTGCCCTGGCATGCTGGGCATCTCCAGCACACTGCCTACAGCAAAGCCCTCTCCTCAGGAAGCTTTAAACATACATCTCAGGACCTCTCTGGCACTATTAATTATGGATCCTCAATTTCTTCAAATTAGAACCCTATATCTAATAAAATAAAAGAGCTTAAAGATTATTCTATTGATTTCCAACTGAGGCAGCTTTTCCGCTTATGGCCAAGGGCAATCTATAAAACACAGACTTTAATTAACCCTGGTGAGTGCAGCTGATGTGAAATGTCAATACCCTCAACATTTTCAGCACAGACAGCTGAAGGATCTTCTCAGCTGACTTGAATCCACCTTGCACATTCCCTGTGGAGAGCCACAGCAGAGGGACTTCCTATCAGTCTGCACTGAGAAAGGGACAGAAACCTCTCTGCTGCCACAACCATCTTTATTGCTGGCTGTGCCTGTTGACGTCCCTCTGTCTTTGCTTCATCTTGAGGGTTGGACTAGACCTTAAAAGTCACTTCCAACCCAAATTATTCTGTGATCTTCTTCTCCCATGGCTTTGCAGGTAGGCAGGACAAAGGCCCACAGGCAGCCTGCTGGTGGCCTACAAAGGACACCCGGCAGGTCCTGCTGGGTCCTGTGGAGCCCGTGCCATGGTGAGCAGCTCTGGGGTTGTTCTTCAGGCCTCCACAGGTAACTCTTCATTCCGTGGCTGTATCATTGTGGCCTCTGTGCTGTGCTGTGCCTGTTCCCTGGAACAGTGTCCTGTAGTTTCAGGGTGTTAAGCTGCACAGAGCTTAGTCAGTTATTTGAGGTCAAAGTTACTGAGGTACCTCAGCAGGGCAGCTCCGTCAACAGCTCTGTAACATTTCAGGACCCTCACAGGTGGCAAAATTCTAACCAGAATTTGAATGCTCCAGAGAGGAGCAGCAATCAGGACCTCTGCCTGGCCAGGGGTGAAACCTGCCTGTGAGGAAGCGCCTCACTCCCTCGCATGGTGGGGCTTCTGTAGCAGCAATACCAGCTTTTGGGGCCACATCACAGCACTCAAGGGAGCAGCACTAAACACTGCAGCTACAGAGCTTAATACCACAAAAAAACCCACTAAATAAAACTGGGAAGAAAGAAAGGGCTATGTGGGCAAGGAGCATTTCATCAGTTTTCATCTCTGCTTTCCACAGAGCATTTATTTTCTCCAGATTTGCTGCTTTCTGATAGAAAAGAAACTGTGTTACTGTGTTCTTTATTATTATTAACAACTTTCACCTTTCTCATTACATCAGTAGGACGCTTCCCTGGTCAGGGCTGCTGTTTTTCTAATGAATGTGGCTCATTTGTCTATTTCCCTCCCTCCCTGCTCTGCTTTTTGTCTGCTTGCTCTTTGGGTAGTAATTTGATGTATTGAGCTCTCACCACCTCCGCCGCCCCTGGGGCTGAAGTTCTGACGATGCTAAACAGTTAAAATGCAATGCAATTACAGGCAGTACAGAACAGCAGAGAATAAGCCAGCAAAAATTCAGTCGTGCATAACGCTGTGGAGACTGTGTGGCTGTCAGTCTCCAACTCCAGGAGATAATTTGGGCTTTTTAAGAAGCAATAATTGAGCCTTTTGCATATGCTGCGGTTATGAACTAGTCAAAAGCCTGTTTGCTCTGCACCCTGGAGCACCAGATGGATTGGATAGTCCCTGCAGGTCTTCGGGGGCTGCCAGCTTTACACTTCAAGATTTTTCTAGCTCCTGTACTTGTAAGTTATTCTTTTGACAGCTCTTATGCATACAGGCACCTTGTCTGAATTTAGCTGGCAAAGTGAGGAAGGAAGGGTGAAGAAGAGCGTACCAAATGAAATCCACGTAGCTTGACAGAGTTCAGAGCCAGAGCTGAACTCTGCTGCTCACATCAACCCAAGAAAAAACCATTTGAGGGAGAAAACCATATCAGACCTTCAGCCCTCCGAGTATGGTAAGTGCTGTGTGCTGCAGGTCAGGCTGCGGCCGCAGGTGTCCCACGCCAGCCAGTCTGATCACACTCACTTTCAGTCCTATCTTCACGAATCCCATGTGCACATCACCAAAGACTCAGTACTAGGAAGCTCAACAAAGAGCTGCTACTAGAAAAAAAATTAATTGGAGGGAGACTTTTCCCTGAGAGTTAGCAGCTGAGCGCATGGGAGCACACACCTGACGGAAAGGGCAGAGAGGAGGTGATTGCAGGTACCTGCAGTTGCTCTGCTGACCATCAGGTCTTTGCATTGGACTTGCAGGTCAAATTTCAAATGTGAGCTACAGAAATGTCTAAATGCTCCACCCTCACAGTCAGAGCCCCTGCTGATGGAAGGGGGAGCAAGAGGCAGGATGGGAGGGAAAGCACGTACTGGGTACAAACCCCTCATCTGCCCAAGGCCTGTTGGGCTTGCTTACCACACTCTCCCTAGGTCCCTCCCTCACATGGACAAATCTGTGGGGATTCTTTGCAGACAAGGACAGAAAAGACTTAATCCTACTGCACTACAGTTTAAGCTCTGCTAAATGCTCAGCATGAAGGGCCTGGCCTGCAACTCTGGAAGATAAATGGGGCCAGGATGTGAACCAGACTGCGCTTTCATGCTGCTTAAGCCAGGTGCTTTAGGAGCCATGGCAAGCTGTCATGCACCTGTGCCAGATCGTGCACAGCTGAGGGGCTGGGGGAGACACTGGGTGCCCACCCCACAGGGAAGCTGGCCCTGAGGCACTTGTGTTCCCCATCACCCCAATAATTTCTTTCAGGTGCCACTACTGTGTAATAACCTGGGAGACTTTGCCTCATGTACTGCCCTCCCTCTCTGCTAGGTAGGTTTCCTGTTGTTGGGACTGCTTTGCACCCTCCTAAATGCTTCTCTTGCAGAGGATGGAGGCTTTGGGGCATCTTTCATCGTACAAAAACCTGGATATATTTGGGTTACCTTCAGTTGGCCAAGTTTGGCTGCCAGCTTAGAATCTGGAAGGCTGAGCACTGGAAGAAGGGGTTACTGGAGATCTGTGCAGTAGTTCAGTACATTTCAGTTCCTGGTCCTTGGCATGGGATGGTGATGGGTCTCACTGAAGGGGGAAAATTGTTATTGTCCTGTAGCCATGTTCCTTCCCTTTTGAGATGTGCTGCTTTCATCTGCTCCCTCAGGCAGCCTGCTTTTGCCTTTTCTAAAAAACCATGGTGTTACAAGAGGGAAAACATGCACCTCTCCCCAGGCTGCGCCTGCTGCCCTCACACAGCCATGAAAGTGTCTGCATACTGAGAAGAGCCCTTTGTGATGGGCATCACCTGCCCCCCACACACAGCCAGCATCGAGCTCTGTACCTAAAAACATGTGGTTCAAATCTCCATTTTAAGCTCAGTGTTCAAGGTCTGTGCCCAACTCCCTGTTCCCAGTGCCCAGCCTCAAAACCTGTACAAGATGCAATCTGGGGTGATGCTTGCCCCTTTAAACAGTTCCTCACAGCTCATAATTTTTAGACTTCTTTTAAACAGCATTTTAGCAGTACTTTGAAACTTTGCTGGGCTGAAGCAGTAGCATGCACAGGACCACAGCACAGTGAAGGTGATGGAATTCTCATCCCTGGATGGAGAAATGTGGAATGAGAAGCATAAACAGGAGCTGGGCGGGTGGGGAGGGGACAGCCTGCTGGGTCATGCAGTATCTTGGGAGCAAAGGTAAGGGGTGGTTTTTGATAAATGAAGAATGCCCATATGCTGCATCTCTGCTTTCTGGCCTTTCAAAGCTCTAAATAAACAATTTTTCTGTGCCTACAGATCAGNTATTTTCCTGAACTGCACCAGGTGATCTGACAATATTGCAGCTGTCTCTGAGGGACTGCAAGGCAGAGGTGTGGGTCTAAAGAGGAGAGAATGAGCCTTGTTTTCTTGCACTTGGAAAAAAACTTCTCTGAAAAAACTGCAGTTTTCTGAGCCTTGCCATGGATTGCAGAATGGAGGTAATTTCTGGATCCAGAAATGTTTAGTTTAAAATATTCCAGACTTTTTTTATTTCCCTCCTCATTAAATGAGGACACCTAACGTGCTCCTTTACTGTGCCAGTTTTAGGAACAGAATCATTAGGATTCAGCTGCAGTGCAAAGACAATGCACTAACTTTAGCTGAGCCTCAGCCATTAGGCACATACAGTTTTTATTTTCCATAGCTGTGTCTGACATAATAAATTAGTTATTTCGCCCCTGTGTGTTGGAAGCAGCAGGAATTAGTGTAGACACCATATCTGGTAGACCAAAATAAGGAAAAGTTAATGACCATGAGTACTGGAGAAAGAATTTCAGCTATTCAAGGCCATGTTCAGGGAAGAAGAAACCCTAACTATTATGGATCAAATAATCTCACGGCTTTCAGAGGTCTCTTTCCAACAGATCACATGAATACTTAGAGTCTGTGTTTTCTAAGAGAAAATGAGTGACAGTATTCCCACGTTACCAAGGGGAAAAACGAGAGTGAAAGAGCTTCACGTTGCCAAGGCATGGCACGTGCCTGTGGTGGGGACAGGGACAGCAGCCATCCAACTCCTGTTTTGCTCTGCATGTTTCATGTCCAGGAAAACACATTTCAAGGCTGAAGTCCTGTGAGTGAAATAGAAACTAGGAAAAGTTGCAAGGGACAGTCATCTTTTTAGAGGCTAATATTAGGATAATGTTAACCCATCCTGTTTTATTTTGGGGGTATTTAAGTTTAATTAAAAATTTTAATTGTTCAACCCTCGATGTTTTTGTGGCTTACCTGAAGCTATGTGACAGCAGGTGCCTTACCAGAAATATTTGGCAGGCAAACTTGTTACATCAGCCTCCAAAACCAGCTCTTGCCACCTCAGAGCATCAATGCCCCATCACTCCTGTGCCATTTGCTTTCATCTTCCATATTAATCCAAACTGGTCTTGTTTTAGCTAAGCTGACTTGCAATTTCCACCACATCTTAGCAAATTGCTAGAGAAATACTGAAAACTTCTGGAGCAGGTGTAAAACAAGCAAATAAATCAAAGAATGGTCTGGAGCTGTTGGAAGACATAAAAGCACATGTTCCCAAATATACAACCTATGAAATACATAAACTGCAATAGAGGACTAAAGAATTCCTATCCTAAAGATATCTGTTAAATGTTGCTTTACAAAAGGAAGCAGTGCTTTTTGTACTGGACAACTTGCAGCAAACTTTTATCTCTTAATCCGGAGACACTAGAAATATCAGTGTAACAAAATAACCATCTTTTTTTTTTCTTCCTCCCCAAGCAGCAAGAAATTTGACGTTGTGATTGCAAATGCCCTTAGATGAACCCTTGGTGCACCACATGTAGTGCTGGTGGGTAGGTAGCAAAGTCCATGATGGTTTATTTTTCCTTGGGGTTTCCATCCCCAGGAAGTGAAAACTCTACTGATAAACAGAAGAATTTTTCAAGGGGAAATGCACGACAAGCCCTTGTGCAGGAGTCCCATACAGGGAAGGATATTTCAGCAGCCCTTGAGCTGTGAATTACCATGGCCAGCTGGCAGATGAAGATGTTCACCTGTACTGAAACCACAGCTTGGGATGTGTAGGTCTCACTTAGCCCTGCAGGTAGTTAAAGACTTGTGCCTTCAGCACAATGCTTTCTCCCAAATATATGGACAGGTACATGCCATTGGCACCCGCTGGCCACGTCCCAGTATAACTCCCTGTGATGGATGGGGCCACTTGCTGCCAGCCCACATCAGCACCCTGGGTCTAGGAGCTGCTACTAGCTCCTTGTCCCCTCTGGAGACAATTTGCTTTTGCAGTGGGAAAGGTAAATGGTGATGGTGATGATGATGATGATGATTGTCTTCTGTTTTGCAGGCTAAGTGTTGAACACAGCAGTCTACACATTATATTCTTGTGATTGCCCTTAAGCTTACAGGCTTTTTAGATGGGTAAAGAGCTTCAGAGAAGCTGGCAGTGCTTTTGTCATCAGCTGGCAGTCATCAATGGAATGCTTTAACCACAACATAATGGAGAAGCTTGGACCATAAACAAGCTGGATACCTACAAGTTATTCTCAAAGAAAACTCTTTTCTTTGCATCTGTGCACAACCTGCTGTTCTTTCAACCTTCAGAGCACCGAAATCATGACATTTTCACCAAAACATCCACCAGAGTCTGGCTTGAGAAACACAAGGCCTTGCCCCCCAAGCAGGGCCTGTTTCTTTTTCCCCATACAACACACGCTGGCCACAAGAACTACAAAGCTTATGGCTTTAGCACATTTCCCCCAAATCAATGACTACTGTGTGATGAAAAGAACGAGCTTCTGACTGCTCAAACCAAGAGCATTATTGTCACCTGTTAAACAACACCTCTGTCTATCAGCACAGTCCAGTACAGAGGAGCAGACAGACTGTATTTAAATCAATCAAAACTTTATTTATAATTGAATTCAGCAAAAATGAAACTATATACAGGAAGAACTATATACATAAAGAAACAAATCTCTACATCGCCTATTGTCCAATATCCATCTAAGTCTGTCCTAAGAAGCACTCATAAATAAATGGGATGGTATAGTTCTGGACTGAGGTCCACTCTGCAGGTTGGGCACATGTAAGTAGTCTCAAGGGCAACAGGGAGGCACCTACTGCAGAACACATGGCCACATATGGTTGCCACAATCTGTCGTCCATGTTGCACAATCTGGAAGAAAGAAAATCACAACAT
>WAAE01019724.1:0-21393 GCA_013400495.1 Nicator chloris | reverse complement strand
CCCAAGGAACCCTGCCAGCCAGGGTCTGGCTAAAGTCTGCCCTACACCCTAGTACTACCTTTCATTAGTATTGACTACCTTCTCTACTACTGCAGCTGCCCTTTCTATTCTTTTGTTAAACCTTTATCAGTTTTTGTAAGACAGGTTTTGCAAATCAACACTCAGAGCACTGACAGCTCCTGGAAGCACAAGCAAAGGGTAGAGATATATTGTAAATGACAGCACCAAAATCTGTTCAGGTTTCCTTCAGCAAACTGATGAGGGCCATTTTTACAAAAATCGGTTATTATAAATTACTTTTGTCTTTGCATTTCCACACTCTCTGCAGAACAACACAGCAGGACTGATCCTCAGCCAAAAGGTACTTAGTTATATTATGTAAAGTGGGAAGAAGTAAAAAACAAAACCCCATTATAAATCCTCCCCAAATAATTCATCTTCAGATGAAGTTTAAGCCTGCACTTAAAGCACAAAGGAGCTGACACAAAATTTCAATAAATTGCCTTTTATGAGGGAAGGTAACAGGTTCTGTGTCATTCAGGTGTATCTGTCTCTTAAACCAGTGTTTCTCTCACACATCAATTAGACAAAATTGATCCCTTGGCCCATGTATAAGGAGTCACATCATCCACAGCTGAGTCTGTTTCCAAATCTTTTTTTATCACCCTTGGAAAATCTGTAGATAAGTTGTAGTGGTGGTTCAGAAAAAAAAATGCTCAGCATCAGTGGTAGTCTCCCCTTCTCACCCTCAGTTCTTCCTTTCCTTTTTAGAAATTGTAGTTCCATATGGAGACCACAGGCCACCTGAGCTGAAGATGCTAGGAGTGAAAAGGCTCTTTGAAGATCAGTAGCCATGACTTATTTCAAGTAACAGGGAAAGAATTACAGTGTATGAGTATGAAAATGTGAAATAGGCACTCAAAGGTTACAAAAATGTTGAATCATTTCAGAAAAGCTTTTTTTTTTTCAAAAAATTCAGTTTCATGTTCATCAGCTCAATAGTTCTGAAGATCAAAGTAATTCTCTGAATTGCTGCCTCCAGAGGACTCTCTGACTTCTGATGAAATGTCCCCATCCAAAATTGAATGTGTTGTTTTATCAAGGACAACCATTACATTAAAACATACAATGTATGGCTGAGACTTCTCTACACAGATTATCAAACTGTTCCATTTTCCAAGTGTGACATGTGTTCTCTATCTGAAAATGACTGGGAAATAATCTTGAAGGCTTAAATTTATAGACTTACTCTTGATGAATGATGGAGAATAATTAATGATTATTCAGTTAGTGATGACTTGCAAAGGGCCATAAGAAAAATATGGGATGAAACAAATGGTGCTATTTGTACTGTGAAATGTAGATAAAATATTTCTTAAATTTACAATGTTCCACTACATAAAGCAGCTTTACCTCATATATGATTTTTATATGTGTACTTATTTGGAGGGAGGAGCGTGGGAATTTTTAAGCGATCAGCTTCAGGTACTTCAGGCAGCTGCATTTCTGCCACAGCTGACATCACTTTCTTGTCAGTAAGTGGGAGTTTTCAGAGACCTGGGGCAAGCCCTTACAGTCACCTTCTGAGATCTGAGGATGGGAATATCCTTTTCTGATATGACAAAAACAAGTATCACCAGAAATGGTCACAGAGACCTTTCTTTGTAGTCAGAAGGAAGATGTTGGACAAGAGCCATCAGCATAGAATGAAAATCTTGTGACTGTTTTTGCTGTTGTTGTTGTTTTGGTTTGGGTTTTTTTTTTTTTTGTTTTTGTTTTTTTTTTTTTAACAGCTTGCTAGGCAAATTCTCAGTGATTGACCCAATGGAAAGTGGGATGGCTGTTCAGTTTAAAATTGATTCTGCTCTATTAATCTACAGAAGATAGAAGACTAAATGTACCTGTAGTTAAATTAATTTAACTTTCTTTCTAGGGAGTAAGCCTGAAAAAACAAAGTTCTGAATAATTAGAGAGGCATACTAAAATAGAAACAAAATGGAGGGAGTGAGTAAAACTAATTAAATATTGCTCCTCTTCAGTGGATTCTTGGGACACACATAATATCAAAATGATAGTTATTGTTATCTTCCAGTTTCTTCTTCTCAAGCATGCAGAAGTAGGAAATAGGAGCAGAACATAAACCTGCAACTGCAATTCTCAAGTAGTTGTCTTCATTTTAACATATTCAGCAGAATATCTTTAATGATATCCCACCTATCATAGGTATAATAAGAAAGAAAACCCAAAAGAATATGGTTTAACACTGAGTTGCAGATACTTTGGTTCTTGTCCTCACAATTTTTCCATACTGTATAGATGATGACAGGAGAACAGCTGGGTGATCACAAAACAAACATGCTGTATCAAGCTCTAAATGGAGTCACAAAATATACTTTCTATTTGTAAGCAAACAAGGAGGGGCACACATTTCTCGAGAGGCAGAGAGGCATGTCTGGGGGGAATCCTTCACTGTTGTTAAAATCTGCACTCTGAGCAGAGCCTGTGGTGATTACTCAACGGGGAGAATCTGTGTTTATGTTAAGGGGGGGAAAAAAGCTTTTACCTAAACATTCACGGTTAGAATTTATTGTGAAATCTCTGCAACTTACACATCACCAATTCTGTGACAGCTAAAAACAACAGGAGCACATTAACAAGACTGTGCAAGCTGAGTGGATAATAGGAATGCTGTCTAGAATCCCAAGGGAAATAGTATAGCTATACCACTGTGATAAATCATGGATTTAGGAGAGAAAACCCTTCCCTCCTTTGAAAAAACATTACTTTGATGTCATATGCTTGACATGGTGCTCTGCTGTTCAGTTACAGGAGTGTATGTTTGTAGCCTTGCCAGAATGAACTCTGACCTTTCAAACATGCTGGCAGAGCTGAAAGATTCAGTTTTGCTGAAGGAGTCAACAACACAGCAAAAAGGAAAGGGTTTTTTTGGTTTTTTCTGAAAGATAGCAAAGGTATCCTGGCTTTCATGTGGTGTCACCAATGAACTAAACAAGACACAAACTTTATCCATTTTTTCCACACTAGCAGAAATAGTTCTACACTTTTTTAAATGCTGAAGCCTACAAGAGTTGGTGTAGTGTTTGGCACAATTGATGGGTTAGAAAGGAAAAATTAACAGCTTTTGCCACCATAAATAGATTAGACTCAGACCTCAGTGGTAGGTTCATCTACCACTACATTTTTTAATTGATTTGACAGTGTGAGTCCAACGACAAAGCTCAAGCTAAGTTTAAAAATCCATTAAGATTACTTTGTCCCTTAGTAGATTTTGGGTTCCATTTTATTTTTTAAATTTATCAAGTGATGTTATGAAGATGAGATTATAAATTAAAAAAAAAATCTTGGCCGCACTTTCCTTGTTAAACAAAATCTGCCTTTCCTAGACTTCACCAAAGAAAATTTGCTATAGTTAACAGGAGAGGAAGAAGAATGACAGAGGCATGCATACATGTCTCCTTAGAGCTCAAAAAGTAGTTGACAGAAGCCAGCTTAGGTACTTCAGAAATATACACACTATATTTTTGCATGGAATATCAGACACTTAAATCTTTGTTTTAAATACCAGTTGCTAGAGGCTTGCTGTTGAGACCAAAACAGGAAATATCATAATTTTTGTATCTTGCATATAAAAATTGAGTTACTTTACAACTATTTGCTTTATACATGGATTATATCTCCCTTTTGTCAGTCTCTGAAGGAAAAGCTCATATCCTTTCCAGGAGTAATTGGTAGTATATAGCCAAGAAAGAAGAAAAATGTTCAACATTTATTTACTTCTCAACCTGGCAGAAGTGAAATATTAATTTAAAAAAAATCAGGAAATAATATTAATTCTCTGTCTTCAATAATAGATGGACATCTCTGCCTCAAAGAACACCTTTACAAGACAGACATCATATGGGCAATATCCACACAAGAATCAGGAAAAAACCTCAGAATGAAATTTGTAAAATTGTCTTGAGAATTGACACCAACAAGAAATCAAGATAAAATAAAAAATCCTCACCTGCTCACAGACCCTTTCTTCAAAATCTTCTCCTTCATCACATAAAACTAATAAAATGACAAGTTCTTTCCAACACACCACTCATGTTCTTTTTACTCCTTCACTGCCTCGGGGTGTTCTAGAGAAGTCTCAGCCTATGCCCAGTTTATCCTCAAACACATATTGGGTCTGGCTGAGCTGGAGTTCATTTTCCCAGAGTCCTCACAGTGCTGTGCTTTGCATTGGTGGCTGGAAAGGGGTTGACAAATTGTGTTTTGGCTGCAGATGAGCAGTGCTGGCACAGCATCAGGCCTGTCTCTCTAACATTCCCACCCCATCGAGGTGCTGGGAGTGGGCAGATCCTGGGATGGGACACAGCCAGCCCAGCTGACCCAAATTAATCACAGGGATATTCCACACCATGTGATGCCAGCTCGGATATGAAAGCTAAGGGAAAGCATGAGGGGGTGGTGGTGTTTGTGTGTGATGTTTGCCTTCTGGAGCAGTTGCTGTGTGTGTGCTGAGGCTCTGCTTCCCAGGATGTAGCTGATTACTTGCTGCTGGGGAGTAGATAATAACCCTTTTTATTTCCCTGTTTGCCTGTGCAAACTTTCACTTTTGCTTTAGTAAACTGCCTCAACTCGACCTATGAGTCATTTTCCATCTTATTTTTTCTCTTCTGTCCAGTGGGAGAAGGAGTATTTCAGAAAAGCTGCTTTAAAATCTTACTTTCATCTTCTTTCCTGTTATCTAGAGTGTTTTCAGGGGGTATAGACATCTGAATTGGGGACCTGACACTGAATACAGGATAGGTAATATAGAACATCAGCAAGAGAAAAAGAAGGACATTAATCTAGCTCAAATCAAATTATTGGGAAGGAGAAGTCTGCCTGAAAGTATAACATCCTACAGAGCAATTTGGAGAGAAAATTTATACAAGTGCCATAAGCAGTAAGAATTGTGACTTTGCATTTAGCCTTTCTTCTGCCTTCTACATTATGTCAGTGGCTCAGAATTTGAGGCTGCAGTCCAAAATCACCTCATCACCACTACCGTTTGAGTTCTGCCCTTAGATCCAGTTTTGTATCTAGAAAACTAGATATTTTTGCAAATTTAAACATTTTTACTCTAAAGAAGAATAAGTCTTTCAAAGACAGAGGTTTTTTAAATAAATTAATTTAGCTGAAAATCACAAATCTTGTGAGTTGCCTTTTCAGAGTATCTGTGGTTCTCTATATATGCACACAATTCTGCAATGACATAAAATAGGATTTTAGGAAAGGCTTCTTTTTTTTACCACAAAGCAAGAGGCGAGTTCTTTCCCTTGACAAAGGTACTTTAGGATATGATCAAATCTTTGATATATTTTAAAAATACATATTTCTTCATAATTAGGGAGATTTGAACAGAACTTGAAGAAAATTTAAGATGGGTGGTAAAAAAGAGGTTTGGATAAATACTGTAGTATAAAATGAACAACTTTATCAAAAAATAAAAGCAATATTTTAATTTGAGTAAACAGATGATCAATGAGTAACCATTGGCAAAATACTAATTGCCTCTTATTTTAAATGAGCTGACTAAAACTTTGAGGAGTAAAAATTTATGCTCATGTTGAATGCTTTTAGAAATCTTCTAGCTAGACGCTTGCCTGCTATTAGGAAAATTTCATAAAGGCAAGACAAAGAAATGTGTCTATACCTCATTGAGTTTGTATATGGTGGAAGATACTGGAACACAGCTCCTGCCTGAGATATTTATATTAGATGATTGTAGAATCACTAGATATGGCTACTTACCAATGTCTCATATTCTTCAAAATATCTTTGAAAATAACGTGAGAACCTCATAAATCAGTCTTCCTCATCCTGCCCTCCATGATTTGTGTTATTGTCAGAAATGAAACAAACCAACACAAACAAAAGTCCTAGCACAATAATGATGAACATACTGCTTGTAAATCTGCAGTTAGGACTGAACTGAGTTGCACTTCGAGGCTTAGGCCAGAAACCTAGCAGTGTTTTCTGTTTCTAAGTTTCATAATTTTTGATGCATAATGAAAGCCAACGTATTTTGAATCTTAAATAAGGCTACTAATGTTAGATTTTGTCTAGAATGAGAAAATTAAAAAGCAAGAGATTTTTAGATAGGAAAGAAAATCATGAGAATTCTTAGCAAATCCCTATCGTATTCAAATGTGCTTTTCACATGGGCATGCAAAAGATGTCAATTTAAAATACAGACTGAAGCTTGAGATGAATCTAAGTTACTTCGTTTTCAGGAGAGCCTTCCGGGATCCAAAAAATTTTATTCATTTTAATTCACTGTGAATCAAGGAAAAAGTTCATTGCAAATAATTTTCTGATCTATGAATCAGTTTTTGATCTGTGAACCATGAGAAATAAAAATATAACCTTTTATGGAAATCAAGAAGTAATCAAAGTATTTAAAATTTGGAATAAACCCTAACCCTTAAAAACTCTTTGAGAACTAAGTACTGAAAAGGGACCATGTTTTTATACGTAAAAACAAAGTAGAAATAGTGTAACTTTTGCAGACTTAGAATCCCTTTGAGTACTTTTAGAGACCTAAAGACAGATGTGGCAAGATTCAAGTTTTCATGCATTGTCTGATGTTTCTGATTAAAATTCACTATTTTGTGTCAAATGCTAACACTAGTGTAAGTCTGTTGATTCAAGACTTCTAAACTTCTTCTCTTTCTATACTTTCAAGTGCAGTTTCTACTAGAAAACTGTGCCAGTGCCATGATTGAGGAATTTTATTCTCTGGGTAGCTGAACTGTGAGTACCTACCTTGGGTTTCCAACCACCTTTTTTTCTCTCCCATTCAAAAGTAATATTGGTGCCAGAAATATACACATGAGAGTGAGCACATAAGGGAGTGTGGGTATGTGAGAAACAGGGGAAGAGAGAAAAATACAGAAAGAAAAGAGAGGTGTGAAATATAAGGCAATGGGTCATGGTGGATTAATTTATATCATAGAAAACATGAATATATATTAATAGAAGCATATAAAATTTGTTATGCACATATCTATTTTTTTAAAAAACCTCTTTTACTAAACTATTATTATTTATTAACTTGACAAAACTCGGGGATTTATGTCTGAAGCAGGTTCTTGATTGGAATGTATTTTCTTTTGTGTCAATACACTGATTTACACTGAATGATATCATCCACTGCACTATCATTCTCATATCACCATTGCAATGACTACTCCTTTTTAAGCCTTTTACTCTCACAATTGCCATGCATGTTATTCATGTATGGCTTTGTTCTAGCATTTCAGAATTCAAGAATTGACAGAGACTGTCTTATTGTCAATTGAGTTTGATAAAAAACAAATGACACACTTCCAGCAGAGAAATCAGAATTTTAATCTTGGATTCTCCAGTTTTAATAGAAAAACAAACCAATGCACAGTATATAGTAATCTGTCTTCTAGATGCAGGAAAAAATGAGAGATTAATCCTTATTTAAATCAATAAAATTGTTTTATCGAGAACTTCAGGATTAGAGAATAACATCAATTTTGTTATCTAATCCTGATATTATTAGGATTGCAGAACCTACTGAGAAAACTTGTCCCCAAACTTGAAAGTTAAAAAGGTATTCTAAGGTCTTGCCAATACCTAACTGATTAAATAACATTTATCTGAATCTTCAGATCACATACTGAACACTTCACTTTTTAATTTACCCTTTGTAGACATGAAAAGGAAGTAATACACATAATTTTTAAAAAAAGAATTCTTGGTGATTTAACTAGTCTTTACCAGTTTATTTTCTTGACCCATTGAAATGCCTCCTGCAGTTCTTCATAAGTCTATCTTGTAAGTCATTCATCACTTATTTTCTCCTTTGTGCTTTTTTCCAGTTTGCCTTCTTGTTATAAAACCACATCCCACTCTTAGAGTCCTTCTGACTTATAGCATCATTCTATACTAATATTACCAATATTAATAATGTCATACTTAGTATTATTTCCTTGCTTTCTTTAGAAATCCTTTTTATGGAAGCCCATCTTCCTGGATAAAATTTGCATTTTATTCTGTTGCTATGCTTGTGCTCCACTTTTGCATTAATTTGCAGAGAATTATTAACCTGATACTTTTTGACAGTTTCACATATATGCCATGTTTCCAAATGTTTCTTTCTCTTTAGTCAGATGCATCTTTCACGTAGCATAGCCTGTATTCTCTCAGAATTTGTAAAAAAATATATGCGTCAGTGTTATCCTCAATAATTTATTGCTAGACTGGGTCTATTTTTAATGCTTATGCAGCAGGCATTCTCCTTTTACCAGAAGGCCACATCCTTCAGGTATTAGGTATCTGAAATAAGGTGCATCAGTCTTATTCTCTCTTACTATGATGTTACTTTGTTCTATTCCCATTTTTATCTTTTTTGAAGGTTTTTAAGAGGTCTGCTTCTCTCTTCCTCCTGAGCTACAGAGAAAGCATAAATATTTTCATCATATAATAAAAAGTTTTATTTTCTCCCTACCTGTCTTTTTCTATCTCTGATTTAGGCCATCAAGTCTCTGAGAGGCCAATTAAGCTTTGGTTGTGCATTAAGATTTCTAGTCAATATTGTTTGTTCCTGATACACTTTGCAGTAGTGTACAGGTGTCTAATATATTTGATGAGTTCCCCTATTATTCTCTTTTCTATATGCTGTATAATAATGTCAAAAATATTGTCTTTGTCTGATACAGCTAAAATTCTTCTTATATGACTCTTTTGCTCTTTTCACTATTTTATTGCAACTTTTAATCATAAATCTCTTTATTTGGATTATGTTACTGCAATCCTCTACACACCAGTATCCTTGAAACAGGTCAAACTCAAAAATGCTAACTTTTTTCGGACAGCAAAATGTATATATGCTTAAGCATGTCTATATTCCTATTTATATAATTTTCAGAGATATTAATTAGTAGCTTGCACAAATCTTAGTTTTTCTAAGAGTATTTTTTAATTACTTTTTACTCGCCCTAGTTCTTTTAAGAAATATTTACCTATTGAAGCAGGAATATAATCTCTACCGAGGTCTAAAAATATGTATGACATTCATAAATTTGATTTGATATATTTGAATATCCCAAATATAAATATTATCTTTCATCTCTCAATATATTTTTTTAAAATTTTGTGTTTGCAAGTATTACATTGTCCAAATTTCTGTCCATTTTTTATCTTAAAACTTTCCATTTCTGTCTTGTGTTTATCATCGTGCATCTCTGCATTGTGTTCTGTGCTTTTGAGTAGACTGTACAATTCTGTTTCTGTAGTAAATTAACTCTGGAAAGAAAATAATGGCTTTGCTTTCATTAGAACAGGGTGAATTCTGAAAAGGATTTTCTACAGATACTCAATTTTGCATAGAAGTTTTATTTGACTGTACTTGTGCTTGTTCCCCACAAATATTCCTGGAAAATCTTGGCACTCGTAAAATAATCAGTCATGAAACCCAAATATTAACCGAGTATGGGATGAAAAGATTTTACAAAGCAGTAAGAGTACAGTGATCTAGTGATGAGGTACTGCAGACAATTGAGAATAAGTGACATCCCTTCTGCCAGGACCCTGAGGGCACAGATGGGTCTGACTGCCCCTTGCCAGCCTCTGCAGGCCCAGGAACCCATGTCATCCAGCCAGAGCCATCACTGTCTGCCCCAAGGATTCCCCAGCAGGGACTGTCTCCAGCTTACCACAGCCCTGCCCTGCCCATCCATGAGATTTACTGAGCTGGGCCATCAGCCCATTCTGGCCTCACCCCAGCACCATCCCCAGAGAGGTGCCCAGTCCTGAGCATGGGGGCTGCTCTTGGTGTTCCCAGAGGTTCTGCTCAAGGCTGGACAGGGTTGGGACAGGGCTGGGCCTGGGCTGCCTCATGGAGATCCCTATGGAGGCCCACAGAGAGTCCCAGGTGCTGTCTGAGGCTCTGGAGTGGGGCTATGCAGATGTTTTCTATTTCAGGATTCAGCTTTTAGCTGCTCCGTCTCTGTGCCAGTACTTATCTGTTTGCATATGCTCTTGGACAGTGTGATGAACAGAGCTATATCTTCCTAAGGCTAGAGAAAAAATATGTTTATGTGAAGGAAATTGTTTCAGTCCTTAGGCTCTAAGCATGCCAATTTTGAAGAAAACTTTTTTTTCATGCATTTTCTAAACCACAACAAGGTGTCCATGCTAAGGATTTGCTATCCAGATGAGTGGTTGATGCAGACAGGTTTCTGGACAGCCACAAAAGTTCTTCAGGGCCACTTCAGTTCTTCTGCACAGTCCTGAAGATCTGCCTGGTCTGTGGCATTTTAATGTGGCTGTTCTTGTAATTCCAAACACAAGCTGTGAACAGCCTCTCAAATGTTCTCTTCTAGAAAGCTAATAAAGCAGACCATGAAGATTTTTTTCAGCAGCAGACATAAGTTCTGCAGCAGGTCTAGAGTTTCACTGACATTTGCACTGTTACAGGTGGTCCTAATTTTGCATGAACAGACTGACCTAAAGCAGTTTCTGTTTCATTAGACCTTTGAAAGTTTCTTTTCACACCGGATATGAGTGAATTACTTTTTCCACCCATTTTTCAGAAAACATAATGAAGACCATGCAAAGAAAAATTGGAAGAGATGGAAGGAGGGGATGAAAGCTTCTGTTTGAGTTTAACTTTTCATAACTACTTTATAGCAGCAAAGATTTTCTATCTTGTCTCTGTCTTGCTTATTAAGGAGGAGAAATAGTGGCTGGAGAGAAAAAAATTGCTGAACAGGATCTGCACTAACTGCTTCCTTCTAACACTGCAGTTTGGAAGCAAGAGGCAGCAGCATGTGCAGACACTCATAACCTGCTCCTTTGCCTTTCCAAGAGCTCGGGAGGAGCTGTAGCTGGAGACTTGGGCAGGTCCCAGTACAAGGATCAATTTGCACAGCCAAAGGCAAGTTTAGATGGAAGGCAGCACATTCAAGACCACTTGTCATATTAATAATCTGCTTTTCCTTTGTCACAGGTGCATGTCATTCCACTTGTGCATTCCCACAATGTCTCTTTCATGTTGCAATATTTCTATTGAAAACTGGCAGCCTTTGCTTGGGATTTAACCCTTTACCCACTAATATTTCACAGTCTCCTGTCACCCTTGTTCTCTTTTACTTTTCACTGTGGTAGAGTAACTGTGTTTCCTTAATTAACCAGTTACAGTATCAGCAGAGGTTATAGTTGGAAATTCTTTCTACTGTGTGGAGGAAGTGCTACAACCTTCAGAATTTAATATGAAATTACTTGTTTCCCAGAAGCAGATAAGGCTCATACTTTGTGATTGTTTCTACGCCTTCCTGCATTCCAGCTGTTGGGGCCCAGAGCTCATCCAGCTTTTAGGAATTCAGCTGGAAAAGCTACAGACTTCAGCTGTGAGTCCGAGTTTGACTTTGGTGATAGGAACTCCTGTGAGGAAAGCTGGGAACAAGGTCCTGCCTCTCCTTTCCTCCCAGACCTGCTTGTAAACTGAGACTTAACACTGCCCCAGCCTGTGTTACACTGCAGCTGTGTAGAAGTTCTGTGTGTGCCTGAGCTCGTACCTCTGTGAATGCGATCCAGACTCACTGGTCTGCCTCCCTGTCTTGGCCTTGGACCCACCTGGCTGCTGCAGACTTGCTGATCAGTCTCTGAGCTCCCTTCTGACCCAGACGAGCTGTTGTTTTGTCAGCGAGGTTACTGCTCCCATCTGTGCTGCTGTTGTGCTCAGCTCACAGCTCACCTTCCCTCGCAGCACAGGACTGTAATTTCTATCTTCTAAACCAGAATTAGGATGAGGATTCCTTCCTCTGACTTCTACGTGGGTTTAAATGTGTTTCTGAAAGTGACATGCTATCAGTTTGTCAAGCAAAATGTCCACCATCTTCGGTTCTGGAGATGTTCACCTAAGTAATTAATAGGAACTTAATAGTTTAGAAAGGAGCAGGTGCAAGCCAGTGGAAAAAAAAAAAAAGAAAAGATGTTTTCCTTCATATCACAGGCAGTATGGTTGATGAAAAAAAGATGGGTTTTAAGTCNAGTTTAGAAAGGAGCAGGTGCAAGTCAGTGGAAAAAAAAAAAAAAAGAAAAGATGTTTTCCTTCATATCACAGGCAGTATGGTTGATGAAAAAAAGATGGGTTTTAAGTCTGATGTTTCTTTTTTTTTTTTTTTTTTTTTTTTTTTTGTGTCCAGTTTCCCAATATCTAAAGGTCATGGCTCTACAATAGGAAAAAAAAAAAATCTCAATTTTCCGGAAGTCAAAAAAAATTAGAACTGCCTCATTTCACTTGTCTGGAGAATCCTTTATCTCATCAAATCGTCTTATTTGAGGAAGCACCTTATCAGGTTTTAGTCCTCCAAAGCATATTTCTGCTTGTTCATGAGCTATTAAAAAGACAGTTGATTGTCTGATTGATTGAAAAGAGTTTCAATCTTTACAAAGTCAGTACCATTATCCTATTGCAGGATTATACCATTTAATACCTTCTAGTACAGATTTACTTTATATTTGGTTATCATGAAAGCTAATTTTATTGTTGATTTGGGATTCATCACTACTTGGGAGTGACCTCTATGTTTGGAAAATATTTATGTCTTATACTATCAAAATCAGTGATGCTTGAGAAACACAAATTGTTTCTTTAACTTTTTCTACATGTACTTCATACCTTTTGCAGTGTTTTACAAGTTTTTGAAAAAGTTCGATGTTGGAATTGTCCCAGTGGCTCCAAGAACTGTGTGGGAGAAAATACTTCTCTCACCATTGCTCATTCTGGCCTAAATTGTCCACAATAAAAATTTTAAACCTATCTGTACCATCACTACAGTTTCTGAGTTTCAGCTATGAGTTTTAGTTGCTCTCCGTCATTCTGCTTAGTACTGATGAGAATCCCTCCTGCACATGTCATATTAATGTTATTGATCTGTGGAATTTGTGGAAAAAGTGGTTTGTGATCTTTCCTTCAGAGAAACCATCTTTAAGTAAATGCAGAATAATAAAAAATGGATCTTGTAAGAAGATAGCCAAACAGAGGCAGACAATCACTTAGGTGCCTGAACAGTGTTCTGAGACATGAGAGATCCAGTTATGGCTCCTGGGTGAGCAGCAGATTTCAAATCTGATCTTGTATTAATGGAGTTTCTCATCTGCAGGGTGAAGACAACAATAATTCTCCAGCTCACAGAAGCAGGGAGTTTTGATACATTAAAACACTCATTAAAGTTATAAGGGTATTATAAGCAAGAAAGATATTAGCCCCTTGCACCTTGTAAATTATTACATGTGTAGGGGCAATCTTGACTGAACTGAGCAATGAAGATGATTTTTACAATCCCAACAGATAATTTTTTTTGTTGGTTTTTTTTCTGTCATTCTCTTTTGCATTACCTACTTTTCCCAGAGTTATTTACATGAGGGCACTGAGATGAGAGGGCAATAACATCAGTCCAGATGTGCAAAATAATAAATCAGTTATGACTGAAACCACCTATGGATAACAGAAATTATTGACCAGCAGTGGTTGCCTGACCTGTATCCATCAAAATGTCAAACCATGTAGAGGTAGACAGCAGATGTGCACCCTAGAAAGAGTAAGGACTGCAGAAATCTCTGATGCTGTTCCATGCTGCTCCAGGTAATTTTCACATAGGATAAATTACAATACTGTTCACTCATAAAAATATATGATTAAAAGCAGCACCAGCACTCGTTTGTTTTTCAAGTGCCTATAATATTAATTATCAGATAAATTCTTTCATTCTATTGAAAACAGTTTTGGGTAAACGAGTGTTTTATGGCATACATTCTTCCATCAGCTTCGGTGAAGCAGGTCTCACAGTTCTTGTTTACTATCATCCCTGACACACAGTAGAAGAAGTTTATGTAGAAAGGAAGAGAATTTTCATCTTTATGAGGTTTTTCATTTGGTTAGGTCTGGAATAAGGAAGTTAAACTATAGGAGATCCACGGGAATTTTTGAGATGTGAAAAGGAGAACACGACTGAGATTTTAGTTCTGCCTACTTTTTGGAGCATGTCCATCTTCTTCAGTTTATAAATCTGACTTCATTGGATTAACTGCCTTTGAAAATGAATTTTTAAAAATTTCCAGTTACTGTATTTTGACCCCAGCCATCAAGTAAAGTACTTGACAACTCTCCTGTCTCCTCTACCTGCATCCCCACAGGGATGGAGAGGAGAATCAGAAAAAATTAAGACCTGTGGGTTGAGCTAAATCTTTTTAATAATAGGAAAAAAAAATGAAAAAGAGGGAGGCGAATAAAACCCAAAGAAAAGTAATGGGCAATAGAATGCCCAGCCCATCCCCCAGCAGCAATCAGCCCCTCTGGGAAAATTCCCCCGGTTTATCTACTGGGCATGACGCTCTTTGATATGGAATAACCCTTTGGCCAGTTGCAGTCAGCTGTCCTGGCTGTGCTCTCTCCCAGCTTCTTGTGCACCTGCTTGCTGGCAGAGCATAGGAAACTGAAAAGCCCTTGACTTAGGCTAAGCACTGCACAGCAACAACTAAACCAGCAGCATGTTATCAGCATTTTTCTTTCACTAAATCCAAAACACAGCACATTGCCAGCTACCTGGAAGAAAATTAACTCTATCCCACCTGAAACCAGGACAACAATTCTAAAAAAAATGTGCATAGAATATTTGTTTAATTCTATACTTTTTTACTTTTAGTTTTCTTTTATGATTTTACATTTTATATTTTCTACTTTTACATTTTAGCCTGATATTCTTGTATCATGACAATGGAAAGGTGGATGGATACACACTGAAAAAATAAAATTAATACTATCTCAACTTGCAAAGCAAGTCTCCATAAAAATAAGTATCAAACATTGTCCAGTACATGTACCATACACTATGCAAATTGCATTACCCAATTTACTTTCCAGTGCCTCTGTCAGATTTTTAACCATGTTCCTTTAATATCAGTAATTAGAGAATGAAATTAACTGATACGATTTCAGTTACTTAAAAGCCATTTTGAGAATAAAGTATTATGTGATTGAGAAAGTTGTATTTATGTTCTTGACCTGTCTGTTTGTCACTCCATGAGTAACTGCCCATCACTCTTGTATTGAAATTTTCTTAAATTTTTGCTTGATTTATCTTGGTATAAAAATCTCATTATAAAGTCTTGGTTAGTCCTCTGCTTATAAATTCATCATCTAGTGAGGATGCAGAAACAATGGCATTAGGCTTAGGTGATCTGTTGCATGCTGTGAATAGCAAATACCAAAGAGTGAATACACAAAGCCAGCAGTTTATAAATAAGCTCCAGTGAAAATTATTCTTTCATATTTCTCAGTCAGTACCTCTGCATGTCAAAGATAATGGAATAAAAAGGATCCAAATCAACTCATGAATGATGGAATAACATCATTATAACGGAATAAAAGAAATTAATAATGGATAATATTCATATTAAATTCTTTAAACATTCCTAGTTACCTTCTGCAGACCTACAATTCAAAGACTGTTTCATTCTGTCGCCTCCATGCTCTTTGTCTGTAGTCCTCTATTTCATCCAGTCTGAAGTAAGACTGAAGTAATCAGAGTAATATTCTTTCAGTTGGCCCCAGTGATAGAGTGCCATATTGAAGAATTTAGTAAATCTCATGGGGATTCCCACTCTTACAGAACTTTTTTCCCAGGAGCTATGATCAAATAAGTCTTACAATGCATTACAGGAGACAGAGTGGAACAAAGAGAATAATTGTGTGTGAAAAATGAGCTAAAGCCCTCTCTAGTAGCCAAAATAAATGGATGAACCAAAGAATGTATCAAAGGAGGAACAGGTTCCAGTCAGAAACAGAGAAGAGGACAGATGCCTATGGGAAGAACTTGGGCAGGATGCAGAAATGGATGCAGGAAACAAGGTGTCTGAGATGAATTAGGAATAAAGCAGCACTAAAGAGTGCTAGGAAATGTAGCAAACTAAATTTTTTAATAATGTGGCTGAGCAAAACACAAAAAAATTAAAAAGGACAGGGTGTTCTTTCTAACTTAGTATAAAATCTACATGAATATGTACAAAGCCCTGACCTCTCCGATGACCATACAGATTGGTGTTCAGTTTGTTTCTTAAGAGCCTGCTTATCTTCCATCCTTCAGCTGCTGTTCTCTATTTCCTAGTTTCTGTTTCCCATTTATAACAGGGCTTCAATTTATAAACCATGTCATTAATGTGGAGTAGTTAAAGGTAAATCTCATGCCTTGTTGTACCTGAACTGCCTCTTTAAGTTTGTAAATAAACCATTGCCCCCGCTCTGAAAGGACTTTCTGCTTGAATTAACCGTCTAGTAATCTGTAGGAAAAACACAACTGTAATAATCAGGCAAGCAAGTAGACCCTATAATATTAATAAACTATTACAGACATCGCACACATTCTTCACACTTGGCTGTCTAAACAAATCAATACAAAAGGAAAGATCTAGTTAAGACTGGTATAAAAATCAAGTGCTTTATCTTTAAAGCAAGTCAAAACATAACAATTCAACTTTGTTATACATAGTGTGGTTTGTACAGATTGCATCCCAAAGGCTTTATGGAGGTAGATAATACTCTTCCAGGGTAAGATAACAATATTAACAATGGAAAGAGAGAAATTATATCCACAGTCACATCCCTCTATCAGTGGTGTAAATTGAAACTAGCACTACTAAAATCAATATGCTTTACACTGATACAGAATTGCTCAGAGATTAGAATCAGGCCCTGGGTAGGTAGCAGAGAAACAATTTCTTTTCAGTTGAGAATTGCAATGGAGTGGTAAGTCAATGAAGCAGAGACACAGGATGGTTTTTTTCAGACAGCACAAAACTTAAGTGAGGAAAGAACACATAAAGAAGCAGCAAAGCAATATGGGTGAAGTCTATCAGTGTTTTTAAATTTAAGAGGAAAATGTGGAAAGGCTAAATAAAACAATTTTTGGAAGAATCTATGTGATTGTTCTCACTGTCATGCTGTGGAACACAATGGGAGTTTTTCATCAGCTCCCAATATTAACTTTGTGAAACAAACTACAGACATGTTGATGAAGTACAGGGAATGCTTTAGGCAGCAGAAATGGAAAAAAACAAATGAGATATAGTGGTTTACTGAGAGACAAGACAAAATTATGGAGGCATATTTCTTCACTAGATAAGAGCAACAGTAAACTTCTGAATTCTGTGGGTTTTCTTTACCAAACAGTAGCAAGAAACAAAAAGATGAAAATATTTTTATTGATCTCCAAAAGAGCAGGGTAATCTTAAAAAGTTGGAGGTTGAAGTAGCACCACTTTGTCTTAGCAGCTGGTGGATTTCTTGGTAATACCCACATAATCTTTTATGCAGCCTTCTATTCTGACATGGCCACCAGAAGGTATCCACCAGGCCTGCTGCCAGATTCTGCTTCACCACACTGTATTTAGACGTTAAAATATGAAACACAAACAAATACCAAGTGTTGTCCCCTGCCATCTTGTCACACACACCCACAGAATCCCACCCCAAATAAAATCAGTGGCTACCTACGGAATGATGTGAACTTTGGTAAGTTTGTTCTCTTTCTGGAGATATGACACAATTGAAGTTTGTCTGTCTGACAGACTTGTGTATATTTAAGATTTTTTTTCCCAGGGTAATCTCTATTTAGACAGTAGCTGGCTGTTAATTCCAGATTAGTTGATTATTCCTATAGCTGTTTTCCAAGGAAAGAAAGCATTATCAAATGACAATAAAGTTGTTAATACATTTTTTTTTTCCTTTCAAGAATTTCATGATACTTTTTTTCTTGTGAGCATATAAGTACTCTTTTTTGCTTGCTGGAGGTGGAAAGGACACTCTAAGAGAATTAAAAGCTAACAACTAGCCATCATGGTTTTGCACAGACTCTGGCATTCTAGCAGTGTGCTAACTCTGCCTCTGATGAGCTTAGGATTCTAAAAAGTCCGAGCAGCATTCCCTTAAGGAAGAATGCATTTGAGAGATCAATACTTTTGCCTGTTGGCCTTGTTGAACAAAGATCAATGCACGTACAAAAATCGGCCCAGCAGATGTGACTGTGAAGACTACCAGGCCCCAGAGAGAGGAATGCCTAATGGGGACAGCTATCTGTAAAGCTCTAAAGTGTTCCATTAAGCACTGCACTTCACTTGGCTCATGCAGGGGTTGTGGTACCTCAAGCTGTGCAGTGGTAATCTGTGTTGTGTTTTAGCCTGTTTATGCTGCTCATGTGAAGTCAGGGGTGCTTTAGCATTTAGATTCTTCATTGCTTGTCCAACATGGGGCATTACTCAAGTGAAAATGACAGCTATGCCTAGCTCAGAGAATTCCTCTGGCAGCCCCCAGGAACCCTGTAGAGAAAGCACTAACATACGACAAACCTTTGCCAACATTTGGCACCTTGAGGTTGTTCTGGCCTGTTTTCTTATGTAGTTGGTATTTGTCAGCTTTCCTGATGGACTGAGAGGTGCTATTTAATTTCACTGCATAAGGGACAGAGAAATGCATTAGCATTCGAAGCCGGTCAATGAGGATTGTGTCACTAGCTAACAGAAACTGCAAACGTGCCAGGATGTTCAGAAGCTGAAGGGGCAGGAGACTGCAAATAATAGGTTGAATGAAATGTATCCTCTTTATTTTTCAGAAAAAGTTTTCTCTCCTTTCAGAAAAACTCATAAAAGGCAAAAATTTCTCCCTAGCAATCATTGAATGCATAGGGAAAGATGAAGCTGAAAAAAAGCAAAATATAAAATAAAAAAAATAAACAAATTGGATTTTCAAAGGGAACTTAGGCGTTAAACTACCTTTTTAAAAGCTAAAATGATTAACATGTCAAAACCTTCTAAGGGCTACTTCCTTCAGCACCTGCATTTCTGCTGAATTGTGTAACACCTAAGACCTGAATTAAATTGTGTTCTGGAAAAATATACAAAGCAGGTATTTCCCTGCTGCAGTCAAGGTAGTAGTAACACTGAGAGAACACCAGATGATATGTGAAGAGCATTTGGTTTTGCCCAGCTGGTCTTCCTTGATTTTTGAGAGCAAAATTCTACCTTCTCCATAAATGGCATGAAGGAAAGATTTCAGTTGGGCTCTTCCATTTTTTTAAGAACGATCTTTAATAATTAAACAGCTGGAATCCTGAGCTATATGTCTTTTTCTGTTTCTTCTCTAGTGAAACAATTCTGCTTTGTGAGAATTATTTAAGTATTCAATAGACATCGGTAAAAAGAAAATACCAACTGCATGACTTGGCAGCACTCCTGTGGGAGTCAGGCTCAGATCCTTCTCTGGTGATCATTCAGTCTGCTAGAGAGAGCAAAGCAGCTTGAGTGGGACAAAGTTCTTCTCCTAGAAGAATCAATGTGAGGAAAGCAAAAGATACAACAAACACTTTGTGTGAAAGAATCAGGACACCATAACACAGTGATCTAGATACAGCTCACTGTTGCATAGCTGGAATTCCTGTATTAAAGGAAAAAAGGAAAAAAATATTTTTACAGATCTCATTCTGCTTACACAGGATAACAGGATAAATTAAAAAGAGATGAGCAGAAATAAGAGTCCTGTCATATTGAAACAAGGTCTAATATGATATTCTCTGTCAGACATATCACAATATAGTCCTGTTATTTTCTTTTTGTTAGGGAGAGGAGGTCTGGAATGAAAGTGTTGGTGGGAGCAGCTGATAGTGCAGGAGACTCTTAACCTTGAAAGTTTTCCAAATAATTTGCTTTTCACCCTTGGCTGCTCAACATTAGTGCAGTACAATTATGAAGACATAAACATCACAAGGACACCTGGCACACAGCCTGTCACAATGAGTTAAACTTGGGTATTTGATTCCCTGAGCAGCCATGGAAGGAGAATGGGCCACCTCATCAGAATTCAGCTGTGTCAGTTTAGGAGGAGCTGAGGATGGGAGGAGTTGATCCATCAAGCTCAGGCAAGACCCAGCCAACCTTCTACCTTCATTCAGGCAGCAGAAGCAGATCATAAAGGGACCTATCAAGTCCACAGTCAAATGAACTGTGAGAGAGGACCTGGAAGGTACCTCAGCTTGTATCTAAATACTCTTGAAATACCGTTTTTTCCCCTCCAGTGCAAATGCTGCCATTTTCTTGTTTTAAATGGTTATAAATCACATAAAGAAGCAAACTGGCTAGGGAATGAAGCATTTAATTTTTTTTTCACGCCATTAGCAAATTTGAGTTGAAGTATACTGCAATTTTGATAGACCACTAAGCTGCATCCATTCAAGGTCCTTCATTATCATGCTAACCTTGCTTCCCCTTTTTCCCAGACATAAGAGTTAAAGATTTTAACTGACAGAATAGTTGCTACTGATTAGTAAATCAATTTTGGATTTCAAGTGATATTTTCATATTATTATCATTTAATAATTGATGAAGTGAGAACTTTGCTGAATATAACGAAATACTTAGAACAAGTACTAGAAATTTGGGGATATTCTTTTAGTTTCATTCTTGATTAATTATTAAATATGTTATGTTTTCAAGCACTTATAAGAAATAGGGTTTTTCTTTCCACATTTTGGGAAAATATAATTCTGATCTCATTTAATGGTTGTGCCATGTCAAGGTAACTTCACTGACTTCATTAAAGACTCACTGTTATGAAAATCATTAAAATTACTAAAAACATTAGCAAAAACAGGAAACCTGCTGCGAGGATGATATATTTTTTCAACGCTGTTTTTCCAATGCTATTCTCTATCCAGATTGTTTTAGCTTAGAATACACACCTTCCTTCTTTCTCTTTCCATTTGTTTCTTTCTCTCTGTACATGCTTTTACACATATTTTTATCCTGTATTTATATTGTCAGCATATACATATTCTGGATAGCTGCAGCTTAAATTTACCATAATTCCTGAGCTATCTAACCCACAAAATAACAATAAATCTTTTATAAACATGCCATTCAATATGACTATATGGCAAGCTTCTTTGTAAAATAAGCTTAAATTTCATGTTGCATTTACTGTCATACTTGCTCTGATATTTATCTTGACATATAATCTAAAGTAATATTTTAAACTATAATTATTGAAATTCAGCCATAATTTCTGAATAAAAGGCTGCTCCTTAGTTTAGTAACTTTCAAGATAAACACATTAATGTTTGAAGATGTTTAAGAAGTGACAAAATGTGACAGCAAAGTTTTTCAAAATAGCAAGTAATCACACTTAAGACTGTGTTCCTCCATAAATTAACAGGAGTTGTCTTTATTGCAATTCGTTGTTCTCTTTGCAACTCAGCTCTGCATCTGTTGCAAGAATGAAAAGGAAGTGGTGCTAGTGAGGGTGAATATGAAACACAAT
>WAAE01019723.1:0-214949 GCA_013400495.1 Nicator chloris | reverse complement strand
GCACCCACGGGAGAGGCGCGCCGCCCCGGGAGGAGCGACGCCCCGGAGGCGGGGGGGGCCGGGGCGGGCGGCGCGGCGAGCCGGGACACCCCCGCGCCCGCCCGGCCCGGGAGCGGGAACCGGAGCGGGAACCGGAGCGGAGCCGCAGCGCCGGCCGCGCACGGAGCAGTGTTATCGTACAACAGTGCAATGTATGACGTTCTGTATAGAAATGTATTATGCCTAATGTGAGTACACTGGCCAGAAGTGTAAAGCTTTAAAAGTCATTTATAAGAAATGTTTAATCTCTGCTGAGCTCTCAGTGCAAAAAAAGGAAAAATGAAAAAAACAAGTGTATATTTGTACAAAACTTTTTTAAGAGTTATACTAACTTATATTTTCTATTTATGTCAGAAACGTGGATAACTTTGACATCCAATAGTCTTTTTTTTTTTCTTTTGGTTAAGCCAAAGGGCACTATATTTGCTTTTGTTATTCACAAAATGTAAATTTATTTTTATAGTGGATTTTTTTTTTGCATTCACAAGATGTAGCTATGAATCAAAATATTTTTTAGACTTTACTTGAAGACAAATCTGTTTCAATGGATCCTGAGCCGGTCTGTACCACTGCCATTGCAAATAATGCCACAAGTTCAATAAAAAAAAAAAATAAAAGTCAGGAAACGGCCGCAAGCCTGCTTGGTGTGTGCTGGAGGGGAAGTCCGGGGGGAGCGGGGGGGCAGGGACTGCCCCGGCGGCTTGGGCGGGGGAGCCCAGCCCAGCTCCGAGTCTCTCGGTGGAGGGGGTCCTCCCTCGCCGCGGGGCCGCGGGTACCCCCGGAGCACGACCTTCGCCATGGGGAGGGCGCTTCCCCCCCGTCCCCCCAGCGCCCCGCCGCGAAAAGCGGGCGTGCGGTTCGCAGGGGAGAGGAGGGCTTCCCGTAGAAACAAGTTCAAACGCCTGCGTACTGCCGGAGTTAACCAAGCATGAGGGGAGCGCACACGCCCTTCATCACACCCTGACTTCGGCCTTTGGGCGCGTTGTAAGGGTTACTTTCAGCAGTTCACCCTTTCTTCCCGAGGCTGTACGTGCGCCCCTCGAGGAGCCCGGCTGGGCCGGGGCCGCCCCCCCTCACCACAGCGCGGCTGGGACTGCTGCCTGCCTCTGCAGGGGACAGCCTTGGGAGGTGCCTGCGGCGTGCGGGCCATGGCCCTCAGCGGGCTCAGCGCGGGGTGACGCCCCTGTCGTGGCTGTGCAAACCTTCCCCCCTCCCCCCCTTTCGGCCGCGGGCTCTCACTCCCCAGCCTGGAGCCCAGAGCCCTGGCTACTGCAGGGAAGCACTTCCTGGTACCTCTTGCCCAGCAATGATTTACAGGACAAACACACAACAGTTCTGGGAAAGCCAGCAGTTTCAGCTCGCCCTAAAAGACCTAAAAAGCAAAACAACACTCACACAAAATAAACCCTCCCACGAGACAAAACAGCCAGCATTTTGACAGTGCTTTGGTGACAGTGCTGTCACAACCATGCACCAGCAGCACTTCGTGGCATCACCTCGTCCTCATGGCTGAGGGCAGGTTAAAGCCGTGGGATCTGCACGCAGCCCTGTGGGGTCGGGGTGCATGCCCTGCTCTGAATCCCAACCCTGCACTGCCCGGGAAAGGGGGACAGACCAGGTCTGGTGCTGGCTGCAGGTGGTGCAGGATTGGGATGCTGGAGAGTGCAGATGGGGAGGAGGACCAGGACGTGGGGAGTGACTGGACTGATTTATGCCTTTCCAATTCCACTCCCCAACTTTGCACCTCTGAAATGCTGTACCCCCACACTGGACCCAGCAGCTGCGGCGGACCAAGAGGGCGTCACTCCCTGGCTTTCTGATCTCTGCATCACGATACACTTCCAGGGAGGGGCAGGGAGCTGAGAGAATGGGGTTCAGGGTGAATAAGGCTCAAGGTTTACCCACATCGTCTTCCCCCGTCATAGCGCTCCTCTCTTCCCCCACCCGTCCCCTTTTCCCCCCAACCTCTCCCCCCGCTGTCACGGCCGCCAAACGCTCCTGGCTGTAAAAGTAACATTGATTACCTCCAGCTCCCATGATCGCTTAATCAGAACGGGATTATTTTACACGCCCGCATCAGTGGCCGCTGACTCAATACGATTTTCCCCCCCTTTGAAAAGAAAAATAGCTTTTCCCTTTCCTTATGAAAGCCAACAATACCCGGAGTGAGGCAGCTGGATCCTCCAGGATTTATGGGCTTTTCTCTCGCTTTCATGAAAGCAGGTGCCTTTGGGACCTCCATTGTCCCAGCCCGCAACTAATAATAGGACTTTTTGCAATGAAAGATCCCTGCTCCGAGCTCCCAAATACCTCGGCCAGAGGAGCCACGAGGTGTGCCCAGCCCGGCTCAGGAGGAAAGCTCTCACCGCGGGGACAGTTTAGGCACGGGGCTCTAAGCCAACAATCCCAGCTCATGGGCACTGCCCGAGCGGAGCCGTCGGCTTTGCAGCCCGCAGCAGGGAGGGCCGGTCCCGCAGCCCCCGGCGCTCCGGCTCCCTGCAGCGCCCGGGGGTGCGGGAAGGTGTGCGGCCGCCCCCGCGCCCTGCCCCACCCAGCCCGGCCGGCCCTCCTCGCCCCGGCACAAAGCACACTGCCCCTATTCTTTCGGCCTTTGTAGCCATATGGCAAATCCATGTAGACACAGCCAACATCCATTTATTCAGGCACATAATGTCCCGCAACAGGGAACAATTGGAACTTTGTTTGCTTCTATTATTGATGCGAATGGGCGACAGAGAGAGAGAGAGAGAGAAAAAAAATCATTTAACTATAAGAGATATCCAGCTAATTATGAACCATATGTGCCTATAGTTTCAAAGCAATCCAATGAAGTTCATTTTAAATCTAGACTACTTTATTAGTACGGAAGACAGATGTCTCAACAGTACATGCATCAGAGGAAACCATGTAAAGAAGTTCTTGAAATATTTAACTAGGACTCATTCACTGTCAGAGGGGCTTTAAAGTGCCCTTTATCATGAGAATGCATAGGCAGAAGCGGAGGGAGGCTGCCGGTTGTTACCGCCAACCCACTTACCCCTTAGCGCTAAATCCCGAATTCCACTTTGGATTTGACGACAGGAATATTTTTGGAAAGGATTCAAAATATCAGGGGTCTTGAAGGACCGAGCTTGCTGCTCATTACAGCTACAAAAAGTCAGGTCATTATTTGAGCTGCCTTAATCCCAGACTGAAACCAGCTACGCAATTAGAGGAATAACCTACTCCAAAATCACCACCGCTCCCTCTCCCAAGGAGCGGAGCATTTGGAGCACGGCTACCGCACTTCCTCTCCTGCCCCAAGAGAGACCAAGACAGGACCTCCAGGAATGTTTCACAGAAGTATCTCTCGATGTGAATCTCTGGTGAGCACCTAAAGGGAAAGGGTGCTTAAGAAAAACTGGTAGGGAAGCTCCGTGAGAGGAAGTTTTCTAGATTTTTAAATTATTATTATTTTTATTTTTTAGGGAATGCAATTATCAGCAAACAATCTTGGCAAAAAGGTATCTTTATGAGCTCAGCAACATCTACCAGTAATTAAGCCACTTCAGTCAGATGAATGCAACATATGGCTGACACTGGGAATCATTCTCCTTCCTAGCCACAACTCTTCTTTCTGGGCCAAAACTTGTTCTATTATCACTTAAAATAAACAAAAAGCTGCTTTCCACTTCTTCGGCAAATATTTGTTGCTAATGAGCAGAAGGTGTATGTAACAGGATGGGGAAAAAAACAATTTTTAAAGAATAATTTCTTATGTTTTGATACAGAAATAAATTCATTTGCAATGAGTTGTGTTTGCTTGGTAGGATGGCTGCACAGGGAGACTCATGTGAAGGATCCATAAAGAGAGATGCAAATTGGAGTGACTATTTTAAAGCAAAGAAACAGATATGAAGAATAGTAACATATATATATATACAAGAAATAACTATCCAGGGAGTATAAAATAATTCATAAGGAGAAAGAGGGTTTTTAAGCCATATTATCACCTATTGCTACAGGATAAAATAGTTTTTCAATGTCTTCCCCTCCTGTACCTGCTTAGAAATGTTGCTCTTGACAATTATTTTTGGAACAGAGCGAGCCAAAGCACAAACAAAAAGTCTTCAGCTAAGATAAAAGGATGGGACTGTATCTTAGTCTCAGAGGATGGAGAAGAATCAAGTATCTTCTCCCCATACACACAGTATCTAATACTGAAGACCACACAATCTCTTTTGGTGTCAGTGGTGAAATTCCCAGTGGAAAGTTCTTCATGTTTTGGTTTATTCTGTTGATTTTTAAACCAAGGGGGATTTTTAGCCATGTGTTTCCAAGAAACCTTTGTTGGAACAGTTTTTTGTGGAAAACGAGAGAATGAAATATGCCAAAACAGTTAGATGAGCTGTATAGAATGTAAAAGCCCTGAAACAGGCCTTGCTGAGACAAAAAATAAAGTATTTTAAACACAGAATAAACTAAATTTTGGGCTCACTTTCCACAGTCCACATGGCCAAGCCTCTGCTCCAGAAAAACCAGTGGCCTCACTCCTATATCTATGGTGTCATGTGGGCCCCAGTCTACAGGATGGGGATGCAGGGAGAGGGAATAGGAGGATGAGGAGGCAGTGTCAGGAAACACCTAGGATGGGCATAGCAAGGTGTGGGTGGAGCAGAAGCATGGCTGGGGTACAAAACATCTTTGCCTGGCCCCAAAACATCTCTGCTATCAGCAGACACCCCCCATGAAACTCCAGTAACATCCTATCCCTCCCCTCAACTCATTTACAGATGGGTGCTAACAATAATCTCCTCTTTTCTGTCCCTGTGTCTCAGGTCAGTGTGGGATCTAAAATTGCCCCAGACCTGCTGAGGAGTCAGTAGGTTTTGTTCACATCATCACAGGACTACTCACTCTCTCCTACCAGATTTGCTTTAGCCTACTTGATACTCCCTGTCTCACACATTACACCTGCATTACACAGAGGAGGAGGATTGGGAAAAAAACCCTCAAGTTTCAGAGGTGCCCAAACTGTCTGTACAATTTCAGCCCAGATCTTTTGCTCCCAGTGCATTTTCACAGCCACACACACCATTTCTTCCCCTAGGACACACAGTACCTGATTCACCCAGTGCTTTACCTTAGAGAATGGATCTGGGCCGTGCAGCAAAGGTGAAACTCCTGGATAAACTCCTGCCAGAGAATGCAAAGCAACGGGCTAAAGGATGCTTTCATGTTTAATCCAATGCCAACACTTGAATGGAGGCTTTTATTCTTCAGAGAGCAGTTGGCTCCTCCTGACCTGTTCCTGCAACAGAGGCTTTGTGCAGTTCAGGGCCAGGTGCTTCAAGTTTTCATAAGCAGCCACTAATTGTGCCCAGGTTTCTTGGGCAGCTGATACAAGCTGCTGGGGTCTGACTTGTGAAAGTGCTGAGCATCCACAGCTGCAGCCGGGTCACAGTGCCTGGCTCTGCATGTGGTTTTGGCCAGACGAAGCTCATGGTTTCAAAAGGAACAGGTACCTTGGACCAATGCTCCAAATTAATTATTAGCTCCTATCTCTTTTTATTTGTCTCCCCATTGTTAAACGGGGATAATAACACTCATCACTTATATTTTGATCCATTAATGTTTGGAAAATGCTGGGTTAGTACCGTGGGCAGCACTGTATAAATCTGGTGGGGACATTGATAATGTCTTTGAGCAGGGTTTGAATAGTGCCCAGTTAATAAGACGTAGCACCGTCCATTGAACGTCAAGGAAAAACAAAATTGAGCAACTGCTCATTAAAGCGAGCACCGTTCTCTCTGTGCACTCAATGCGATCATTTAATTAAAAGATTTTATCATCATGCACAGACACAAGGGGGCAGAGCCAAGGCCCCGTCTTCCCTCATCCTCGCCTGCTCCGCATCAATCACACCAGAGTATTTCTTGGATATAATCCATAATAAGAACCCAGAAAACATTCAGGTTTTTTTTCCAAGCCCCTGCACTAACAGAAGTCACTGCCTGAGTTTTGACAAGTGTTTTCACTTCACCAGATCTTTTTTTCCCTGTTTGTCACCCCTTGGTCCCACACTCACCCTGCTGACCACTTGCCAGACTCCTGCAGGTGTAGCCACTCGACCGCAGCCTGTGGTCTCTCCTATCACACTATCTCCACACCACAGCAAGCCTAGGAAATCACCTCTGTGCCTGGCTGTGAGGTGGGGGGAAGGAGAAGGGTTTTTCAGAGCTGGAGGATGCTTTGTTTGGGGCTGGTTTTGAGTGATACTGGATTCTAAGATGAATTAAAAAAAATACATGAGCACGCAGCTCCTCTTGCACACCGTTCTCTGTGGGGGCTGGTGGCAATAAATGTGCAAAGCAGCCACCTCAAAAACTAACAAATGAAACCAAAACCACCTTTCTCTCAGAATACATTCCCCACCACTGCATGTGTTTTTATATGGAAGTTCCGAGGAAAAGTCCCTGTTTGGGTCATATCAAGCCTTAGACTTACTGGGAACTGAGGTTTAGTGCAATTTATTCTGGAAAACAATGAGCATGAATTAAGTTGTTTTCATACATTTGGTAATTGGTTTAGCAAAGCCAGCTTTTCTTAGGACCTTCACTCAAGATGTTTTCAAACATGGATCTAGTTAACATCAGTTTCGTCAGTGCATTACAACATTCCTTCTGCTGACTGGTGATCCCAAAAGCTTTGGGGTTTTTGTTTGTTTGTTTGTTTTTGGTTTTGTTTTTCTCTCATCCAGACGGGTGAGCAGGACTGTGAATACTGGCCCCTGGGGTTTTTTTTTCTATTTTATTCTCTGCACATCAGGAAGCAAAACCTGTTTCTTTTTCCTGCTGACTGAGGGACTCCAGACATATATCCCTTCAAAGGAGGAAGCCCAACTTTTATGCCAAGAGCAAAGTTTTAGGAGCTGCTGTGACCATGCTTTTGTGGTTGGAGAGCTGTAGGAGAGGGTGCGGTGGTACCCACACCTCTGCCTTCTCAGACTGTCACTCTCCTCTCCAAAACATGCAGGATTCCCACACCACCCTCTTCAGCACGAGTGAGGAACCCAGGGAATTCGGCTTACTGGTTGTTACAGGGGAACACACATTTAATTTGAATCGAGATGGTAAAAGGCACCAGCCGGACGCAAAATCTGCTCCCCTGCCAAACTGCACCTTCCCCCTCGAGCACCCAGTCCGTGAGTGGTGGGGCAGGGCGGGGACAGAGCGGGGACACCCCGCAGCTTTCTCCCCACCGGCACAACTGCTGGGCTGGGCGCTGCCCCGAGAAAGGGCCAGGCACAGCCTTGCTGCTGCGTCAATAAAATAAAAGCAGCCGTCCGTGTTTGCTCTCGGGTGTGCAGCACAGCCCCGAGCAGCAGCAGTCACCTCTGCGGGGGGATACGACAGGAGATTTGGGGATCATTTCCATAACAATCGCTGTTAGCAAACACCCATAAAACACAGCGGGCAAAGACACCTTATCACGAGGAGTTAGCCGCAGATTTAGAGACGTGCTTGTTGGATTGGCTTTTGTGCCTGTCGGCAGGATTTCGAGGACGTGGTGCAAAAATTCTCTTTAACCACACTAGATTAAAAAAAAAAAAAATCCCAATTTCATTTAGGTGCCATTAAGAAGCAGAGAGAAAATACAGAATTTATATATGAAGCTTGATCAAAGTCCACTGAACCATTCTATCAGAGGAAGGACGGGGGGAGGGGGGCAGAGGGGGAGGAAAAGAAAAAGGAAGAGAATAAATCGTTCCCAGTTATTATATTTCCCTGAAATTCAGCTATGCAGAACCAGAATAATTACAGGCTTAGCAGAAATATTGCAAAATGTCGGCGCGGAAGGGGCTTTTTCTTGACCCTGCAGACTATAATGGGAGATAAAGAGATTGACCATTTTGGGAGGAGGATGCCTTCATTTCTCGACGTGACTGTAGATTATTTCGGCTTCAGGAGACAAGAATGTCCCTTTAACATCTGACCTGGCCTTTATTTAAGAGCAGCACTTCACGGTTCAGGAAAGACAGACAATTTTCTAATTCCCAGCTCTGCTGGAGGCTGAGGCAGCAACTTCCAGACAGGACACCTGCTAACACTAGAGAAATGGCATTATTATGTCTACAAGTTTACAAATCTGAGGATCAAAAAGCCTTTGCTTCTGCTGCTACTCCACAGGCCAAGGACGACTTCTTCAAAACAGAGTTTCACAGAGTTTTTTTCTTCCCCCCTCCAAGAAATGGTTTCTTTTCACTTTGAGCAGATCGGTTTCCACGTGAAAAAGTCAATAGTCAAAGAGTTTCCTAAGTTTCATTGGTGTGTAGCAGAAAGGGGATTAGACCTGGGGCCTTTTTACTGGCAAGCCTTTAAGCAAATAAATGTTCTCGAATTCTTAGAGAAACAAACCTAACTTAAACAAAAATCCAGAATATATGGGATTTGCCCCTCCCCAACACAGATGTAAGAGAGAGAGACAGAGATAAATAATTACTAAAGATTTAAGGGATAATAGGGTTAAATATTTTTCTACTGTAATTTTGCTTTTATTTTTGCTCGTTAACCCAAAGAGAATGGCTGCTTCCATACATTCACAACGAGGTATTAATAGTAACTGGTGTAATGCAAAATCAGAAATAATAGAATCATTAGGGTAATGCAATATAATAAATAAATATTAGAATAATGCAATAATTCATTCTTAACAGATCAGTGGTGATTTCCCAGCACTGAGAGAGCAAAAAAGCAGATGGCATGCACATTCCCCACCTTCCTTCAGATCCCTACCTGGTAGGCAAGGGTATTACTTAATTCCTTCACACCTAGAAGTCCTAAAGCTGAAGCTGTAGTTTTTCCTCTTGGGACACAGTCACAGATGATAATGATTTTTTTAAAGGGGTGCTGTTCTTAAGCTCCAAAAATCGGAATAGATCATTCAAAACCCAAATATTCAAAGTGTGTATATGTGTGTACATATATATATATATATATATATATATATATATATATGTGCTGATAGCCAACTGCTGCTGTAGAGCTGCTCCCCCAGCCTGCAGACACAGATCCAGGTGTCTGTGCCAGCCATTTGCCAGCCATGGATAACACCTGGATCAGTGTTTGCAGGCTGGCTTTAATTAAACCAGAAAACTAAGGAGAACTCAAGCAATGCAGTTGATTAACATGATCCAACATCAGTGAGTAAACGTCAGCATCTTGCTATAACAAAACCAATCATTTGGGAAAAATCAAGTGTAGCTTTGTGAGTGCACAGAAAATGATAAGCTGTGTGTTAAATCTGCCCCTCTGCACCGTTAAATAGTTTTGAAACTTTTCCAGACAATAATTTCCTTTTCCCACCACGTACCTTTGTGAGCCCAGATTGCAACGCTCACCTGCCAAGCTACTCCAGCTCTGTGAAGGTGCCACCTCTGATTTCACTATGAGCCATCCTACAGCTCTGCCTCTGCACACCCCCAGCCTGGGTCCATCTGGAAATCTTGGTGGTGCCTTAAACGACATCCAACCCCACCGGCAACTGGGGCAGATCCTTGGGCCTTTCCTACTGCTGAGGGATTTGCTGCAGAGCACAATTCCAAACCCAGTGCCACCCAAAATGCAGAAGTGCCTTAAAATTCTTGTCTGGCTGACCTACCTTGAACAAGGCTCCTTGCTGAAAATTCAGGAGCCTACCCCAGGGTCAAAATCACCCTGCTGTTGGGTGAAGAAGAGCAGCATTGCCTCCAAGTTACACGTACCCACAAAATACCCACCAAAGGGTAAGCCCAGACCCAGGGCTTACCCCATGCAGCAGCAGCTGGCTCTGTGAGGACTCTGGGTTTCATCTTGGGCACTTGCTGCAAGCACTGTGTAGCTGTCTTTAAGGTGAGGAAAAAAACCCCACTTCTGTTCTTTTGGCACCCTTTTCCTTGTTGAGAGCAAGCATTTCAGCGCGACTGTTTTAAAGGCATTTCAAAGGTCACAGACCCCATTTGAGGACAAGTTCATCGTAAAACTGAGTGACACACCTCTCTCAGCATCTCTTGCCGACCTGTTTTGGTGGCTCTCCCGTCCCCATCACACGTTTGGAGATAGCTGGGTTCCCCCAGCGGGTTTTACACGCTGTGGTGCCAGCGACTGCCCTCCAGTACCCTGCAGTCCCCATCCCCACCCTCACAGACACAGACCTCTGGTGGCACCCACTCCCCACCTCCCATCAAGACCAACGCTTGCTTTTTCAAAAGAAAGTTTGAAAAAGAGAGAAAACATTTATTTTCACGGCAAATCCAGCCTTATGACTCCAACGATGGCAAGATGCTCAGGAAAGAGAAGAATTTCGCTTTTTCCTGGGAGGAAAGCAGAGGGGAAGGAGGAGAGCTTTAAAGGGAGGGAGGGATGAGGCCGAGCTCATGCACGGATTTTAATCTGATCACTTCCCTGTCAAGCTAATCCCTGCCTGACTCAGATCGGACTTTTAGAAACGTGCCTGGAAACCAAAAAGCAAACCTCATTTGAATGAAGCACACACTCCACAGCCCCCATCTGCAAAGGGCTGCAATTAAATGCAAAAAAAAAAAAAAAAAAAAAAGAAAAGAAAAAAAAGAAAAAAGGGCGGGGGGGGGGAGAGAAAATTAGCATTTTCCGCGGCCATCTGGCATGAGGAGCAGGCGATGGGGAACAAAAGGAGATTTAGGCAAAGGGGAGAGGCGAGTGTGCCATGGCATTGACCTGCAAATGAGCCTTTGTGAGCGAATTAAAGCTTCCCGGACCCCCCGGGACACCCCAAAACAGGCACCATTACAAACCATCCGGACAAAACCCCACTCATCAAAATTGTCTGCGTTTGAAGGGAGGGGGGAGAGGCCATTTAAATCTGCACCTTCCCTGCCCCCACCCGCAGTAATACGCTGTTAATAGGGGCTTGGCGGGGGGAGTCGACCCCCTGCACCCCCGACCCTACACCCCGCTCTGACGGTATAACGGGGGGGACACCTTAGAAACCTGGCTTGTCCATAAAACGCACCCGACACGTTATTTACAGCCCTATATCCTAAACAATAGGGAATAAATAATAAAAAAGAAGGGGGCATTTGGTGATATATCAGCTTCCAGATGCTGTTTATGGGCTTCGAGGGGAGGGGGGGGGTGTAGGGTTATTTCAAAGTAGATTCCTAAAACAATTATTAATTTTTTTTTTTAATGGAGATGATAAAGAGGAAAGGGACAATCAGGGATGCCATGGCCCCAAAAGAGATGGAAAACCGTGCGGGTTAGAGTTTTTGTCTCCAACCCCCCTTCCCCCATGACTCTTGCCTTTAAACGGGGAAAGCTCGAAGATTTGGAAGTGAAAGCAAAGATTTTGGCCTGAGGTGGATACATGAAAAGGGAAGGCGGGGGGGGGGGGCAAGCCATCTCCCCCCATCCCCTCTCCGAAAAGGGAATAAGGACTAAAGTCGGGGGCCAGCTGGGGGAAACTTGTAAATGAAACGTGTTTCTTTTATGGTGCTCCCCCCCGGGGGACAGCCCCATTATAACCCACCAGCTATATAGACTCAGCTGCCGCCTCCCCGGCCCGCGGCAGGTACGCGGGGGCGGAACGGCCCGGGGGGGCTGCAGCCGGCCGGACCCTGGGGCTGCGGGGCACGGTTGGATGGGCGCGCAGGGCTGGACGTGCCTGTGTGTGGGAGCATGCACGGCTGTACATGCACGGCTGTGCATGCAGGCGCGTGCCCGCGCCCCGCTGCAGGTGAGCGCGCTCCCCGCCGGCTGAGGGGGGAGCGGCGCTCGCAGCCCCCCAGGTGCCGCTCCCCCGGGGTTTGTTTGCAGTCAATATTCATGTGTTTCTGTCACCGGGGCGGCTCTTTTCACAGTGATCAGCCGGGCAGAAGGCTGAATGACAGGAGACTCGTGGCTCGGCTGCTTTGGGGAGGGGGGAGGGATGGATTCCAGCCGCCCAGCCCGCTGCCGTGGCGGGGTTTTGGGGGGACCCAGCCCCTGGGGGAGGGATTGCCCGGCTGGGGGCCGCGGTCCTGCCCTGGGTGGGCACAAAGGCAGCGGCGCTGGGCACCGGGTGGCTCCCGCTGCGAGCAAACAGCTGTGGCTTCGGGGGACCCCCCACCCCAAACACACATCCACACGCACACGGCCTGTGGGCTTACAGGGCCGCGGGCCCGGTTGGTCACCCCCCACACCGTGTGCCCTGGGTGACGCGTGGGTACCCAGGCATGGGGCCCTCCAGGGTGGCTGGAGGCTCCTGGTGTCCCGCAGAGCCGCAGTGCAGAGGGAAACCCCGGGATGGCCGTGAGCCGGCTGGCCTGAGCAGGTAGGGCGGCACCAGGGCTGCGGGGTGGGCTACCGAAACGTTTTTGGTTTTTCTGCATATTGAGCAGCAGGAGACAAGCAGCAGCCTGCATCTCACCCCCCTCGCTGCTCAGGGCACCAGGCAGTTGTGGCAATGTTGCGGCAATGTTGCCTTGGGGTTCAGAGCTCGCCTCGCCCCCCTGGGGAATGCCAGGCTGTGCTGGCAGCGAGGGGCAAGGGCCGGAGCTGTGCTCCCAGCGGGGCACGGCGGGGCTGCCCACCGGAGTGGTGTGCGGGAGCCCCGCCTTGCAGGAGCTGCGTTTTGTTCCCTCCCGCTTGCCCAGACGCCTTCCCCTCGCCTCACAGCGCTGCTCTGTGTGTGCGTGTTTTGTTTGGTTTTGTTGGCTTTTTTTTTTAAAGTCCACAAACTTGTGATTTTCTGTGCAACTTGTGGGGAGCGAATCAGTATGAGGGAGCACCCTTCTCATTGAAACCGGAGGTGAATAAATTATGAACAGGCGAAAATTGGAACAATGTCTCTGAGCGAGTGTTTTCTAGAGAGTTACTATTCCAGGCTTTGAAATCAATTGATACATAATTAGATTCCTCAAGAGAGGACAAACAAGGGCTGCCATTCACCCCCTCCTTCTCCCACATGCATCCCAAAGAGAGACCGGAGGCTTTAGCAGAAACCAGACAGCCAGCATTCTCCAGCACTAAAAACATATTCTGGCTTTGGGTGTTCATTTAACAAACAGATCCTTGAACCTTGCTTCTGTTTTCAGTTTATTTCGACCATGTTTCTTTGTGTTCAGTTCATTAAAACATGTCTCTTTTGAGATCTATTTTTACATTTCAAGAATCCAGTATTGTACTTCTGTGGTGGCAGATGGCCCTAGACATCCAAGCATAAGCTCTTTCCTGCTTTTTTCCCCCTCTTTCTTAGGTCCTTTCTGCGCTGCACTTGAAGCTGTGAGCAGCAACCATCCCTTTTTGGAAGGTCTGGGGCTGGCTCTCGATTCAGCACAGGGTTCTAACATGTTACAGTCCCTGCTCTGCCCTCGAGGTGTATTTTAAGCACAGCGGATGCTACTGTCTGTAAAATAAGAGCCCTCCACAGCTGGATAGATCGTTGTCACACGGCTGGCACGCTGGCTGATTTTGCGTCTTTGCCTCGTATTTACATCATGTTAATGTTTTGTGGTCCCTCAAATGAGTTCATTAGTGGTTAAGGTTGAGTTTCATTCTTGAGGGAGACAGAAAATATGGATTTGGGTTTGTAAAAGACAGGAAAAAGCATGTGATGATTAGAAAAATGTCGTAAAGGTTATTGAACAAAGCAGCAGCACCTCTAGCCAAGGTGGCCACCTGACTGAAGGCAATGGCTTGGCTCCTCTGGCTACTGTTGGGATTGATTTACTAGCCACAACCACTTCCAAACGTGGTATCAAACACGGATCAAAGTGCTGCAGCCATGAGCGTATTTTTTTGTCACATATCAGTAGGACTAAAAAGACCTGTACCAGCAACAAGAAAAGCCTGCCTGAGCTGCTGTAGACCCATTTCTTAGGTAAGGCAGCAATACTACAGCCTACAATAGGTGGAGTGTCTTGAAGACATTACAAACAGAATGACAAATCCCTACATCTTATTAAGTCACAGGATCTTTAGGAATGGGTAAGGTAAATCTGACTTATGTATTATTTGGAAGCATAGGCACAGGTAAATCTATGTCCTCTCTAGTAAAAAGATAAAAGGCTGAGAGGTTTTCATCCAAAGATATTTGTTGGGATAATAACCAAAGCAGAAGTGCTCAAGTGTATATCTAAGAGGAGGCTATATTTTCTGTGTTTGCTGCATAGATGGTATCTATGTCTGTCTTCATGTGTGTGTGGCTATTTCAGTATCTGATTTTCTGTCCTTCACTGCCTTACCTGAGTTAACCAACAGTCTACAGGCAGAGCCAGCTGGAAGACCTTGGTCAGTGCAGGCAGGATAGCGTTTTGCTGCTCCATGGACACTGCACAAACATGCTGACAGTCTGCTCCCTGATGGGAGAAGAGACAATTCCAGAAGCATTCTACTTTTGCAAGGTACTGCTCTTCCCTGATGCCTGCTCCTGTACCCCAGCCTTGATCACGGCAGCCCTGCTGCCCTGGAATAGGTGAACAGACTGCAGGCTGGTTTGCTGCCTCAAGCAGTCCCTTGCTTTGAGTGATTGCCCACCTTGTGTCCTGATACAGCCCTGTCTACTGGCAAACTCTGAAGAATAATATGGATTTGCCTTAGCCTTAAAGTTTTTTTCCACCCTCCAGCCTTAGCACAGAAATCCCAGCTTACATATTTATGCCTTTCTGGTGGATTTGGACAGGAGATCAATACGTATACAGCTCAGTGGAACAAGTTTCCATCACTGCTGCAATTCCTCTTGTGTTGCTGGCCCCAGCCACAGCGTGGAGTGAGTGCAGCTGGGACCACCAGGGACTCCTGGCTGAGGGTATGAAATGCTTTGGCCCCACCAGGGGAATATAAGAGAGGATGGCACAATCTGTGATTGCACAGATTGTACTGGCAATCACAGACTCCTCCAGGAGGAGCTTGTTTCAGGTTTGCCTTGTGTCAGCCTCCAAAGAGCCCCAGGTTTCTGAGAGTGCACAGGAGAGCAGTAACACAAGCTTCTTCCCTTTCCCTTCACATGGATCCCCTCTACCTTCTTCTGATGGGACTGCACTCAGAAATGAGAAGTTTGCAGAAGAAATTACTGTGTTAGAAGGTATTGCCACCTCACTAAACACTTGGGACTTCTGCAAGCCAGAGACCATTCTTTTTACCTCCTTTTGAGTGTCTCCTCCCTCCAAATTCAGAAGGTGCAGTTAAAGACAGTTTGGGAGTGAAACAACCCACAGACTCACAGCCTGGATGGAGAGGAAGCCTTGGCAGCTGCAAGCCAAGTATTAGAGAGGTCAGAGCAAGACAGTAAGAACACAAAAGTAGAGAGCAGGAAACATTCACGGGGCAGGGACTGTTTGGGGCTTGTCAGGAAAGGAAAAAGAAGAAGAAAAAAAAGCTCTATAGATCAAAGCTTGACTAGTCTTAATCCTCCACAAAAATGCCCAGGTCCTTCCAACATTTGCTTTTTTTCCCATTCCCCATCATCCCTGCTACTGCTAGCCTTGCTGATTTGCTTGAAAATGTGTTAGACAACTCCAGATCTTTCACTGTTAGAAGAATGAAAATAGAGGGTAGGTACTATTATCCACTAAGCAACACTCCCACAGTTAGCACAGTCCTCTAGAGAGACCTGCCAGATAATGGCTTTTGAGAGGAGCTTAGAGACATCTGGAGTAGCCATTTTCCCTCTTTGTACATGGAAAATAAAGATTAGCTAAGGCACGGGGAGGGTGGGCTAAGAACATAATGAAGGGCAATGGATAAACCAATGCCACATTGCCCATCTGTGTGACTGGCTTCAGGTCTACTCGTGCAAAATGGTTCGTGCAGGCTCCCCTGAAATCCATGGATTTCTGTGCAGGTGGAAGAGCTCCCCATTGGTTTGTGAGTCTGGGATCTCACATCACAGGCCCTTTGGGGTGGATTTTGTCTATACAGCAGCTGGTGCTTTCTGAGTGGCAGATGCAGAAATAAATTTCTTTTTTTATTTATGACTCAGTCTTTTCAAGAGTTTTCTTTTCTTTGTATGACCTGGTTTTCTGTTTAAAATTTGATCATTTTCATGCAAAAGACTTATTCCAACCCATTCTGCATCAAAGGCCACTAGAGTTTGGGACTGAGCTCAGTTGTCACTCTCTGGGCTATGTATCCCATCAGAGCGTGAAAGCTCCAGCACTCGTAATCAGAGACGCTGACCAGCGCTGCAGAGGTGACAGTCACATTTAAAGCATCAGTGGTATACTGCGGGTGACACTCCTACATATGATGTCTGCTTAAAAAGGTATCTGTGGATTTTGTAGTCTGGTTAGAGAAGAGATGCTTTGGAGGACAAAGCCAAAACTCACAACCTTTAGGCGCGGGTTCAGCCCCGCAGCGGGAACTGCCCAAACCGCCTTGCAACGTAAAACGATGGAAAAATCACATTGGCGCGGGCTGCGGCCGGGCTGGGGAAAGGGCGGGACGGGGCGCTTTGGGGAATTCTTTCCTCTGCCCCGAACACCCGCAGCCCCCGCCGGGAGCGGGCCCGGGAGCGGGGCCGCAACAGCACCGCGTCGTGTGCGCTCCCTCTGCTGGCCCCGCCGCGCCCCGCACGCCGGGAGGGCACAGACCCTCCCCTGGGCCCCCGCAAACCCACGGGAGCACAGAGAGCGCCCGGGCAATTCCTCCCGGGAAGGCTGAGCATCCCCAGCGCAGCCCCCGCCGCGCTGCTGCTGGAGCGGCGAACGTGACAGCCAAAGGTGGCGGAGGATGAGAGCCGCGGGGACGCAGTCCCTGCATCCCCCGCATCCAGGCATTCTAGGGGAAAAAAAAATAGTTTAAAGCATTTTCCAAAAATCTACATTGGAATGGACTCACACAGACCCGTCGCCGCCCAAAACTGCTGAGCATCCACCTGGAAAAGAGAGCAGAACAAACACGTAAGGTCGCACCATGTCCCACTACAATTTCACCTCCCAGTTTTGGGGGATAAACCCAAAGGCAGTGATGGGAGGACAAAGAGAGGCACTGACAACATTTTCTTGCATGCTGCTGTGTTTCTGGGTGAAGAGGTTTGTGAGGAGTCACACGTGCTCCTGTCGTGAAGACCTTAACCTTGAGCAAGAAATGAAGCTGCCACTCCAGACTCATTAAACGAGGGTGTGGAGATAACCTGTGCTGTCTCTGGTTACAAGGGAAGAGCTACGGGTGGAAAAGGGGCAACAAATAAACAAGTCTGCTTAGGGACAGAGACACCTGTCCACAGCCACCCACCAGGAGCTAAAGTCACTTGTCCAACCCCAGTGAGACACAACTCACGTGATGCTTAACGCAGCAGGTTTTACCAATACCTGCAGGATGCTAAGGGAGGTGTGTGCGGGGCAGCTGATCATGCTGGAGTGAGAAAACAGAGATCTTTGTACTGCTCCTGTTCTCACAGCAGCTGGACTTCTCAGAGGAGGTGGTTGTCACTGGAACAATTTGTATCAGACACCTTTCTAATGCAGCACTTCAGAACTACGCTGGTTTTGAGATAAAGGGAGCAAATTGCATGGGCTTTATTAGTTGAGATCATCAGGTGCACTTCCAAAACCTTGACAGTTTTGTCTGCTTTTTTAGACCAATGAAGGCAATAGTGAAGTTCTGACTCATTTGATATTTATCCATGTGGTTGGGCTAGGAGGTTTGATTTCTTAAAGCTTAATTTCTGTTTCACTGAAGCATATTCCTGTATTTCATCTGTGAATTAACAAAGTTTGACCCTTATTGCCATCCTGCTTCCCACCTGCTCCATCCTTCCCAAACTGCTCCAGACTCAGACTCCAATCTGACTGCAGCAATTAGAATAGAAATCGCAGAGCAAGTGTTTTAATTGGCCACAGAGCACATGGCACATTTAAATCTCCAGTGAGAAGACAGAGAATACAATGAGTAACTCTGATGATTTTTAAAACAAGTATGTACAGTTTTAATTTTATTACACAAAAGCAGCTGAAGTGATTTTAAAATGAGGGTAATGCTTTTTCACAATAGCCAGGTGAGTGATAGCAAAATTACTGTACTTAAATGTTGATTTTTGGATAGATTTAAAAAACTCTAAGTGCCATGTTAGATAATGTTTCATTAATAACTGACATACGTGTAATTTGGCCAAAGAAAGGTGGCAGAGTTGTTCCAGGAGCAAAATCTACCATTATGCAAAATCAAACGCAGTATTTTTAAGAGGAGTATTTAGTAAAAAGAAGAGGTACCAAAACATACAGAATCCCAGAGGGACAAGTGAACAAAAAAGGGACAGGACTAGTATTCAGAGGAGATAAGGCTCAAATCTTAACAAATGTTGTTTGAATAAACACATTAGAGGTCCAAAAAAATATAGGACAACTAGTGAGGCCAACACTAAGCCTGTAAAGAGAAAAAAAAAAAAAAAGTTTAATCAAAATAGTGGAGAACTAAAGGACAGGATTGTGACTGTACTGGGAAAATGTTGTTTCCTTATGGTGGGGATCTAAACTGGTCCACAGTTTGGGTTGGCTGGTGCTTCGTCCTTGCCAGAATCCATCTTCAGGAGGGTTCAGGCTGTGTTCATTGAAACACAGGGACCTGACATTGCTGATTAGATATGAGAAACCTGCCTTTACATGAAAAGGGAGGAAAACTAAGCAGATGGAATTGCAGTGAATGGGTCTGTGATAGGGGGAGCATTCCCAGGGTAACTGGGGAGCCCCGAGATGGAGAAGAAGCACACAGGTAGATAGATTTGGGATTAAGACATTGCACTGTGAAGAAGGATATGCTAAAAACCTGTCCCAGTCTGATCTGCTTTGGCTCCTTCTTAGAGCACCCTGAGCCAAGCAACTGCAGAGACCCCAAGAGCTGAAGTTATTCTCTATCAGTAGCATTTACACACCTGCCAAATGGGACACTGCATGGCTCCCCCATAGAGTCCACCTGGTTAAACCCTAGAGCTGGACCTGAGGGTAAGATCACAGGTGATGGGGCTTTTTTGGCAGCTCAGTGCACATTTTCTGCTCCTGATCTTTTCCTGATAAGCAGCATAGAGAAGGTTTCTCTACTAGAGGCAAACGTACTTAGCTAACAACTCCAAAATACACCACCAGAAAAATACTATCCTAAATTTTCCTTACTTGTGTTTAACAGAGAAAGGAGATGATGAAGCATTTTGTTCTATAGATAAACACAGAAGGATTAAAAGATCTCCCCTAGATAGCTGCCCCTCCATCCTCCTTGGGGACACACTGGTAGCGCTACTGACCCAAGACAGGGTCTTTTCCAAGGCTCCCTACAGAAGGAATTAGGTAATGAGGATAGCAAAGAGCCGGCAGGGAGGGGTTTTATTCATGGGGTTTTCCTGCTTGGCTGCCCCACACCTGTGAACATCGTGGATCTGGCAAAGCGCACAACAGTGCTCAGGGGCTGCAAGCTGAAGTCAATTATGCGCCAGGTGCATACAAACCAGGTTTTGCCCACTTTCAGGATGCTTTGCAATCTGATCACACTTCCCACCTCCACTCCACCTGCTCAAATAAAGAGCTAAAAAGCTCCTTTTTGCAACAAAGAAACCCAAAAACTTTTGGGTAATCCTATGCATTCAGAACCTGCAACTCCAAAAACAAATCACCAGATCATCATTGGTGAAGTAATGGCAAAGCTGCTGTTAAGCCACTGCCTTCCCTGTTTGTAGCCTAAATACCATTCATTTCAAGCCACAGATATCTAGCAGCAAATTGCTGTGGCAGCCTGGTTTCCTGGGAGACATCCACCTTCATCCTATGATCTGTGTAACCAGGAGAGTGCTAAGCCTGGCTCAGCTCCCACTGCATCCCCTAAGAGTATTTTCACCAGCTCCAACAGGAGGTATTCAGGCCTGGATTTATGCAATCTCAATGAATTCTCATTTTGATGATGGCAAAAATTGCCTTTTTATTTGACCTGTGAGCAGTGAGCCTGCCAGAGAGAGGGCACAAGGCAGCTGGAGGAAAACCTGTCCTTGTTTTGCAAAACAAACATGTTGGTAGTTCCTAACTTTCTATCCTAACCTTTAAAGCAGGGTAAAGCTGGAAGTGCCACCAATATTCCCAAGTCCATTGGCATCCACCTCCCCCTTTGTGGAGGACAGAAATGATCCAGTCACTGACCCTGCCACATAAAGTTTCGAAGAAACACAAGTTTCTCTCCTGATAAACTTGCATTTCTCCATGCAAAACTGGCTTTGAAAGAAATCTACCCCTATCAGCTGCTTACTCAGCAACTTCTCAAGAACCCAAAGGAGTATGAGTCCATTAAACACTTTCTTGTACTGTTTTCTTGATGACAAGATCTTAGAAGAGGAGGGACTGAACACTAATATTTCGAGTTCAGTTCAGTTGGTAGATAATTCTTCTAAACATGTCAAAGGACATTAACCAACACAGAAATAAGAAATTCTAACAGATGGCTTTCTCCAGTTAGAAATGGAATGATTTTGTATGATTTCCCCCTGCTAAATATAAGCCATTTTCTCCCACAGAGATGATGGACAACAGCCTGACCCCTCCTGGCATTAACTGTTTTCCTTTAGAGAGGTTCTGAATGCTGGAGCCGGATCCATTCTCCATCAGATGCTGGATTTTATACCGTATTAAATGTTTTCTTTTGCAGAGATATTACTTACACAAGCTTCATTGGCACAGGGAAATGGTTGCCATACATTTCAAACTAAGAACAGTTTCCAGGAATCATCCCTTCAAGTAATTTTGCTGCTAGAACCGTCTTGTACAGCTGTCTGCCCTCATGCTCCCTTACAAACAGAAGCCCAACTCGTGTTGTTGTAATCCATCCCAAATGGTGATGCACTTCAGACCTGTGCAGTGGGTTTATCTCACAGTGCACGTGATCTGTGTCTGCTCCCTTCATAAAAACCCTTTCCATTCCTGGAATTGTGATATGAACTCCACCCTTTCCTGGAATACCTGTCTTGGTAGGCTTATCCAACTAACTTTAAATAAATGCTGTCATTTTGATTACTAGGCAACTTACTCCTCCTCAGCAGAGCAAATTCCGTCCCTTTCCCAGTTGTTTTTCTTCTTTAGGTGTATGGGTTGCCTTGTCATAACTTGTTTAGTTACTGACAGCTCATCACAACCAGAGCAAAACCATAATTCTCCTCTTGGGTATATTAATTTAAGCCAGGCTTTTGACCAGTACTTTAGACAGAACAAGCACTGAACAGCTTCTGTAGGCCAAGGGCAGGAGGATGCAGAGATTAGCAGTTCAGCAGGGGGCTGAACTCCTCCTGCAGGTAAAATCTCTCCCAAACTCTATCTCACACTGCACTGGTAAACACAGCGGCACTAAACACAAAAATCCAAGTTAAAACAGTGTGACGGCTCTTCCAATTCAGAATAGATTTCATTCTTGATGTTTAATTTCCAATTTTGCCTGCATGCTTTCTAAAGCAATAGCAAACACTTGTTCTGCATGACTCCCTTTCTGCTCATTTATCTCCCTGCCTGGATCACACAGATTTAGAATCCCTTAGCCCAGATTCCTACCTTGACCCTAAAAAGACTTTTTACAAGTTACCTAATTCAGGCTGCTGTTTTATTTGTGTAGGTTACACAGTGGTGTTATAGTGGCAGCACCACCACCCAGTCCAGCAGCAGAAACACACATGCCATAAAGAGTTAGTTACTTCTTACCAAACATTTCCTCTCCCTGCCTCCTCCTTCCTCCCATCTGCTGCTCATTTTCTTATCCAGCCTGGCTCATATCTTGCAAATGGCATCCCATTTGGTGGGACACACACTCAGAGTGAAGCCAGACACGTTTGCCCAGTCACGCAGGCTTTACAAAAGCATCCACAGTGATGCAATAATACAATAATTAAAAATAATGTTTACAAGCTCAGTCCAAAGCTTCCATGACAGGAGGGGAGCGGATGCCAATAATCTGCATGTCACAATGTGTAAGTAAAGAGTAAAATGGTGATGCTTGCAGCTGTGGAGTTGACAAGGCTGATGCAGTTCAGGCTGTTGATTTTCTTTCCACAAACGTAGAAACCAGACATTGCAGAAACTGTCCCATTTTGCAGGATTCTCTGGTGGTTCTGCAGAAATGTTCTCCATTAACAGCCACAAAAGTGTCCCCTACAGATCCCCTCTTGCAGATGACTGTTGCGCACAAGTTCTGACAGCATCTGTGTGGGCTTTGAAGGACCTAAACATGTCAGCTGACACACGGGTAGCATGGACTAGAGAGTGATCAACCACGGTGTAAACCAGAGATCAGAGCCCGGCCTGGAGCACAGCTGGAAATGGTGACAGTGGCATTTCTGTGCTATTTTACAGATTGTAGTTGCTGTTGTGTGCAGACACTGTCTGTAGCAAAACACATACAAACTGTGTATTACAAATGTTGCTGGATTTAAAAGTTTCCTGGAGAAGCAGTGCAAGTTTGCAAATCCTGAAAGAATATTACTGGGACTTGTTGAAGCACTCAGTACAAACTGTAACACACAAGCCATCAAAATGAGGATATTTGGCATTCAGAGTCACACATATGGGCCTTTCAAAAGCATTCACGGTCCTTGAATGATGCACAACCTCCTTTTATGTGTTCCTGTAAGATGCTTCTGCAAAGCTGGCATTTTTTAAAATAAATTGTGGGGGAGAAATCTTACCAAGAAACACAGATCTGATTTAAGGGAAACTTTGGAAAATTACTTCATTTGCCTGATTACTTTTGCAAATCCTAGCTGATATCTGTGCTTTGTGCTCGGTTTTTCGTTTGGCTGCTTCTGGACGTGCAAATCTGGAAGCCTACTTGTTCGAAGCAGCCCTGAGCCAGGCTTTGCAAGCGAAATGTCAGCGCTGTCCGAGACTGGGGACACTTTCTGTGCTGATAAGCACCTCCTCTGAGTGGCCAAACTGATCCATCTCCCGCTCTGACAGAGCCATTGTCTAACCTGACTGTTGAGCGAGGCTTTAAGGCTAAGCAAAGGATAAAACCCTACAATTGACCATGTCCAATGACTGCCTCCATCATGTGACATTTCCTCCACGTACATAAAGGCATAATTGACACTTTGGACCTTGCAGATGTTTTGCAATTCATTTGGTTCCCACAAAGATACCAGAAAGTAAGTCTCGTGAACTGGCAATACTGTGTTTTCCTCTGAACACGTTCTTATCTCTAAAAGGTATTTAGATGCAAATTCCATCAAGTCTCACGGCCCCACTTGTTTTGTTTTGCTTTTTCCTCTAAACAGTCTGTGCCATGAATTTATTTTTTTTTTTAAAGTACCAAAGTATTCAGATATTCTTGGAAAAACTGAGTACCTTTGACTTCTTAGATCACACACAAACAGCAGTATATTCCTCTGCCCTCTGCACTCTGCTTTATGCTTCTTAATTTAATTTGCTTTTCTGACTCTTCAGTGATCCTTTCCAAAGAGAAACCTCTTTGCTAAGAGGCCATTTGCTATGCTGTCAATGAAACACATTATATGAAAAACTGGTTGGCTTCATCTGGCTCTCAGAGGTTTGGACAAAGGCAGAGCAGCATGGTCAAGTGTGTCCCTCAAACACTACACAGATATCTCAGTACAATCCTAGAAAAACACTCACTTCTTCATGTAATTGAGCAAAGCCTTATACTCTGTGGCTTTTCCTTCCTCTACGTAAAATGGGAAGGATGAAGGATTCCCTCCTGGTTGAGCTGAGATTTTTCCTGTAGCAGCCTTTGATGGAGACCCCTTGGGCTTTCTTTTCACCCCCTATTTGCTCCTAATTAGCTCCCCTGAAGTGACAAGACAGTAGAGATATTGCAATATGCAGTATCTGTCTGGCTCACCTTTCTCACTCTGGATTGATCAGAGGCAAGAAAATGGCAGCTCCTCTCTTCCTCAAGGGAAGTAGAACCAGCTCCTTTGGACAAACCCTTCTAGGCTGAAGTCTGCAGGCAGGAACTTCTCCTAGAAGTGAAGTGAGTTCTCTCATCTGCTTCCATACTGCATGTATCACTTGTGCCCTCACTTTTCTTTAAACAGTGATCAAAAATGATATACATTTAAGTATAGAGGTATGTATAATATTTCTTTCTCTGGTGATGGTAAGAAAATGCCTAAGTCAGACAAACTGCTGGGCTCAGCAAAGGGTAACTGGGGGAGATCTATGGCTTGTATCATACAGAAATTCAGGCCAGATGATCTAATAGGCTCTTCTGGCTTTAAAACTGATGGAATACTGGAGAGGGAGAGCTGTCCCGAGTCATGAGGACCAGTTCTCTGCCTTTGCAGGCAATCACAACCTATCACCTCTTTCACAAATTGATCAGGTGGCACCTTAAAGCTCAGAGGTTTGGTTCCCCATATTTTCACCAGAGTGCTGTTGCAGAAAGCCACTTCTCTGATATTCAGAAACCTGCAAAAGTCTATTTGTGGACAACTTACATATTTGTTCTCATGCCAACATTGCCCTTTGGTTGAAACAGCAATTCTCCTTTCTGTATGTTTACAGAAACCAACCTTAGCCTTTTGTTTCTTTGGGTTAGACAGAGAAACTCCTAACACAGGCCTTTAATTCCTCTGACCACCCTTGTCACCCTTCTGCTCCATGGTTTTCCATTCAGGAAAAACTCGTCCAGCTCAAGTAACCACACTGCTACACAGTGCTCCAGTTGAAGGCTCAATGCTGGGTGCAGCTTCCACAATTCTTAAAGAAACACCTCCCCTGGCACTGCAAGGAGAGCAGAGCACCTTTTGCAGAGGGGGTGGTCTGCTCTGGTTCACTTTCAGCTGTTCTCATGTTCTGAAGCTGGAGAGGTGCTGAGGCACCTCAGGGCTGCAGAGCCTGAAGCTGGGAGAGTGGAGGTAGGAGGGCTGTGAGAAGTGGAAAAAGGCTGCACAGCTGAGCCCCCTTTTGCAGTCCATGTGACAGACCTGGTGTTTGGGCCTTCCCTGAGGCCCAGGTGCTTCTCCTGCACCTTCCCAGCTGGCCCGGCCTGCTTGGCTAAGTGGAGGGCTTTGCATCTACAGAGGAAATGCAGAGGCTCTGATGGAACAAATTGCTGACAACTTTCAACACTTAGACAGGAAAATAGGAACTCTGTCCTTCCTCCTCACTGTTGAAAGCTGCCAAGCAAAACACGGCTAAGCCAGGCCTGCCCGTGATCAGCTCCTCCTCCTCTTGCACATGCACCCTCGTGTGGTCTCTGTTTTATGATCAGATGCCAACTCAAGCATGTGATGAAGCCAGTGCACTTACCCTGGCACACCTCACGAGCAGGTCAGGGGCAGAACATGCTGCAACTCAAAACTGAATTTCATTAGAATATTTAAAACCAGGCTCAGGGTTGCATCTCACTGTTATTTCCTGCCACCAGTCTGCAAAAGAGGTGTTGTTTCATGATGGGAAAACCCCCAAATTTTTTTCCTCTTTTCCTCATAGTGGCTTTAAAACATTTTAGGCAAATGATTTAAAAATTACCTTTAAGGTCATATATCTGCGTTTTACAAATGTTACTTTGGAAGTAAAATCTCCATTTATAAATATGTGAAAATAATGTATCAGACTTGATGTTATAGCAAATTCATCACAGTATCTATATATATAGTTATTATTATTTCATGCATGTATACAGAATCTCTCTCAACTGTTATTGCTGGTTCTGTAATACTTGACCTGAACCTGACATGCAGTGCAGTATTTTACAGTTACTCCTACCTTGACTGAGGCCTGCAGTTAAGCAAATTTTGCTTAGGCATCAGTTGTACTTTCTTAGTCGTGTGTTTTTAATGCTTAGACCTCATGCTCGATGTTTTACATTTTTGGACAGGTGTTTTCCACTCCATTGAATGACCAGTCTACTTCATGCAGATGTAAGAAGAATTTGGGGGGATTTTGGCTGGCTGTGACAATTACAGATACCTGAGGAAGGTAACACTGCTGGTGTAATTGTTCTGTAATGGAGTAAATGATTCAGTGGGGCACATGTCTTTTATTGGTGGAGAAAACACCTACTACTACTTTTTGCTGGTTAAGTTTAGCTTGCTGAAACACAATATTGGAGTACTGTGCATAGTGCTTGGTCATGGTTATAAGCCAGGCTTGGCTCTTTAAATAAGTGGAGAAAATGAATGTTCAAACTCCAAAGTCACGTCAAAACAAACCCCACAGAAAATTAAAAGGAAGGTGAACCCCTCATTTTTTTTTTTTTCCAATCCCAAACAGTTTCCCACAAGGAAACATCCAGAAACCTCCAGTCAATGAACAGAGCTACTTCTTCAGTGCTGACTTCCCTACAGAGGCTTTAAGCTTTTCGGGGGCCTGGATTAAAAGATGCGAGCACCTAAAAAAAGCCTGAAACAGAGAAATAAATAAAGTCACCTCAGTGCTTCACGGATACCCTGCCTTTTGCAAATGCTTGTCCAAGCACAACCTAAATAATTCAAACCATCGTTGTCAGGCAGCAGCACAGCTCTCCTCAATAGGCACTTGCCTTATCACTCTACAGCAGATGCTTCAGTCAACCATTGGATATTGAAAACATAAATAATGAAACAAAATTTGGAGACAATGGTTTCTGGGCCGGGGACAAAATACTGATGGATATTGTCAGTCTCGGTGTAACCAAGCAGCAAAAGCTCAAGTGACAACAATAGGGAGGAGAAGAATAGGGACAAGTGAGGAGCCCTGAATCTCAATAAGGCCTGGAGCTGCACATGCTGCTGTTACCCTAGAAACTAACCTCTCCCCTGAAGAGGTTTGCTGGGGCATTGTCCGGGGGACACAAGATGTGTCATACACCAGATGGTCGTGTGCTGTATAACTCAGTTATCTGAGTGCTGGAGTGGAGGAATGCACGCTGCCGAGTGCTCCGGAGGGCCGCCCAGGGCACCATCTGTTCTTTCAGACCCAAGGCACTGCTTTGGCGTTGGCTCTTTTTTTTTTTTTTTTTCTCCTTCCAAGAAAGGAGGGGAAAACAAAATTAAAATGATTCACCATTCAGCAGGGAAGGGAGAGAGAAAAAAAAAAGCGGCTTAATACAGTTGCTATATCTTGCTTTCATTTAGCTAATTTTATCCCTGGGTTTTATGTCAGGTGAATTGCTTTTTCACGCCTGGGAGAGCAGCAATTATTTCTCTCTCAGGAGTCTATCATTTATAAATAAAACCCCTTTGAGACCTCATCGGTCATTTACCATCTGAAAACCCCCAAATGCTTTTAGCCATATGTTCTCCAAAGTCTACTCTCTCCTCCCCAAAGCTCCCTGCGAAGGTTTCAGCAATGCAGGGGAAAGAGCATTTTTCTTTTCCAGGAATTGTTCTCGCCTTTGGCTGGGAAGGGGGGAAGGAGGAAAACAAAAAGTCAGAGCTGAAGCGGCGGCATGAAGGACTGGCGTAGGAAGGAAATGCTAATCACGGGCTGTGCCGTGCCAAGGAGCGGTGACTAACGTGCCTGGGAGGGGCAAACATCCCGGAGCTCCAGCTCCAGTGCCACCAGAGCCAGCCAAAGCCTTCCTGCCTCCTGCTGCCTTTGCATCGAGACCTGAATCAAGTCGTGGAAGTGGGAGAACCAGATGGAAATTAAGGTTTGGGACACTTCAGGGTACTTCAAAGGTGTAGTAAGGCACTTAATACCTCTGGGTGCAAGAAGATCAAGTCAGAGCAGTAAAAGTGATGCTCAGGCTGCAAGAAACAGGGACTGAAATGTGTGTGCTTGGGGCAGTACATTTTGCTCAATGACAAGACCTGTCTTTCGATGCACCTTTCTGCTCCCCAGCTCCTGGTTTCTGTCTTGGCTGCAGAGTATTCTCCCACTTCTCAGCACAGGAGAGAAAATAAATGGAAAAGAAAGTACTGGCTTGATTGCCAACTGAAATAACAGGGAAACATTTGCAACCGTTTAAGCAAAGGCACTATTTCAAATCTGCTCCGTAATGGCTGCAAGTGAGCACACGTGGTGGTGGCTGCCAGTCTGCGGCTCCTGCAGCACAGCCAGAGGAGCGATTCGGTAGGGGAAGCTCATCTTCTGTCATTCCAACTTTACAAGACAAATGATGATTAAAAAGATGTTGCGGCTTGCAGAAGACTCCCTGGTGCAGTTGTGATCAGTCCTCACGGGGATAACTCTTACCTGATGGTTCTCAAAAGGGATCTGAAGGGCATGAATCCCTCTGCCAATCAAACCTGCACACAGTGTTTCCATGAACAGAATGAACTAGGAAAAGGGATGTAATCAAAGCAAATTTGTAAGCAGGATAACAGCCAAAGATGCAAAAGGAGTAAAACCTGAATTGCATTTACATTTAGGTTCCATGTATAGACAGCCCAGTTAAAAACCCAATTAGGCGACCATTAGCACTAACAAATTATTAGGCAATGCTAAAAAGACAGATGATAGCACCTCACAAACTGCTTCTAACACTAATCCTTCACAAGTGATTATCGTTCTTGCAGCATTGGTACTGCTTGTATCAACTCTAACATATTGATGTTTAAAAATTAATGATCAGTATAATCCCAAGGACCTAACATATAGCAGAACTGAAAACTGAACTTATTTTCCTCCTTGCCTTCTTGGTTTTTATTTCCCTGTAAGACTCTGCACAGAAAGCAGTAGTGATGAATTTCAGCACAGCTGGCTTTAAAGATCGTGTGAAATGCACAGGCATTGGGGGCTCGGTGTGCGAGGCTCCCAGACTTGGGAAATTGTAGCAAGAAAATCTCCCTAGATTTATCTGCACACCCCTGCTGGGATTTTGGCCCTCTCTGATCCAAGACAGTTCACTGAGGGCTGCCTAGCCCACTTTCTGCACCTGGCTGAGAGACTGACCAGCAGCTCGATGGGGTCGTGGAAGCTTTATTCCCTTTGTTCCATGGGTGTCTGCCATGGAGAGCCAAGCTTGGATTAGCCGAGCCTAAATCCCTGGGCAGCCTGCCAGAGCAACGCTAGCTCTGAAGCAAACGTAGCTCCGAGATGGTTTCAAGACTGGCTTTATAGATCAGCTCTTCTTAGGTGCAAATCCACAGGCAGAGAGCACAATGCCTCATGTCACATCCCTGGAAGTCTCTCCCAGAGGCAGCAGTTGCCAGCTCATGCGGGAGCGATGTGAACTTGGCCAATGCCACCCTTTTGGGCCAGCCCTTCCCCAGCAGTGCTCCCCTGCCAGCCATGCAGACAATCTCTCTCGGGACACTGCACTGTGTTACAGTAACACATGGTTCACGGTTCACAATGTGCCCATCCAGCACCTGCGTGTTCTTTGTTGCAGCACCAACCATTTTCATGTTTTAAGGCACTGTCATTGGAAGCAATGTGAGGAAAAACTGTTTTCCAGCATCTGGCAATAGCTGATCCAAGGGCAAGGTGCATCAAGCCTTGCAGGAGCCAACAACTCTCAAGAACACATCTCCTGCATGTCTCCTGCTCACCCCAGGAGTTAGAAGTGGTGTTCTACTCCGAAGTGAGGGGTTACGTTTCTTCCAGACCTCTGTGTTTGGGCAGGGAAAGAGAGGACTTTCAGCCCAGTTCCTGTGAAAACAAGGTTAATGCACTCATGCTGTGTTTGTTTTGCCTCCCCCTAATAACTTTTGAACCTGTTGGCCTTGTTCAATTCAACTTGACAGAAGGATAGAGGTCTAGAAAATAATTAAGTTCTCATAAGTTTTGTGAAAATAGGCACTGATGTAGAAGACAGAGGGTCCTGGTGTTGTCAACATCCTCACTGAGGAAAGGCTGAACAGGAACACGTCTTGTTGGGCATCAGGGGAACGATACAGAAAACAAACCTGCAACCACAAAAGAAAAGCTTCAGCTGAAAGTCACACTTCTTAGACATCAGTCAGACCACAGACAAGACCAAAAAAAGCCAGTGTTCACAGAAATCCTTACTAGTTTCAACCTAAACTCAACGCTTTCTGGCAATTCCATAGCTACATCTTGGGATGTAGCCAAGTGTCACCTCCACATCACACCGGGGTAACAACCTGCTGCCTTCATCACAGCTGCTGCTGCTGCTGCTCAGGAGACCCGAGATGCAAAACATTACAGAAGCTATTTTAAATGAAACTGGAGGGCATTTTAAAGGTTGCTCTGTGTTGTGTGTGTGCAGTAGGATTCGTATCAGTGAAGTGGAAGGAAATACCTCTAATCGTTGTGGCTTGAAAACACAAGCGGCATGCAGGAATATTAGATACCAATAATTTGAAAACAGAAATGGGAAGCAGAAATTTGTGAATTCACATGGTTCTGTGGCTCTGTGACCATGAAGAAAGCAATGCTGCCTACAGAGCTGAGTCCAGCTTCCACTGAAAGGCCATGGAAAAGCATCTTGACTGCAAATTTTCAAATTCCAAGGCTTATGCTGACCTGCACGGACTGAGCAGTCCCACTGCAGGCTTTTTTCAACTCCAAGCCAACATAAATCAAGTGCACAAGTGCATTTTCATGGGAGCTGCATCATACCTTCAATCTTTCTCCTTTTCTTCTCCTCAATGCCTCTTCTCTTCCCAAACCACCACCCCAGCAGTAAAACCCATCTCAGCAGGGTACATGAGGATTAGCTTAAAACTATTTTAACCTTTTCTCCTTTAAACTCTCAGAAAATAAGATCTTCCTGTGTTTTACTTTTTCATTTTTCAAAAAAGCAGCTTGTTTCTTGCCCAGACCTTTAAAACTCACCGGCCTGGAATATTTCCAGCTTCCTCAGAACTGATGGGTGCTGAATCACCCCAGAGGTATCTGCTAGTAACAACAAACCTTAATTGCTGTAGTACAATGTCTGTTTAATCCACTGACATCCAAAGATTTCTGCCTTAGCTAGTATTTGAGCATAGTAGTGGCCCATTGTGTTATTTGAAATGAACCTGCTTTAAAGCAGAAGAGTGAAAATGAGTGATGGCCAGGTTCCTGATCTCCTTTTTAAAGATACTAGGTTGAAGGGGGCCTAAAACCCAGCCTCCTCTAACTGTTGGTTTGGCAGCAGGCACTTCCAACTGAAACTCCTTGGGCTCGGAATAATTAGGGGCTTGCCTGGAGCAGGACTTCAGGGTGGGTAATTATTTATCTGAGAGTGGTACCTCCAGTCCCCAGAGGGCAGGTCCCTTTGTGTAGGCACTGAGCAAACACACAGAAAGGGGCCCTCCCTCCCTGAGGAATTTGTGGTCTAAACAAACAAGTGGGCTGAGTGCAGGAGAGGGGGCAGCAGATGTGGCCAAGCAGGTGAAATGACTCGCCCTGAGGTCACAGTGCAGATTAATGCTGATGCCAGGCAGGCTTCTGTCTTTTGAATCCCAATACAGTCCCCTCACCAGGAGCCCAGACTTTTGCTCATGGACTAAAACTCTTCCCCTGCACAAATCTCTCCAGCTCCTGTGGATCTTCCTTTGGACATTGTCTGCATCTGCTGCAGGCTGAGGCAGGGAAAGCTTTCATCACCACCTTCAGCCGGGCAGCCCCGTGTTTTGCCTCCTCCCCTATTCCTACCTTCCACATCTGGCATCCCCGGGTAGGCTGGGGAAGCTAAGCCAGCTAACATTTTTTTAGATGACTATTTTTTAACTGACCTTTATTTTTTTCAGCAGTGATGAGGCTCTAGGCCTCATTTGCATCAGTCTTGAAATGCAAACGGCTATTGAGCTGCTCTAAGAAAGAGGCTTCTTTTGCAGCTTAAGATGCACTTATTTAAACACATCCCACAAAAGTGGGGCAGAAAATTATATAGCCAAGGTTTGGCCTACCTTACAGTTTCCTTTGCTCCCCTTCAAGATACTTACAAATACTTCCTACTCACTTAAAAAACCCCACTCTGGACAGTTTGGCTGAACAGGAGACACGTGTAGGAAAGGTTTTAGCAGAAACACACACTCACTGCATGCTAGTTACTTCAGGCTGCTCCAGTGTTAGACTGCTCAGCTCATCTTCCCACTGCTGCTGTTCTACACTGCTCAGTGCAAGAAAGATGCTGAGGCACCTGCTTCCAGAAGAAGTCACTGAGATGTGAAGCTCTAGCAAGGCAGATAATTCCAGTCGCTCCTCCAAGCAGGGAGGTCAGACCTGTCTCTGGTGAGCCCTTGGGGATGGCTGGCTCCAGGCAGCTGCATGGCAAATTTGGATGGCTCATTTTATAACATCCCTCTTCAACAGGGAAAATGGATCTTCTTTTCCCTAGGGTGAGTTGGATTATAAGGTTTGAAGTAGTAGATCTCAGAGCTTTGTAATTTCTGAAAGGATCAGCTGGACTCAGGTGAGGAATCACTGATCTCAAAACTGGCCACCGGCCTTAAAAACCTGTAAAATCCGGTAATTCCAATGAATCTGGTTCCAATGGAGACTTTCAAATGGTTATAGACCAACTGACAAGAAAGGGAAATTGTGTTTTGCATTAAGTGTTTGCTGTGCCAGACTGTTATCACCAAGATTAGGTGTCCAACAGAGAATGGAGGTATGGTCTTGGGAACAAACAGGCAGGAATGGACACATTCTCTGTTTAAAACAATGCCCCTAGAAATGCACAGACCTGTCTGCTTTCAGCCAGGGCTACATGACACACCTTTCTCTCCAGTCATCCCAGCTGATGAAGTCTGTGTTTTCTTTTATTTCTGCAGTGAAGAATCAGCAGAAGGCTTACAGTTGTGCATTGCAAGTAAGGCGTATTTACACTGTACAGTGGGCTAAGAGAGAAAGGAGAAGAAAAGCCATCTGCTTTCTTGTGTACATCATCTGGATTTTAGAATAACCAAAAGACATGGCACTCTTGTCCTGTATTTTATTAGGAAATGAACAGGCTGATTGATAACCTGAAATTACATAGTGAATCTCATTTAAAAAATGTTCAAAATCGTGAGAACAATTTTGATTTCTAGGAAAACATAATGCCCTGATACAATTCTTCTTTATGCCTGTAAATTTCTACACCCTTAACATTTATCTACTGTGCAACAGAGAGGCTGGATAACTGTAACAAAATCTGGGAAGTTAAATACAGGATATTTAATACAGGACTTTCTCTGCAGTCCAAGTGAAAGAGATGAAATGCCTGAAAGAAAGCCCAGAATCTGAGAGTTCCCTATGAGAAGGTTCCCTGTGATCTCATTCATTACTCATCAGTATTTCAGATTGGTAATGTTAGTCAAAAGACTGGTAATATTAACTGCTGTGCCAAAGTATGAGGCTTTAGGGCATCCCCCAGGAGAGGGAGACCACTGTGGGGTACAGGCTCTGCAGTGAGGGGAACAGGGTGCACTGGATGTGCAGGATGCTCAAAGTGCAAGAGCTGATAAATCCGTCTACATCTCCTGTTTCCCCAGCAGTTTGAGCTACCTCTGCCACCACGTTGGACTGAAGGACTTTTCCTGAGGCTGTCAGCTTTAAAGACTTGATTTGATTCAGGTGCTGAGCTCTGCAAGGGCTCAGTAATTTCAGCCTTGGTAACCGAAGCCCAACTCCTGCTCACGTGGTGTGTGTGAGAACTCACACTGAGCCAACACTGTTGGTTTCACTGCAGTCATCATGTGGGGCAGTGTGGTTATAGCTCAGGCCCTCAATTCTCTAAAGAAAGAGCTGGCACTTGTCGATACCAACCAAATCTTGCAGGGAGTTGAGTTTCTCTAGACATTATTAATGAAAACATTAAAATTGACATATGTGCTGTGTGGAATAGAGATGCTTTCCTGAACTGAAGCCTCGATTCCTGCAAGGATTATGGATGTTCTGTGAGTGGCCAGCTCAAACACTTGACCAGTGAAGCCCAGCCACTTCAGCCTCTTGTATTATTCTTGGCATCTGTAAGCTAAAACCCAGCAGATTTAAGAAGCAGAAAGCCTTCCTTTTAAAATGCTCAGGACAAGTACATTCAGACCACTGTGTTTTCTATTTACATATAAATTCTTTGGCAACAATTTCCTAGAAAGCAGAATGATTTTTTTGCTATATAATACTTTATTGTCTCCCCATGAAAAACTGATATCTTAGAAAAATCTATAGGACTTTCCTCTATAAATAGTATTGTTCCAGATTAAGGATTAGTTCCTCCCTGAAGAAAAACAGATTTTAAAAATCTGGTCATTATCTGATAACTGTTTATGTAGTAACACTAAATTAGAACAGAAAAAGAAAATCATTCAGTATGTGGTTTGTTATTGTCTAGGACGTTAGTGTATGTTTATACAATAAAAACAACATAAGTTATCCTAGTTTGTTTTAAAAACCTTAGTAGTAGAAATAAATTGCTATCTGCAGATTCATAAACAGAATGCATTTTTTTCCAACTAAGTTCAAGTATTATTAGAATATTATTATTCCTATTATTATTTTTATTATTATTATTATCACAGGAGCTCTAAATCCTTGCCATTTTGGTCTTTTGGAGAAACGACGAGTTGCGATCATTTGTTCAGGAACAAAATCAACGTGGAGGCTCCGGAAGTTTTGCCTGGTGGAAGACAGCCTGGCAATCCTTTGGCTACTGTGGGTAACTTTAGAAGAGCATGCTTGAGAGTAGTGGTGTAGATACAGCAGTTGCACGATTTCTTGGTTGGCTGACCAACTTCGATTCTCCCAGGTTCTCAACACTCAGTCCCGTTCAGAGGAGGAAAGTGGGAACAACCCAACCCAGGCTTGCACCACATCAGGATATGTCGTCCTCGTTTCCTCCCGGTACTGTCAGCTGCTCGTAGGTGGGCAGGGTGTTGTTGGGGAGGAAAAGCTCTGAACTGACGTTGTTGTTGCCTCTCTGAGACGATCTATTGTTCCCCTGATCCCCCTGCTGACGGGAAACCAGATGATGCAGCATGTCTGTGATGAGGTTCAGCTTCTGGTCCATTTGTGTGACCTACAGAGGCAAAGGGGAGAGTTGTTTGTAGCAGCACGCAAGAAAATTGCAACAAACCAGGTGACATAGGTGTAAGATTAATTAGGATCACAACAGCCTCTGTGAAGATAGCACAGATCCACAGTTCATCAAACAGATCATTGGAAATTTAACACCAATAGGTCAGGGTTGGATGGGGACAAGCTTGTTAATACTCATCTCTAGTGTGTGCTTTGACACTCGTTTTATATCTGGGTGAACACATGACAAATGGGATTTTAAAGAGATCTGCTGGAATACAGAACTAAGTCCCAGAACTGAATTTCTGTGGGTTTTGGTGTTTTTTTGGTTTTTTGTTTGTTTGTTTGTTTGTTTGTTTGGTTTTTTTTTTGTTATTACCGTGTCCATATTTTCTTTTTTAAAAAACCGATAAACTTCTATCATGCTTCTATGCCATAATAATACCAATATGCCCTAGCAAATAACTGCTTGACTTGCAGTGATCTAATCAGCTCTTCAGCTGGCACTGAGTGATGCTCTTTGCTACATTTGGGCTCAATTAACAACTCAGGCCACGAAATGCCCACTGGCTTCTTTGCTGCCGTGAGTGAATAGCAGCTGGGAACGGGACATGAGTCAGCTTTATGCTCTCAAAACCCAGTGACACAGCCCTCCCTAGGACTGCTATCTGAATGACATGATCCCCAGCAAGACAAAAAATGAATTCCAACATGGCTGAAAATTAATTTCTTGACTGGGGGACTCCAGGGATTCAGCCTGTATCCATAAAGCTCATTTTCTTCTTTAGACAGAGGCTCCTTGAATTATTTAATTTCTCTTCCCCCTCCCCATTTTTCTACTCTTTCTGCTAATGTTTAGGAGAAAATGCTGATACCTAGGAGAGGTTAGGTTGCGGATTTTTTTCTGGCATATATTTGTGGTCCTCAGAAGAAAATTGACCATTAGGTGTTTCTAGGAGCACCATAGAAACAGCATCTGGTTTCTTGCATCTCCCAGTCACGAAGTAACCAATGTCACCCCTTTTATCTGGCGTTGGGAGCCTCCTCTCTGCACTGAAGCCAAAGTACTGAGCAAGTTATCCCAAGGGGAAGATGGGCACTTCCAGCTTCAAAGTCCTGCTCACTCTCTGACCCTTGGCACGGTAAAAGCATTGAAGTTAGGCAGTAAGACTCTGCCTTATGGCCTCCTACTCCCTTCTTCAAGCATAATAAGAAAGCCTCAATTTTGTCATTGCAGTCTCTGACCCATTGATCCACAGGGTTCCTAAAACAGAGTAAATTCTAGGCAAAAAGATGTAATACGTTTTAGAAAGGGAAAATAAAGCAAACAGAAAAAAAACCTGTGATAGGAGTAAATTGTTGTCTAAAATATCTGCTAGAAAGTAGTGAAAGGCACATAAAACTGCCAGAGAGAGCATGAGTGGGAGCAATTTATATGTGCCTGGCTGTCATCCAAGTATCACACAGGATAGTAAAAGACAGTAAGGCTGAGCAGAACATCAACAAACCTGGAGGATTTCAGCAGAGACTAAAATGTTTTTCCACCATAGAGAAAATGTTGGGTTTTTTCAAACACTTTGTACAACTGGTAGGGAAGCAGATACAGTGATTTAAAAATATGAGGTGCCAGAGATTTATACTTTGCAGCTGGTTTTGAAAACATTAGGCAAAGCACCCTAGATGGTACATGAAACACTAGTAATTCTGGATGGAAATGGCTGTTGAAAGATGAGATTCTATGAAATGAGGAAGCTGAAGAACAGATAAGTTCAAGATTTCTAGAAGGAAATACAGATGGAAAACTGAGCAGATTATCAGGTTCTCATTTCATCACTATTTATTCCCTCCCTTAAAAAATGTCACATTTTGCCCAAATGGTGCCCGTGACAGAAGGCAAACTCACGATGATCCAAGCGTCAAAGTACAAATCAGTGGTAGTGAAACCTACCAAAATACCTCATTCCTGCATCCCCCACTGCCCAGGTATTGTTTGTTTTCTGAGACAACCGTGCTGGAAGGACTGCAGTGAAAGCCTCCAGAAAACAGCTATCTTCAGATTCCAAAAGACAGCTTTTCCTTCTACAAGAAATGTCTTTTTGCTAACTATTCTAAATGAACTGTTTTTTGGTTTTGTTTGTTTGTTTGTTTGTTTTTAAATATATGTATATGTTTCTTAATTTGTGATTCCAGGCAGGAATTACCAGAGGAAACAGACTGGAGATGTATTTGGAAAACATGCATTCATGAAACTCTTGCAGTGATGTACTATTGAACATGACAGTAGGTTGGACTGAGATCTGGATAGCCCTTCAACAGCTGTGCATCTTGGTGATGAAGTACTGGGGAGAAGTGAGAAGTGAATATTCTTGCTGGGAAATAAATTCCCAGAGATAATTGTCTAATTTTTTCTAGGCAACAAGGTCTGGCTGCTGCAGCTGTGGAGTGCAGGAGGCCCACAGAAGCAGAGGCAGGAGCTAATTGCTATTGAGCTGAGCCATATGAGATCAAAAGTAAAGACCTTTGTTGTCCATGTTCCTGCTTTTTGGGGTAGGGCTCTAAAGCCACAAAGCTTTTGTGGAGGGAGGTCCAGAAAGCTGGTTGTGTTTAGTTGGTGTTTAATCAGTTTTGCTTTCCATTTCCCAGGGGGTTCTGTGCCCGTGAAGGGCTTGCTCCAAGACACACTGAACTCAGTGGTAGATTTTGGCAAGCACAGACTCCCAGTGGCTTTGGTGGGCTCTGCACCAATCTTGGACTGAATCATCAATTCCAAATAGTAACGTGTTCTTTGGATATTACAAGAGAAGGAGCAGTCTGGGTTTCTGTACGTGGATCTTCTGCCTCTTGGGGCTCTATCAGAAAAGATGACATTGGCAACTGAGGCAGCAGTGGGACAATGGGCCCCCGTTCTTGGCTCTGCCAAAGAAGGATCTGCTTAAAGCATGAGATATTTAAAAGGAGAAATAAAAGCCACCAGAAGGCAACTTCTACTGTCATCACAGGCCTCTGATGTACCAGCAAAAGAGGCTTGCTAGTGAACAGCCTGGTTTATTATCGTGCCCAATCTGCCTGTCATCATCCAAACACACATCCTGAAATACATCATTCACTTGCTTGCTGCAGAGATAATTATACCCACTAGAAAAAAGTCACTGTGTGCAATATCCTTTTTATTAAGCCAGCTTTACGCAGTTAGCATGGAGAAATGTATCATCTCCCCTGAATCATACTTTCAAACACATTTACTTGATTAGAAATTAGCTCTGATGCCAGAACGAATAAAAGCAAACAGAAAAACTGCTGATGTTGCTCTAATCTGAACCGCTCTGAACAACTCTGATCTCTCAACTTGAAACAGCAAACATTGTTAATTACATAGAAAAATAACTCAGACTGATTTGTTTCCTTTAGGAAAAACTAAGTAAGCTCTTTGTAGCTGATTTACGTTTCATTAGAAGCATGATGTCTGGATGATCAGATTCTTTATATGTAAATAATTTCCTTTGTATTTCACAGTTGTTGGGGAGAGGAAGCAGTGTTTGAAAGTTCAGAAATTACACACCACAGTTATTCTAAGTCTTACTGAAATATTGTATGAATACAAAATCTTTCCATCCTCTGATTAAGTTTAAAAAAAATAAAAATCCAAGTATCATAGATTGAGCACAGATGGAGAGAAGATTTAAACAAGTTTTGAATCTATCTCTTAGAAATGAATAAAATCTCATCCATGCAGTGCACTGAGAAAAAACCAACCCAAAACCAAACAGTTCTTCACGAAGGCTGAATCTTAAATGGCACATCATGAGGAGAAGTTATAACGTGCTGTTATAATAGCCTCTCTCCATCTTTCCTGTAGGCTCCCCTCAGGTACTGGAAGGCCACAAGTAGGAGACTCCAAAGCCTTTTCTTTCCCAGGCTGAACAATCCCAACTCTCACAGCCTTAGTGACATGCATTTATAAAGGTAATAATATTTGTAAAGGGATCAAAGGCATTCCAGGAGGTGCTACTGAACAAGACAGAAACTGTCCCTGCTGAAAGAACAAAATAATTTCCAATTAAAAGTGTCCATTATTTTTATCTATTAAAATTCTGCAAATCTTCATGCTATATTAACTTGCAACACTTTGTAATTTTAAGATTTCATAAAAACTTCATGGTATGATCTGGAACATAATATGTAACAATGAATTTATTTCCTTGCTTTTAAAAACAAAAGAAAAGAAAACAAAACAAAAAACAAACCAAAACAAAACACAGAAGCCTGGTTGGCTCCAGGGACAGCTCCAGGGACAACACTGTCTCTTTTAAACTCTCCTGTAATGGAGAACTAAAGAGTAGCACTTTGGAGACCTACTCCCAAAACTAATTATAGGACTTTACCAGGAAAAGGCAATGACAGACACAATTACAGAGCTGAGTGGAACAGTATTTTCAGCCATGGGAAGCTGAAGGACAAAATTTTGAGTTTGGCATAATTTGGGCCACAAAGACCACAAATTATTAATAGGTTATTCCAAGTATTGCTCCGTGATCTGGAGAGATCAAGCTTGATCAATGGTGTTGATTAAAGCTGTGTCATTCTCATCCCCAGAGATTTAAAATGTAAATATTAAGGGTAAAAACCATAGTCCCTTTGAACAGAATGGTGTTTTATAACTACCTGTGTTCTTAACATGGTTGACTGATTAAACAGATTTTTTGTCCATAATGAAGAGAACTTTTATCAGCTCATTGCTCACTCAGTGGGTTCAGGGGGGCTGTCCTTGTTCTCAGTAAAGAAAGCCAAGCATGAAGCTGCTAAAGGAGAAGAGAGAAACCAGGATGCAAGCAACACTTGGCTGAATGAAAATGTGATAAAGGAAGATTTCAGCTGCTTTTACAACATTAAACTCCCAAGTCTGCTGCCCTAAGTAGCATTAATTCCTCTGGGTGCAGCTTTTGGCTCAAAGTGAACTAATTATTTAAGGCACTTTTTAAAAATAACCAAAAAGGACTGGGGAGACCTTCATGTATTTATCCCTTCTGGTGCCTTGTTACTAAGGAGGACCCTATTGCTCTGCAGTGTAGCAAACTTCTAGGGAAATAAAAAATGATGCTTTCCTTGAGCATCTCTCCATGTTGTATCAAATCTCTTATGTGTTTGCTGTTCACTACCACACTCAGTGATAAGCTAGCTTTACCTTTCATAAAAACACACAAAATGGTCCCTTCTGCTAACAAAATAATCATCAGGCACAGCAATGACTCAGCGGGGGAGAAGATGAAAGACAAGAAATATTGCAGAACTTAGGATAGCTGTTAATGGCAGTGTTATGAAGGCATGTATCAGTATCCAGTGGTACATAACAACAGTGAGTCTGTTCTGGAAGAAAATGTGGTTTTAAATCAGTTTTGTCTTTGGTGGGATTCTTTCTATTTAAGTTCATCAGAATATCTGAGGAAGCTTCAGAGAGAAGCTCCCTTGGTTCCTCTTCTTGCTAAATCCTCTCACGTGTTGGTTCCTCAGCATTTCTAAAAGTTAATGCTTTATCCTGGAGGGCTCTGGGGACAGGAACAGCTATGATGTTAGGAGTGGCTTTCTAGAGGAGCTCAGGGATAGGTACGGGAATCTTCCCAGAGAATTTATTTTAAAGATTTCTCTGTAATAGTGTCAGGAGAGACCAATGGTTTCAGTATTATTAAGGAATGTTTCTTTCTTCAGGTGCATGACTCTGAAAATCATGGAATGTGCCTCCCTTCCATTTGCAATACCCAAGATCCCAGATTCTTGCAAAATCCCCTATCAGAACTTCTGGCTTTGATGTGTTTATTTTGTTGTCCGAGATGAGGCAGCAGTTTTGCTGGAGGTTATATTCCCACCACTGAGGTGTTTAAAGGAGAATGTAATCTGCATGAGGGAACATTTGCTCTCCAGACTGTCTGTACTTTCTCTTGAGAGCTGGCCAAAGAAGAAAGTATGTGTGTGGTGTCCAGGGGAAGGATGGAAGAAGTGGAGCCAGTGAAAAAACACTTCACTGTAAGACTGATCATTGCTCGGAAAACAGGAGGGCTGTGCTTCTGAGGAACAGAATTGACAGGTTTTGAGGCTTACGTGGGCAAATCTCTTTCTAGTCAATGAAAACATTATATGAACACTGTAACCACTGTCTTAACTGACAAATAACATGGATAATTTTCAGACAAAAAGCGTCTTTGGAGAGAAAGGCACTTGCTACACCTTGAGTTCTAAAATCAGCTGTCTTGCATAAAGCTATCAGTGACAATCTCTGCTTTGAGATACTAAAAATTGTTCTGTTTTTTCAATAAACTCAGACTGTTGCTGCTCTCGTCTTGCTGTGTATTTTTATGGGAAAATATTTACCTTACACTTCTCAAGAGCGCAAAAAACCATTTATTTTTTGTAGTAAGAGCCCTTGAACAGCTGCTGAGAATTCACCATTGAGCCGGGTGCGCCGCTTGTGCAGCCAACAGAGGGTGATGACCCTGGGGAGAAAATTCTGAGCCGCTGAGTCAGGATCAGAGCTCAGCAACGACCAGGATTTATGAACCAGTTGCTGGCTGATTCTCCAGAAGTTATCTTGATATCAGTGAACTATTACAAAGGGCTTGACTTCTACAGTAAATTCCTAATGCTCTGTAAAGAAACAGTTTTGTCACACGTTTTTAAAAAATTGTTTTGGGAATTCAAACGAACTGGCAACACCAGCATGTAGCCATTTGGTTACTGACTGTAACACTTGTGGCACTTTAATTTTTGTTTGTTTGAAGGATTTTGTTCTGGTTGTGCAGCACAAGATCTAGGGTAGCAAATGCTCAAGCTATAGGAAATGGGAGAAATTACACGGTTGATTTATGCATCTGTTCTTTCCATTAGGATCAGGAAAGCAATTTTGATTAGCAAGTAACTAAACTGCAGAGAATTATTTTTCTTTTCCAAATGTTCTTTTTCTCAAAGAAAAGCATGTTTTTTTAAAAGCTTCCTCAAAGTTTCTGGAAATATGACATCTCTGCTTAAGTATTCACTCAGCTCCATTTCTTTCATGATTCTTAGAAGAGGGTAGGTTACAACTATAATGCCATTTTTCAGATTAGGTGTCTTCTCTGAATTATATTTGAAACCAGTGGTAGTAAGAGATATGCTCTGATGGGTCAAAAGCTAAAAAACTGATATTAAAAAGCCACTTCAGTAATAGATGATGGAATAAATAATATAATATAAAATACAGCAGACCAAATACAGAATATAGCAGCATGTTATCAAAACTCTTTCTTATGATACTGCCACTTTTCCCCACAAAGAAACAAGCAGCAACAACAGATATTGTGCTTATATAAGAGAGCATTTCCTTTAAGATCTTAAAAAATGTGAGGAATAAGTAGAAATCAAAAGTTACAACAAGTTGGTTTGGTTTTTCACAGGTCACCTTCATTTGTCTGTAACTTGTTGCTTGACCAACAGAAGCAAGGTAAGATGAGTACAAACCACGCCTTCTAACACAGAGGTTGGTAGCATGCTGGCAACTGGGAGAATTAAATTACAGGAGAGTGAAATACATTTGGTCATGGACTGTTAGGGGGTAGAAGACCTCAGAAGGTGGAAAGATTTTTGGAACAGTGCTTCTTTTAATAATTTTGTTTCCTGGGTTCAAACTGGAAGAGGGAAAATTTAGGATAGGTGTAGGAAGAAATTCTTTGCTGTGAAGCACTTGAACAAGCTGCATAGAGAAGTTGTGGATGCCTCATCCCTGGAAGTGTTTGAGGCCAGGCTGGATGGGGCTCTGAGCAGCCTGGTCTAGTGGAAGGTGTCCCCATGGCAGGGGGTTGGAACTGGATGATCTTTAAGGTCCCTTCCAACCCAGGCCATTCTATGATGATTCTGTGATTCTTTTAGAAGTGGAGAGGATTCAGAAAGGCTTGAGGGTAAAAATGTTGGGAAGGGATGAGCTAAAATGCTAGTAAGTCAAGACAGAAATGAGGACCATGATGGATGTGGCTGCAGGAGATGGTCAGAAGCAGGACTGGAAACAGCTGCCACTGAAGAAGAGAGAGCAGAGAACTGTGGCCTCGGTTCAGTGCTTTTGTTGCTGTTATTAACAACTTGCAGAAATATTTGGCTTCTTTAAAGGACCCAAACTGTTGGAAATCAGCTTTTCCTGAGAGCCTTTCTTTAGTTCTAGATGTAGTCTTGGGCCATGAAGCCTGTCTGCTGGCTCACCACTCCCCAGGCTCCCAGGCCAGTCCCGCTGGCCCCCCGCGCTCAGTCCGTGCCCAGATGTGTGCAACGCTCGCAGATCTATCTGGCATCCAGAAGGCTACAGCCAAGCAATTAAAATTTGTGGTTGACTCTTGTTTTAGATAAATCAGATGAGACTTAAAACACATGGAAATTTTCAAGTAAGAACAGCATCCAAAATCTACAGTCTTTGGCCCAGTGCTGCCTCAGGATACAGCATTTATTTTTCTCTAAAATATTACAAAGGTCAGATATTTATTTTTTTAACCTTTTCCTCTAAATTAACAGTGTATCAGTAGATAAACAAAGGAGCTTGGAATATTTTTCCCTCCTTGCATGAAGCCAGGAAAGTGAAGGTGAGGGTCTTGTCTCTAAATATAATTTTCATCAGAAACTACCCGAGATGATCAAATCCCCCTATCCTGTTGACTAGATACTCTGATATTTTCAGGAATTAGCTTGTCTTCATTAACTACAGCCCCACCTTCAGGAAACAGTATCTCTTTGACCAGACACAACTTTCCTCCCTCTCTGTTTAAAAATAAGACATGAGTTGGCAAGAAGGGAGGGATTCTTTCTTTACAAGTGAATCAATGATACCAGAGGTATTACAAGTTAATGTATCTGCAAAAATCGCTGGATATCCATCCAGCACCATAATCATAAACAGCTTCCCAAATTATGCTTAAATTGAAATCCAGCCTTATGGAGGGATGGGAAACAGGCTTGAGATAACAAGAAATATAGTGGAAACATTGATCAAAGAAACCAGGAAAAAAAGCCCCTTATCTCTGTGTAATAGTTTGAATGGATCTAACTATTCTCATAAATGATGGTCATCTGCAGGGCCAGGAGTTGGACTTTGATGACTCTTGTGGGTCCCCTCCCACTCAGGATATTCTATGGTTCCATGTTTAGTGCATCTACAGCACTGTGCAAACCTGGGTGCACCTAAGCACAGCAGGTAAGTCCTGTTATTGCCACCACAATGTGGGGGAAACTGAGGCAGCACAGTCAGTGGCCCACCTTCAGATACAATAAATATTCTTAACGTCAGCTTGGATGAGTGGCTCTAACAAAACCTTAAAAATACTCTCCCTGTCCCGGGCACATCTTCCAGTCTCAAGGAAAACTTCACAGCACCTTTCTGGTTTTTATATTCGAGACAGGAAGTTGGAAAACAGGTTGCTTTCTCATTCTCAATCACATTCTTGTCCAGCAAAAAGTTTCTCTGTGGGGTCCCTCTGGTCAAGCACCCCGGTACCTATGCAGAGAAAGAAAGGCTCTCTGTTTAGCTAACAGGCACTTGTAGCTCAGATGCTTCAGTTCCACAGATGTGAAGAAAACTCCCCGTGGTTCTTGCCTCTGGAGGACCCTTTCTGCTGGCTCAACCACAGCAGTACAGCCTCTGAAAATCACTCCATATTTTCCTTGTCAGAAGTTTGGCTGTCAGACAGCAGCTTTCCCCTAGCTGTAGATTCCCGTTCCTGGTGTGGAACAGTGGCATATTTACAGCACTTTAGGGTTAAAAATCGAAGAGTACAAGACCCAACTGGCATAAAAATATGTCCAAAACTCTTCTCCACAACAAAACAAGCCCCAAATCAACCCAACCCCCATTGTCCCCCTCCCGCCACTAAAGAAAACAAAAGTGACTAATCTTGACCTCTCTCCAAAGGGGAATGTTTTGCTTCTTGAATCCTTGGCTCTGGCTCTTGTATGATACTGGGAATATGACTAATAGCCTCTTGCCAGAGTACTGCTGAAAATTTCACCATTGAGTAGCTGTTCTCATTCTGGACCATCATAGTACGCACTTAAGTTGCCAAGATTTTATTAAAAAAAAAACCCAACAAAGAATAAGATATACACGCATAATCCCCAGTGTTAGAAATACATTTTTCAGCTTTAACTGTAAGGTTTTGCCTGACAATTTTTCCTCCATCCTCCAAACTATTATTTTTCAGATGCCTGCTACGAAATGGTTCCCTTTTACTTTTCTTTCCTTCAAACACTTTTTCTAATTCAAAACAGATTTGAGACTGCTGCTCTTTTTAAAGCAAACCTGCCATGTATCATGTCCTGTTAGGTCAGCACTGCTTATGTTATGTTTTGCACTTCATCCAAATGAGGCATCCATGCTGCTTTTCAAAGGGAATAAAGCCAGACTAGGTGCAGTGGCTTTTATGGCTGGAATAGATCCACAAGTTATGGATCTGATCTCATGGCATGGCACTGGGGAGGACACCACTGTCTACCTTTTTTAAAAAAGTGAAAAACAAAGATAACTTCATTTGTTATCTTAAAAAAAAAGTGGGGTTTTTTGCCAGCTCCTTTTTTCGCATCCATAATCTACTAATTTGATAGTTACTATATGGACAAAAAAGGGCATAACCCCCTTAGTACCTAAAAGGAGCTTAAAAAGTGAATAACCATGTGATGACTTCTGCAGCAATCAAAAATGGAAAGGTAAAGAGTGGGGGAGAGAAAGGGAGAGAAGCAATTACAACAACAGTGAGTTTTGAGTGAGTTTTCCCTGAGGGCTGCTGGTAATTAAACTAACGGCAACATGAATCTCTGTTTGATGTGGTCATGAATTTGTTTTCAAAAGAAAAATCTTTAAAAAGATTCTTTCAAGAGAAATTTTTAGAGAACAAGCTCAGCATGAATAATTAGACGAGAAATACTTTGATAAATATTATTATGGAGAAGTCATTTATGGGCCATGGCATCTGAAGGTTAGAAATCCTGGTGATAAATAAGCTGGCAAGTTTGCACCCATTTTGAGCACACAAAACCAGGGCTGTGTTCCTGTTTGCTTGAGCCTCCTCCTCAGAAAGGAGGCAGCCTCTTGTTTTGCCATTGCATTAAGCTTTACAAAGACACAGATGCAAGACAGAAATTTTCAGTGGGAAAGCTCAGTGGAACGAAAGAAAACCACACACAATTCCAAAGGCACTTTTCATTCCCAGGGGCTGCACAGAGATCAGAGGTGAAATTCAGTGGTGATAAAAAGTCTGTGAGTCCACTCTGCTCCCCCAGCCTTTCTAACCATCATTCATTTCTGCTGAAATCATATCCCTGGAACTATCTCCTTCAGAATCCTCTAAAAATAAAACCACTTGCATTTTGTAGAAGTTTAAGCATCCAGCAAAACCCCACTGAAATCCAGAGAAGATGCAGGTGCTCTGTACCCTCTAAAATCAGGGGACATCCCAAAAGCACATTTCATTTGTTTACTGAGCACTTCAAAAAGTGGAGGCAGACACAATCAATCACAAGCCAGCAAATAACCAATGAGTGAACTAGAATGTAATATATTTACCAGTGGAAACCCATGTTTACAAGGAAAAGAAACTGCTTCTTGGCTGTCATGGTGTTATTCATAAAGGCAAACTAGGAGATCTTATGGATACCAGCAGCAAAACTACAACAAAGGAAACTAACTGCTAATGAAGAAGGGTTTTCAGTCAAATTTCATGGGTCATACAAAGTCATTACCATGCCTGCAGGAGTTCAACAGCTCTGCCAGTTGAATTCGGGGGGAATGAAGCGATTATTTCGTTATGCATTTTGTAGTTTCAGACATTTTTGCTTAAAATTTCAAATTCTGAAGCCAACCAGCTATGCAACAATATCAGCTTCAATTTCCAGAGTCAGCTTCTGATCAACTTTCCTGCAGAGCAAACCCCGAAAACAGGTCTTCTGTATACACCAAAGTCTCAAAAACTAGATTTTAAAGACTCATATCTGTTCCCTTTTTTTGTCCTACTGCTTAAATATGACCTTATGGTGTTAAGCCAATTTCCCAACACTTCGGAGGCTTCATGCATTTTGAAAACTATGAGAGAGATAATTTGGCTGCTACTGGTAACAAGTTCTGCACGGGTTAACTTTCCCAATTACTCCCTTTACAGGTTTCCCTCTGGTTTTGAGTCGGTTAAAATATCAAGGCTCTTTTCCATAACATTTTCAGCTATAATGCCTCCAGAAGAAAACAAATGTTCCTGATAAAATAACATGCTTGAAAATTTTAATGGATGACAAAGATAACAAAAAAATCCTTAGAGCATTTCTTTGTCAGTAACTTCTTCTAGGAATACAGCCAGGCTGGGCATTTGTTTGGACTGGTAAACCACAACTCAAAAGTGGATCTCTTGGCAGCATAAGCAACTGCTCCGTGGTGGAAGCAAAAGGCTCACAGTCTTTCCTAGCTGATTAATCATTATGACAGGCTTGAAGACTAAGTGATCTGCCCAGCTCCAGATGTTAGATGTGCATCTACCTTTTATTCTTCTGGTTCTTAGGCAGTAGCCTGAATTGTTCATTCTGAACATAACGATGACCATTTACTGTTCAAAACTAAAAATGGCTTTGGGCTTTGTAATATTATATTATGATAGAGGAAGCTACTACACAAGATCATGCAGCACATATAGTCTAGACATGATGAAATGCTGGAAGACTCTTCAGGCAGAGGTGGTGACAGTCTTGAACATAAAGCTTTGTGACGTTTCCCTTCTCCATTTCCACCTCCAACCAGAACTGTTATCAATTGCACAAAGGCAGAGCACGAACACGTGGCTGGCTCTCTCCCATCCAGCCCCTGCCACCGAGGGCTGCACTAAGCCCTGTTAAATGAAAAACAAAATGTAGCTTCTCAGTGATGGGAGGCAGCATCTGTTTCACAGCACAGGGTAACACAGACTTTACAGACAGGAACAAAAGGCAGTAACACAATGAAAGTAGGGGAAAGCATCACAGTGGCAGAGAAAAAGTACTGAATCTTGTCTGAGACAGCCAAGGAGCTCTACAGGATCTTCAGTAGCTGCACGTCATGAGAGACACCACGTTAATTGTCACATAAAGGGTGGTCCTCCACAGAGGGACCAAATTTGTTTTGGGCATCTGCCAGGGAGACTTCATTGACAGGGGCACTCCAGGAAGGGAACACCAGAGAATCAGCACCCTGTGTCTGAAGCAAGCTTCAGCCTGCTCCCCCTGGAGATTGATCACTGCTGTTCACAGACCATGCTTTACTTGGAAGATCTGGGTGTCACCACACAAACTGGTTTAGCTGCAGGCATTTCCTATTTTCTCTTTGCATATTTTCCTTGAGTGAATGAAAGAGGTTACTCTGGAGTAATTTGTTTTCTTTTTTATGCTGATCTCTTTTGTTAAGTAGTATTTTTGCCCCAGTCCAGTAGAGAGAGCAATCAGCTACCCAGGAGAAATTCATTCACCCCTTATCATGCAACCTTTGGAAAAGTGTTGTCACATAGTACCTACTAAGGAGTTTACCGATTAAAATGCTAACATAATTCAGAATTAATAAAGATTCTGTCACCCATTTTAATGGATGGCTTTACGTGATTTGACTAACGGCTTTAGCCCTGAACACATCTGCTCTGAAATGTGAAAGGGCTTTACTTCAGGCTCAAACATCACAGCTCCTTTAGGGTGCAAGATGCTTCTACTCACAGTACCTGAACTGTTGATCTATATTTTCATGGAACCATAGAACCAAATCTTGGGTTGGAAGGGACTTTAAATACCATCTTATAGTTCCAACACCCCTGCCATGGGCAGAGACACTTTCCACTAGACCAGGTTGCTCAGAACCCCACCCAGCCAGGACTTGAAAAATACCAGGGCCACCAAGAAATAAACTTTTCAAGTTATATCTAAGTTTTAAGATAAATCCGGAACAGCAGTGGGAATAACAAAAATTACAAACATGATCAAGTGCTTCTGTTTTCATTTTTGACCTCCAAGCCTCAAAATGCTTATCATACCCAGTACTCATGGCTGAGGAAATGGAAACAACAGAAAGTGAAATGACTTGCCTCAGGTTCTGCAGAAAACAATGTCTGAGCCAGGAACGGCACCCACGCTGCCTGCAACCCCCACAATAACCACACCAGTGCATCTTTCTAGGAGGGACATGGACTGTCATGATGACACAAGTGTCTGACACTGCCTTTTAAAAGCTGATTTGCTGAGAGGACAGAGGTCTGGTTGCACTTACTCCTCTCTGGCTCAGGGAATACTCACAGTGTACATGTGCAAGCGAGTAGACCATGTGTGACCAGCTCTGATATGCATTATTTATACAACAGTTCTACCGACTTAAAAACTAATAAATCCACAGCCTGCAGATGATGTGCAGACACACAGACACATCATCACAAATATAATTTTATCTTGATTCTTTGTGTTTTTTCCCCCTGCTGCTGCACAACAGAGCATCTAGTACAATAGCAAAATAAGCTTCTGGCTAAAGCGTAAGCTTTCTTAAATCACAGCGTTTCTCCAAGGCAACTGACACAGAAATAAGTGCCATTTTCCGGGGAGCCATTTCTAGAGGAATATTTCACACAGAGGAAACGCTGTCAAGCTTGTTTGCAAGGCATTGCTGCAGAATGCTCCACACTTCCCTTACTCTCTGAGTGCCCTCGACTCCTGGTGAGCTTTTCACTGAGGAAGATCCATGTATTTGGATAGAAGTGAAACACACAGACCGTAACTTTGCACAATGCAAGTGAAAGCACAATACAAGAGGTCAGAATGAGGTTTCTCTCCTTATGTATTGTAATTATGGTCTGTTTATAACTCTACAGTTAATTTAGGGCTTGTATGTCCCCGCTGGACAAAGCAGCTTGCCCTGTGTGGAAAATGACATTAACTCAATCTTTGCAGACTGTCCCCGAGCCTAGAAATGCTTTTGTGAGTACAGTGAGCACCTGTACTAATTACGCCCTTCACTCGCTCGGGGGTCACTGCTCATGGCAAAGGTTTGAAATCAGCCACCCCAGGAGACAGACATCATTATATTTCTGGAGCAGTCATTCCAGCGCTGCAAAACCAGGCAACCCTGGAAACAGATTCACACTCTGAAGGCTCTAAAGGTGAAAGACCGGGATGCTCCATTGCTGGACACAGAATATTGGAATGAGTAGAGAAGATGAAGAGAGTAATCAGAAACTGATGTTGAAATCTTAAGTTTAGCACTATTTGCAGTGATTTTGTGATTTTTCTGACTTTCATGTTAATAACATTTTTCCCCCATCTCTCACTGTACACCAATGCCTGACCCGACAAAACTTGTAAGCATGTGAGAAATGTCAAATAATTTAATTTTACTCACTTTCTGATTCGCATGTGCTATTTATGTACCTACAGTTATGCTGGAACTCAAATGCCAAGGTCAGCATTCATTTCTTTCACTCATTTAGTTCCCCATGAAGTCATGTTCAGTTCCTCCCCGAGTCCCTGTTCACACTGATGCTAATCAGCACTGGTACTTCCCTGAGCTCAGTATGCAAAACTTGCAGAATCAATGGCATGTGATGTGAAAACCAGCATCTAAGTGGCTGCAGGGGGCAGAGATATCTGCATTTCACATTACTCTTCTCCTAATCACTGCACGTAAAAGCTGTCAGCAGCTTTGTCACTGGGAAATCACAGAGCAGGAGGTTACTTTAGGTAGGGGCTGCCTTCAATTAAACACACCCCAAGGTGTCATGCTGCCCTCGGTATACAAGTAACAGCATCTGCCAAAGGCAAGGAGCACTGAGGGTGTGAGCAGAGCTCTCCATCCAGCTTCAGGCAGCTGCTCTACGCCCCAGTGCCATATATGGGGTAAATAAAAGGGAAGCAGAGGCAGGATTTGTTCAGAAATAGCAAAGAACAGGAGCCAGGGCAGAAAAATAATGGAGCCAGGGCAGAGAAGGGGTCCTTGAAGTATTTGGCATTTTCACAACTGCCTCCTATGTGAATGCTAAAAAGGTTTTCAAGGATGCAAATGACCAAATGCACAAATTCTTCCTAAGGTGCCTGGGAACTCCAACATTCAAGCTAAAGGCAATGAATCAATATATTTTCTATCAAATTATCTCCAAACTCTTTAATCTGTACTTCATCTTTGCAAGCACACAGCATACATTTTCATGGACATGTAGATGCAAATTTTTTTCTACCATTTGTGCGACCCTTTTCAGCCAGATTCATTAGGCAACGTTAGAAAAACAATGATGCCTTGAGCTCTGTGTACTGCACGAACCTCTCTCTCTCCCTGGCTGACTCAGGAATGGGACATGTTTTGCAACAATGTCGCCTAAATATACAATGGTCCCAGTTCACTCCTCTTTCATTCCAGAGTAAATGAGGAGTAAACTTATTGATGTCAATGGGATTAAGGTAATATAAATGCCCTGAAAAGATGGATCACAGTTAGCACTCAGAAGAGCACACTCCAAAGGTTTGTCCACTTGCACGCAACATATCCCCTACAGTAACAGAACCTAGTAAATGACACATGTCACTGCAAAGAACTCCTGAGACTAAATGGTGCATTGTGTAAAGCAGACCTTTCTTCAGTGCACAGAGACAGTCTTTTCTTTTACTTCTTAAAACCCAACCCTGTCATGCAAATTCTAGCCAAGCCTTCACTGTTCTGTTATTTAAATTTCTTAAAACTTCACAGCTTCATAGAAAACATACTATTAAAAAAAAAATCCAACTCAAACAGAAAACACCAAACTTGGCAGGGAATATTCAGACAAACTATAGTTTTGGAAAAGAAGTTGCAAGGTTTCTAGCATACACTGTAAAAGTAACGAAAACCAAAAGGTTATCTGAAGTGTAATTGAAAGAAATGTGTTTGCATTGTTTTCAGATAAAACAATCCTGAGGCCATGTGTAAAAGTCCTGAACTGCAGGACAGTAATGAGTTTGTGAATCAGGACTGTGAATTCCCTTGCTGTGAGTGTGGGAGCCATCAGGAGCACACGGGATTGAGTCAGCAGTTACCAAGGCACACACACACAGCACAGGCCACTCAAGTCTCCCAACTGCCATTTATCATTTCCTGACAGAACAGTTTCTTGGCAAGCCTCCTTTAAAAACAAGCTTTTTCCAAAACAACCAACCATTCCAGCAGGCTATGAATACCACTGTAATTTGGTCTATTTTTCATATCAAGTAGACTATGGGCTCTGGTTTTCAGTTAATTAAAGAAACCTTCTTTTCAGATTTCCAAAAGTCGTTTGCAGCAGGGTAGAACCCACAGCGAGCCAGCCCTAAAACAGTGCCAGTTGCAGACTGAACCGTATGGAAATGGAAGGAAAATTCCCCCAAACATAAATAAACCCCGGGTTTGAAGTTGCAAAGCCCAGCTTACATAACACCAACTTTGCTTGCCCTGCCAAACTGTTAAATTTGGTCTCGGATGAAAATTGCTGTCTTGGGCTTGACTGTGTTTCATTCTCCTGAATGTGTAATGGCTCTGAGCTGCCTGTCAGAATTTGAACTCCAAACGTTGTTGTTGTTGTTACTATTCCTACTACACACTAATAGACTTTAGGGAGCCTTGTCTGAGGTCCACACACACACAGAAAACAGCCCTTGCCTTGAAATATGCATGATCTAAAGAGAAGAGATAAAAACAAGGGGTGGGACAAAGATCAGATTTTCATTCCTGTTTTATACATACGCAACTGAGATATGGAGGGATTAAATGTCTTTCCTCTGCTCACACATAAAATATCTGGGGCTAAACCTAGGAACTGAACCAATGTTTTTCAGTTCAAATCAACTTCATCTTCTTTCATTAACCCTTTACTTACCAACTACAAGCCTACTCCAGCCTGTGTTTATAAGCTGAGATCTCAGAGCTGCATTCAGCCGCTGGCACACAGGCTCCAAGCACAGGAGGGGAACTTCACTCACCTCTAGCAAGAATATATATGCTCATATAGCAGTAGTTACTCAGGAACTTATCACTTGATGCTTTAGAAAAATCAAGCTTAGGAAATAAAGTCCCACATTTTAATTTCTTATTTGGTGAAGGAAGTCTGGATTCTGCTGTTTCTCTGCAGAGCCCTCTGTGCAAGCAGCCACAGAAACAACAAACTGTGCCATGCTTCAGGGAAAAAGTAAATAATCACTTAAGTGATTTCTCTAAACATCTGACCTGCAGCTCACACATTCTTACAAAAAAAAAAAAAAAAAAAAAAAAAAAAAAGAAAGGAAAGAAAGAGTAGTTATGCATGGTTCAGTATTGCACTACTTCGTCTTCAGAAGAGTTTTGTCAGGCTTAGTGCTGTGACCATTTAGCTGGGGAGCCTGTTCCAGTGCCCAACCACCTCCTGGGTGAAAAACCTTTTCCTGATGTCCCATTTGAACTTCCCCTGATGCAGCTTCATTCCATTTCCTTGTCTTCTGACACTGGTGGCCAGAGTGGTGATCAGCACCTCCTCATCTGCCACCCCCCTTGCCCTAAGAACGTGTGATTTTAGATGCTCTTACTTTGGTCAAATAAAAAGTCAAGGTTTTGTTTTTTATTGGTTAGTTGTTTTCTTGGGGTATTTTTTAACAGAAAGAATAAATGTACCTGGGATTCAACTTCCAGATGAACTTCAAATCTTCATTCCAAAACAGGGATATAGGAGAGCATCACAAAACACTTACCAGGCTTACAAATAACCACAAAAATATGCAAAAAATTATGTGTCTATTACTATCTTTTTGCTTGGAATAGCAGAAGATTTTCATTTTTTTTTAAACTATAAATTTTAGTCTAAGATGCCCAAAATGAAAAATTTCAGGTCAGGTGTCTAAATATGCACACAGTTAAAACAGTCTTATAGTGGGCAATGTCTTACAAAGTTTTGGTAAGTATCTGAAGCACTCCAGATGGCCAAAACCGAGAGGTATGTATGCATAATGAACCCAAAAATACAGTTAATGGAAGACAAACTGCTTCACTAGTTGGCTTCAGTGCCCCACTTTTGGTTACTTTTACAGAAAAAAGGGCTGCCATTACATGCCTTGGTCAGAAAATAGAATTTCTGTTGTATGGGAAATTATGGCATATCATAATTTTTTTAACCACTAAAAATATTGAGATATTTCAAGGAGTGGAGCTGGCACTATTTTAATTTGGAAACACATAAATGACTTTAGCTTAATAATGAATATTGATACTACTGAAGTGCTTCATTAAAATAGTAAAAACTTTATCACTATTCCAAAGAGCCTGAAAGGAATAAAAAGACAACAAAGCAGATTAAGTACAGCCTTTCAATGTCCTTGGCTTAAAATGCTGACCACAATGAAAAAGTCTAAATCAGTGATTCCAAGAAGGTTTGATGGAAATCGTTATTCAAGTAGTCCTCTTCACACAAGACAACACAGAGGTTCCTAATGGAACTTCTTTTCCCCAAAAGGCTGATTTTTGCCACCTCTAACTAAAATAAGATGTTTAGGACTTCTTACTATTTGAATAACATCCTCTCTCCGTGACAAAGCCCGTCCATTTCTCACTCCTTACTTGCCACCAGCTTGCCTTCCTGAGATGTTGCCCCAAGTACCTGCACACTGGGGAAGAGGCTTCTGAAGAACCACCTGCCACAAGGGTTATCAATTTGAAAACAATTTACAAAACTGCAGAATTTCCTCTTTCTCTGAGTGACTCCCCCTAGCTCTTTCCAGCAGAAAACCCAGAGGAGACAAATTGGTTTTCCCTGTACAGAACTGCAACTGCTAATGCTGCAGAGTAATAAGATTGTCAAAAACCTGTGAACGGTTTTTGGATGGCTGAAGTGCACCTTTTGATCTCCAGCTTTGCTCAAGGTGAATAGGTAGCATGTTTTACCTGGGAGTCTGACATGCAGACTATGTTTTGGGATCACTCTGTGAAAAGACAATGGGATGGAGGTCCTCTAAAGCTAGCCAGACGTTTGCCATTGAATTTAAAAGCAGCAGAAGCACAGTTAAGAATAATTAATTTTTATCAACAGCACACTTTAGGATTACTCCCAGGAGCATTCAGGTCAGGGCTGGCCCTGGAGGTGCTTCAATCTGCACAGTCAATTAGTGTCAGTGCTAGTCTACTTTTTCAAATTTTGACTAAAACAAGTCTCTCCAAGACTTTTAGCTGTAGAAATGGATGGAAAATATAAATCCATCCAGTGATTAGAGGTGAAAATTTTCCATTAATCTCTGGTCTTACTCAGTTTCAGTGATACAAGAAACCATCTTGACCCCATAGCCCAATTTGTTAAGGCAGTTCTTGTGCACATTGATCTGATTACCAGGGAAAACACGGAGGGAAAAGAAAACACTAAGAGCTGGTCATGTGGTTTTATGGGACATGGATCAAAAGTCTTAGCCCTGGTTGCCTCTTGAGGATGGTAAGAAACTCAGGTTTATGAAGGATACCCCTGCTAAAGAAGGAATGCAGAGGGATCTGCAGGCTGCACAGGGAAACTCCACGCTCCATGACACACCTGGCAATCCCAAGGGACAATCTCAGCCGCTCCTGACAAGACCAATGTACCAGCAGAAACACCGTGGAAAAGGAATCTAACACAGGCAAGGAAGATGTTGAGGACCACGGCATGGAAAATCCACTTACACGAGGTAATTCTGGAAAACACGGAGGGGCACTGCCCTTTGAAGGAACCTCACTCACGTTCCAGCATGTTCTGGGTGCTTCCCAGGAATATTTGCACCTTGACTCGCATTCAAAGCATTAATAAGGATAATACCTATTTCCTGGAAGTCAGGGTGTGCCTTCTAACTGTCTGAAACGCTTTCTTCATGAAACCTTAACCTCTGCTTCCAGCAGGACTCTTGCACCAGGCTGCTGACCTGGCTGCTGGACACCCTCAGCCATCCACAGGAATCCCCCTCCTTGGCTATGAAGATTTCTGTATAGTTCTTAAAATCCTGTTTTCTATGCAGGCCCTCCACTCTGTGTAATTATGACACTGCTTCTGATAAGAATGGCTCTCCTTGCCACCAACCTCCTCCCTGCCTTTTCCCCAAAATGAAAAGTCCTGGTTGGAAACCAAAACAAATAGTAGATTTTTATCATGCAGAATTTGTTAATAATACTTTCCCTGAAATAGTTCCCAGGCCTTTTTTAATGCTCAAATAAAGGCCCAAACATTTACAGCCAGCACTCTAAGCCAACTAATAATTTATTTGAGCCATACTGAAAAGCTCAAGAGGGATTTTAAATGAAAAATCTAGTGAATAAACTGATAGCCAAATACTGCCTTGGAGTCCTGCCACTGTAATACACAGGATGCATGGAGCTCTGTCAGTGACAGAGACATACTCTGAAAAACAGTCAATGAGATGGTAGTTAAGTCTTGTCAATCTAAAGCAGAAAAGATAATGTCTTTGAGTAAATCATGAGCCTTAATATTTCCCGACTTCAGTGGCACACAGATGATTAGGTGTTAAAACTCCTAGTGCCTTAAAAACTTAAAGAAAGATATTTAATCATTTTACAAGAAGATAAGAAAGGCAAAACTCTGCTTTCAGAACTTCATGGGAAACTAAATACACAGAGAATTCCCAAAAATTCTACTGGCTGTTACTGAATCTGCATGTATAGACCAGGATTAAAATTCATAGAGTTAGGGAAAAGGCAGAATTTTTTTCAAAGTCACTTCAGAACTATGAAATTGCTTTGAAGTGTCTAAGCCAAGTTGATTTTCAGGACTCAGCTGCCATCTTGCTAAACGTAAATAAAATATGTATCAAGAAGTAAAGAATTTTAGGGCATGTACATAAACGATCTTCTCAAGTTATTAGTTTGCAACGTGAACTTGAGAACATGAAAAATTCTGTAACTGAAAACGTTTTTTCTTCCTCCTTTTGCTTTGTCTCACATTTTTCACCCGAGTTCGCAGCTGAAAGAAAATGAATTCATGTAAGAGTAGCAACATGAAAAAATAGTCTTCACAATTTACTGCACAGTAGTTTGTTTCCAATATTGCAATAGATGGGAGTTTGAAGCACCCTGTGGCTTTGGCTGGAGCGAGAGCACTGGTTTAGCCTTGATTTGAACCTGATGTTTACAACACACTGTAAGCCCTTCCCATATGGCTGACTTTTAGTGAGGTTTATGTGAAAAAAAAACCCCACTGCCAACCGAACACAGGAAAAAGGAAAATATTTTGGATGTGTATATTTAGTTTTTGCAATTACTCTGGAGTGCAAAGTGAATGAATTTATATTACAGAAAATGTACATTTTACTCTGACAAAATAATTGTGCTGTTCTTTTGCTCGTTATTTGCTTTGCATGTAACACACAAAAGACGTGGGACGTTCCAGTTGCAGCCTCTGAAGAGACTGGATGTCCGAACTGCTGCGGTTTTTGCAGCTTTCCTGAACTGGGCTCCTGGTGCCTTTTAAACATTTTGCCCCATTAACCACCTTGGGGATATTCTGTGCATGTGAGTATGCACATGAGCGTATTTAATTGATTGTTTCACCTTCTGAACTACTCAGAGATCTGGAAATCACTTTCAACGAGCAAACAAACCATTGGAATAATCTCTGGAACTTATCTCAACCTCTGGAGACTCCAACGTTGAGCTGAATACACCAGGAAGCCTGGATTTGTATTTCAGCACTTCTGTTTCCAGCTACGACCCAGAATCAGAGATGAAATTTAAGAGGAAAAAGAATTTATAGCTAGAAGCAACACAAAGCTAATTTAGCAAGGCTCACTTGTATAGTATTTCACGTGTCCCAACTGTCCCTTTGCTGCACACGCTTAAGCCCTAACCAAGACTTATGGCTGCGAGCAAACGCATGCACTGAGAACGTTCCTCATCCCATTTCCCAGGGAGCAGGGGGACAAGCACAAAGACATGCCTTGCTGATGCCTGGGCTCTAGAGCACACTCCATCTCACAGCTGCAAAACAACCCAAAGAAGAAAGATGCTGCCATAATTAAAAGTATACAGCATGGGCTCATGAGATTTGGGTCTTGAGTGGATTGTTTGAGAGAGAGAGCTCGGAAGTATGTAAAGAATTTAACTACTAGTCCCACGGTTTCTGTTCCATTTTTCATCCCTAACTGTGCACGTTTCTCCTGTTGCCACAGCTCCCAAAGTGTAACACACCTCTCTGAGTCACAGTGACACTGTCATCGACACAAATGCATCTTCACACAAGGCAAACAGACTCCAAGCAGCTACACAGCTGGGAGAACAGATTTACAATTGCAGGAGTGGAGTTGAGCCTCCCAAATAGAAATGAAGGGGATGCAAACTTCTGAACTTTGGGAAAGTTTAAATCTGTCTTTTCTCAACTCACAGCACTCTGACTCAATACTCATCTCAATGCCTCACTGCAGTTTGGGGAGACAGGGAATAATATTTTTATTATTTCCATTCTACAGATGGTCGAGCTGAAGCACTGCAAGGTTTATTGACTTACTCAGAGTTGCACAGCATGCTTGAATGGAAGCAGAACCCCAGCTGGCCTGATTCCCACTCCCGGGCTTTTAGCCGTTACACTCTCCTGTATTTGCTCCTTTTAACGTCTGATTATTTTACTGCTCTAATCAACCCCCATTTTATACTCAAATTATTTCCTTAGGTTACATTAAACCCTTTTGTCACATTATCCAGACAAGACTATAGATATTTTTTTTGTCAGCCATGTATAGGCAGAAATTTAGTTTCTTTTGTTTAAATGCAAACATGCACAGGGTCAGTGAAAGGATCCAGACTCTGAGAAATTATTCCTCTGCTCACTTTTATGTTCACAACATGAATTACATTAAGAGCAGAAATTAGTCATTAGCATCTCCCTGTATTTACTGAAAAACTAATAAAACATCACATTTTAAATGCTTGTTACTGCATACTTTTGTTAGCATATCACCTCTCCCAGTACCAATGACTAAACAACTGACATAGCTGGATCTTGGCTGAGGCTGCTACAGAACAGCAGGAACACTGCTGAAGCATCTTCCAAAAGTGAGTTATTTATCTGGCCAGGGAGATTTTTTCCCCCCCCTTTCTCTCTCTTTCTGTGCGCGCTCATGAACCTGACCCAACACGTTTCCAGAAGAGACTCTGCGGTTGTTGTTGCCAGACAATGCCTGCAATCATTTTTCTCCAGCCGTTCATCCAAACTGGGGGGGTGGAGGGGGGGAGCAGGAAGAGAGAAAAGCTCTTTTGTTTGGAAGTGTGAAGAGCTCTGTCGAAACATGTCTCTTCAGGGTAGTTTTAAGTTGCAGAACTGATAAGAAAAAAAATCCAACATAATGATTTCCTTCTGCTTGCTGTGCATACCCTCTGAGCACTCCCCTCTGCTTCTGGTGCCCATTAGGAACGAGGTAACCCTTGAAGAAAAGACCCTCCCTGCAGGAATATATTCACTAGACTTTTTTTTTTTTCCCCCTAGGTTTCATAGAATCATAGAACCATTTGGGTTGGAAGATGACCTCTAAGATCATTGAGTCCAACAGAAATCTGGTCTCTGTAATTCTCCCCCACACCACCACCAGGTACTCCCCAAGGGGCTTCTGTCTCCACATTAAATTGATGGAGTGTCCCAGCGTAGCTGACAATCTCTGCTGATCAGGCTGTTGTGTTCAAAACTGATGGACTGTGGGGCTCCCAGAGGGGAGGGCCAGTGCTTATTTGGAGGCTCTCTTCCATGCAAAGTATGAAACTTATGAGCTGGGGAAACTGCCTCTGGCCAGAACCCAGTCCAGGGAAGGTTTAAGTGAAAAAAAAAGAAGTCTCTTAACGGCTTAGCAATAAAACCATGGGATCTGCTAGAGCATCTGACAGTCAGAGAGAGTTAGTTTACTCATGATTTAACTTGGTTCACAAAACTGAAGGAAAGACATCGTGCATTAGCTTAAAGTAGGTTGCAAAAGTGGTATGTAAGAAGCAATGGAGCATCCAGCAGGGAAAAGCTCTTGATTGTAAAGAGAGCGGGAAAACAAGCCAAACTGTTCTCTTCACACTAATTAATTAAATAAATAATGTTCCTGCCAAAAAGTTGCCAACCGCCTTCAGACTGCAGAGCAACGTGTTCGCACTGGATTAGCCAGGAACGCAGCAGTTCCTGTCCATTCCTGCTTACAAATTTTTCCATTTTTTTTAATAGAATAAAGAAGGTGCCTTTGCTTTGGAAAGAATTTTTTAATGTGTGACTACTATAATGCAGAATAAAGCAGTCTGCCTAATCTTTTTATGAAAGATGAACAAAATAGATTGGTCTTTGTTCAAGTTTGTTCTAGAAACAAGCTGGACTTAATCCTTTCAATAACAATCCCTGAATCTGTTCCTATTCTACTTTAGACATTCTTCCAAGGAAAAAAAATACATACCTAATCTCCAAGGTACCCATGCTGCTAATCTGGATCCTGCTATGCTAGGCTAGTCTGTTACATCAGGTTTCTTTTCTCTTTAAGACATACCAGAAGAGAGGAAAAAAAAAAAAAGAAATAAACAATCAGAGGAAAACTACAATTAGCTTGGGGAAAAAGGGAATTTTCCAGTTTAAATGGATGTGCAGCCAATAATAAGCATAAGCTGTTTATGCAATGACCTTCATCATTTTACTGTGCCTCTGCCAGGTTGCACTGTCTCACTGTCTAAAATTGAAATTTACTCCGTGTGTGTGTGCTACTCTGTCTCTCTGGTGAGGTGAAAGAAGAATGTGTTCAGACCCTCTCTGCTCTTTATCTCAAGGACAAAGGTTTGCACTTCTACATGGTTAAAATCAGGTATAAGGTAATCTTCAGCATTCCTCATGTGGTAGAGAGGAAAATATACCTAGAAAATATATCTCTCACCAATCCTAATCAAATTAATCAGTTACTTCTGTGGATTGGTGATTTAAGGACAAATAGGCAGGCTGAGATAGGGCCTCATTGACAAAATTATCTACCCCATAATGAAGAAACTTTACACATTCTTCCTTTACAAAATATACCCCAATAGTTTGGGACCATCTGGAAATTCACACATCCTTTTTTTTTTTTTTTTTTCACTTTCCCAACTCATTAAAAAGCCCATCCAAAACCCAGAAAAAATTCATGGCTTTAAGGAACAGCCACACACAACTTCAGGGGCTTTTTTTGGACATGTTATGCACATAGACCTTTCTCCACCAACAGAGACAGTGACAGCAACAAGGACCTTTGGCACTGATCACAGAATCATAGAATGGTTTGGGTTGGAAGGGACATTAAAGGTCATCCAGGTCCAGCCACTTGCTGGAAGGGCAAGGGCAGGGAACCTTTCACTATCCCACGTTGCTCAAAGCCCCATCCAGCCTGGCCTTGAACTCTTCCAGGGATGAGGCATCCACAGTTTCTCTGGACAACCTGTGCCAGTGCCTCACAGTAAACAATTTCTCCCTAATATCTGATCTAAACCTCCTCTTTCAGTTTGAAGCCATTCCCCCTTGTCCTGTCACTACATATCCTTGCATATAGTCCCTCTCTATCTTGTGGGCTCTCTTCAGGCACCAGAAGGCCATCATTAGGTCTCCCCGGAGCCTTCTCTTTTCCAGGCTGAGAAATCCCAAGTCTTTCAGCCTTTCCTCACAGGAGAGGTGCTCCATCCCTTTAATCATCTTGGTGGCCTCCTCTACAGTTGCTGCGGGAGGCTGATGTCCTTTCTGGGCTGGGGACCCCAGAACTGCATGCAGTGCTCCAGGGGGGTCTCAGCAGAATCCCTTCCCTCGCCCCGCTGCCCACACTGCTTTGGATGCAGCCCAGGATAGAACTGTTTTTTTGGGCTGTGAGTGCACATTGCTGGCTCACGTTCAGCTGGAGCTGAAGGAATGCATCAGTTTGTACTGCTGCTGATGGCAGCTTCCTGTTCACAACTTCTGTGAAGAGTATGGGAGAGGATTAATGTCCCTATCCCTTTATGCTGATCCAATGAGCAGATAAGACACTATGCAGCTTGAGGGTGGGGGAGATTGCTTTTGTTTCCACATGCAGCCCAGGGTCCTGGCTTCTGACCAGACCTCCCTCCTGTGACATCTCTTGGGCCAGCAGATTCCTTGCTTACCTAGATATGAGTCAGAGGCAAGCAGAACTCAACTAGAGATCAATATTTTCTTATTCTTAGGTTTTCTGGAAAAAATTTTCAACAGCTTTGTATATCGGGCTCTGCAGATGTGTCAGCATGCTGCTGTTCTAACACAACATGCAATGATAAATCACTGATCCCAAACTAGCTTCTGTCCTTCACAGAAGTTTTCTGTTCTGAAAGCCCTCCTGTGTCTGATAGGTTCATCAGCTGCTGGAGAGATTGTGAATAAACTGTTCTTTATTTATGCCGTGCTGTTCGCCTCTTGAGAGATGCGTCCTGCTTTGTTTTACAGCTGTAGAAATCCATCAGCAAACAGATTCCTGTTTAATCACAGCACAGGCCAAGAGAGTCAGAAAGCAGTGTGACTCCAGGAGCAGAGAAGTGACAGACAGAGGGGCTGAGTCCTGAGGCTTACAGACTGTATACCACCCCAAACAATGCTGATGTATTTCACACCAAATCCCGCCTTCGATAGACTTGCGTGTCGCGAACAAGCCACTTTGTAAACTTTTGCATTAACTAAATATGAGAGTGGGAAATAACACTCTAAGTTCCCTGCTCACACAGTTAATGGCTAGACATTATGAAGGGAGTTATTCAGATAAGTAATAGCCTCCAGCCAATCTTTTCCTTAAACCATACAGAAGGCAATAACCTCTTACAAGCCCAAGCCTGCTGTCCCTTCCTCTTAGATCTTCAACTCGCCTGACAGTAAATTTATTTTTCCTTTAATCAAAGCACCCCTGACTGATCATTTCATAGGGTCTAATCCAGCTACCAGTGAAGTAAATGGAAATTAAATTGTAGCCCCACACTTAGAGTAGGAAATTAAGATTAATAATTGAAAACCCCATATAGGAAGAAAACTTTGCAGTGAGTACACACATTAAGCAATGTAACAGGCACATAAAATAGGGTATATAATTTCTAAAGGACCGAGAGACAGGTTCAGAAGATGTTCTGGTTCCACATGATAGCTCAAACCAAAGGGAAATCTACTTTCATCTTAGTTAAAAGACACAGAGGAAAACCCCTTCTTAACCGTAAGTGAAAAACTACAAGATGCCGCCAGTGACAAATATTTTAGATTTCAAGTACTTTCCTAAAAGTTCATTTCACAAGTATGACTATGTGTCAATGTCTAACCTAGCTCTCTTTTCAACTTCGTTTCTTGTGACTGCCGTGACCTCTTATTTTAGCAGGCCTGTTCCCAACAACAGTAAACCTGGAGAAGCTGAAGGAGCCACAGAAAAAGTGCTGTAAAGAAACATGGTGTGAATGTACACTGGAGGAGTCCTTTACACACTTACACCACATGCATCAGCAACAACAACCACTGTCACCGCTTGGATGATGTATTCATTATCACAGTTTCAGGAAAGACTAATCTGATCAGGATTTAATGCTTGCTAGACTCCGTACTAAAAAGGGAAAGAGAACAAGGGAAAGGAGACACCCTGCTTCAGGTGTCTTCTAGTCCAAGTAGTATAGAGTGACAACAAATGGGGGACAAGAAGGACACAATAGGCAGCACGATGGGTACTTTACCCTGGCATGAGTTTTACAGAAGGATCTGAAAAAGCAGAAAACCTTTAAGGTATTTATGGAGGCCCACTCTGAGCAGATACACACGTATGTGTTTGTGTATCTATACGTATTGTAGTGTGTGTGATGAAGTACAAACGGGCTTCTCTAGAAAGCAGGTGATACAAGCTGGTGTAAGCCATGAGCCAACAAGGTGACAGACAGGAAGGATCATGAAAGATCTTTAAGATTAATCTAAGGGCCATACACTCAGTATGATGGCAAAAGTGTTAGAAGGATGCAAACAGAATGATGAAACCTCAAAGCTGAGGGCTTGGGAACTTGGAAACAGCGACAGACACCTCAATGAATTAAGACAAGGTGAAATTATTGCATTTATCATCAGATAAAATAATGTTGCAATAATGGAAATTTTGATGGCAACAGCCTAAACAAGTCTTAATATTAATTAAGAACAATAATTAATAAGGTTTTACCCAAGTGAAAACAAAATGCCATTTCCAAAACATTATTTCCATGGAGTAAATGGTGTAACAGCAATAACTTGTGTCCTCACAATTCAACAAAATAAGAACATTTCCGTAAAGGTATCAAGCTTTTGAAGAAGTTACTCTGTCTTGCTTGGAAGTGGATAGGCTGAGTATGCTTTTAACATTGTGGAAGAGAAGTCATATGAGTTTCTATGCTGCTACTCAGTTTTGCAGTTTTAAGTTCTGTACTGTAAAAAGATTATGAATTTACTCTTTAAAGATTATGAATTCTGGCATCCCGTGTCTATAAATGATGTTACAAATGCTTACAATTACAACTGTGTTTACTTTTCCTCTTTTTATTTTTCTCCTTACAGTGAAACTGATTTAGGTTAGCACTGACAATAAGACAAAGAAAGAAAAATAAAATTTTCATCATTAGTTTATCCAGTTTGTGATGGCTATTAGTAAGGGAGATGACAGCATGAAGGAATCACCCATGGATTCTTCATAATGAATTGGATTTTAATAGGAAATGGCACAGGTACTCTCTAGTAACCTCAAAGCTCAGTTGTAAAAGATTTGAAGCTCTGAAGAAGATTTCACCATCTTCTTCATGGCTTGTCCTTTGTGACAGGTTAAGTATAGTCTTTAAAAGCATCTATACTTGTGTCTCAGGACAATATATTCCATAAGAAAGACTGGAATTAATACATTACAGTGAATTAGTATTGGCCTTTAAAGGCACATTTTAACAAGTATTTGTGTCCACATGCAAGTATTTCATGTTTTAAGAAATGTTTATTTTACATTAAAAAATTACAAAATGTATCCTTTTTTATACTTAGAAAACACCAACAGTCAAACCAAACTAACTGAGAAAGGTCCACAGATGAAATAGCTATTAAAAACCCCAAACATGATGTTTTTGAAATGTAGAACAAATTTCAGCCATCCAAACTTTACAAACTAGCAAATAAGTTATGGACACTCGTCCCATAAAGCCTTACTTTTCAAAATTAAGAAACACTTCTCGTCCCACATACTCAAATTCTTAATAAAAACACCCAGAGATGTTGCATGTCTTAATTTTATATATAAGTTAATTTTATATAAGTATTACATATGTTAAAGATATATTAACAAATCTACTGTTCTGAATGTTGCACAGTGCATGTTTTCAGGAAATTACTTTGTTCCCATATTTGGAGGGCACTGAAAGGCTCATCCATCAGATAAAAATGTGGTGGATTCTACTTGGTACATTATGAATTTCTTCTGAATCTGACAGGATTCAGCACCTTTGGGGAAGTGCTATATGAATTGTCTAGATCACTGGCAAAGTTGTATAAACAAGAGTGAATGATTTGCCAAGACCAAATTGGAGAACAGCCTACTTCTGACTGACCCAGCAGTCGAGAGTGTAAAGCTGTGCCCTCAGTAACCCCAAATTTCTCTAAAAAAAGTTGATATTCTGACTTACAGCACAAGCTATGCAACTTCTTGCATGGTGGAACTTGTTTTAAAATGGAGATTACCTTGAAGTAACCTCTGCTCCTTTTACAAGACTGTGTTTCCAGACACATTGGCTACTATAGTTCACATAGAAAATGAGCACTGGAACAGTAAGCGAAGATTTGAAAATCTGTGTGACTGCTTCCAGGGCAAAGCATAATAGTTTGCACAGGCTATTTTACGTGTCTTATTTACAATACCTGGTCATTCATACAGACAAGTCACAGAATTATCTACCCAAGAAATCCAACCTACTGACAGTTTGAGTTTCTACCCCTTTAGAAATTGATTGTGATGCATCCTTCAAATTCCTACTGTAAAATTAGGACTTAGCACTGTAACATATCACAGGTCTTTACACCAGAGACTCTAAAGCAAACTTTAGAGCTGAACAACACAGAGATTTGCATTCAGGGTTCTAGAGTTGTGTTATTCACGGCTCTTAACTAATCATATCTCAGCAGATTCCCAGATTCTGAGAGTTCAAGCCCAAGTTTGGCTTGCCACCAATTCATACTTAAAGAAAGAGCATTTATTGGAATCATTGACGATCTCTCCTTTGACTTCAATAAATATTGAGGCATACCTATAATCCATCAATCTCTGGTCTTCCCTCTAATCACAAAATTACCTGCAGGAATACATTTTTGCATTCCAGGCTTCTGTTTAGCAGAGCACTGGCATGGCTCCACAAAGCTCACCTCAGAGATGACACAAGTTCTTACCTTATTCCATCCTTTCATGGTAGAAGAGGAACACATTACTGAGTTCATGGCCTCAGAGTAGGAGCTATGACATGCACAGAACAACAGTATATTTACTTTTGGTATTGTAGACACTTCGAATGTTAGACTGGGAGAGAGACCGGGAGTGGGAGAGGGGAAGGGGAAAAAATCTCCAATGGCCTGAAATATATGAAGAAATACAATATTAATAGTGGGCTCTGGAAGTTAGTGTCTAGTCATGGTGGAAAAGTCTAAAGGTTATGTATTTACGGGGATTAAACAAAACCTGGTTCTCTCTTTTGAAGCTTTGGGGGGTTTTTTTGGAACCTGTGAAAAGCTGGATGTGACAATCAGTCAGTCACTACAAGTGAATTGAGTTTCTGAACTCAAATAGGCTGTGTCAGTAGTGCATCATCTTCATCCAATAAACCATTACCAAACCTGTCACATTACATGTCACAAACCAAAAGCCAAAGAAAACCCTTGGGTAAAACTGACTTTTATTCACTCACATTTTGTTCTAAGGTTCTCCTTCTTTCTTGGAATGTCAGTTAAGCCTTATAAACATTCCAGGGCAGAAAGAGATGCAATTAATTACTGGGAAATGGGGATCTGCATAATTAATTCTTTTGATGGGGCAAACATACTAAATGCTTTCCTACACCTCATATGAATATATAACAACAGTCAATTATACCACAACAGACAGCCACTGTAACTTATTTTGGAAGATTTAATTCCTGTTTATCTGTCTCTCAAGACTCCTGCTTTGGGGCTGCAAAACAGTGCTCTGTTATCTTTACACTACTTGACAATTTAGTTTTCATTTCACCTGTTCCTTCCTGGAGTTACAGCTGCAGGCTCACAAAATTGCCTGAGCTTGGAGAGATAAAAATCAAAAAATCAAACCCCAAAACAAACAACTCCCCCATCTTTGCCTCCTCCTGAAATGTCTCAGTTTGGTAATAATGCAAATAAAGGGAGATAGATCTCTCCCATGAATACATTTTTTCTTCTCTCTCTGTGCAAATATTGGTAGCAGTGACAGATTCTATTAAACTATGTCTTACAAGATGCAGTGAACAAAGTGACTTGGGCATAATTGCAGCTCAAGGTTTTGAGTCCTTTCAGAGAATCAGAAAGGTTGGAAAAGGCCCTCTAGATCATTCAATCTAAATTTTGACCAAGGCCCTCAAGGTCATTAAATCTGACTTTTGATTGAACACCATTGTCTCAACCAAACTGTGGCACTCACATCCAGCCATTTCTTGAACATTGCCAGGGATGGTGACTCCACCACTTCCCTTGGCAGTATGTTCCAACCCTTGACAACCCTTTCAGTGAAGAAATACAGTTAATAAGCACGCTCTCCTCTAGGCAAGCAGGAACAGATGCAAAATCCTCTTCCTTCAGGTCCTGAAGAAATGCCAGATTTGAGCTAGGAAATAAGCTCAGTTCTGCACCAGCACGCTCCACGTCAGTCCAGACACTAACCTCCTTTGTGACTGCAACCCCTGGAGCTGAAAAGTCTCGTTTCAACCATAGTAGCCATTCCAGTTGTCATAAAATTGAGGGCACTGACTCATTTGAGCAACCGACGGCAGTTCCATGTGGCAACATATGGCTCTTGGTTTTGGAAAGGAAACTTTAACATTATGATCCTCATGAGGGAAATCAGTCTGGCAGTCGAGAGCACCATTTCCTATCATTATGGGGTTAAGGACGTACTAAGTGGGTCTCATGATCTATAGAAATCTCGTTAAGTGGACATAGACATAAACATGGCAGTAATGAAATACTTTTGGTGGAAATGTGACAGCTCCAAGCCACCCTATGTTTCCGCAATGATTATGATCTTGAAAAGAAACACCTGCTTGTCAAAGAAACCTCTTCCAAGAAAAGTGGAATAAAAGCATAGAAATAATTTAGTAATTCAGTGGTTTGATTAACACAACAATCACCATCGCCAGTCCTTGCCCCACCTGTTATGTCAGCCAAAAGCTCAAACACGATAGTTCTATGACTAAATGTAGACTTCCCATGATCAATTTGTTTCAGTCCTTTGGATAACATAATTTCCAGCAAATAATGGGGAATCACTAAAGAGAAGCCAAGAACAATTTGACTTATAGCAGGGTATATTTTAAAATTTCCAGTGTAAAGAACTAATCAAATTCCTATGATTTCAGAATATTCCATCCTGACAGAATTAAATTCTGGAGCAGTGGTGTATGCTTGCTTGCTGCTTGCATTCCCTGTCCAGCTGGAGGACTCCCTTTCTCCAGGAGAGTCCTGGGCGGTGCAGAAAGTTGGCATAGCTGATTGTATCACTACAGGGAAGTGCTGTGTGGAGGAAGCACAACCAAAATCTAATTATTATCTGTGGAGCAGACAGCTCCATAGCTGCTGCAGCAGCTGAGGCTGGAGGAAGCTGCCTGATGGCTGCTCTGTGTGATGCCCCCAGCTTCGGGGCACAAAGCACCTTCATACAGCTGCCTTTCCACACTTGCAGTCAGATCACAGGAAGCACCAGCCCCAAAGGAGAAGTGGTAACTGGTGAAACATCACAAAAGATGTTACAGGAGTTAGTTAAAGGCGACAGAGTACCCACTTATTAGAGGACACACAAGGACAGAAATTAAGCCGCTTTCAGAAGGAGCTGGGCAGCAAATGGCTTTCCTGTCTGTTTCAGGACATGAAATATTTTTTCTGTTTTCCTTTCTGCTGAGAACAACCACAAAACCTTGCAAATTTGTGAATGTAAAGCCACAGAGATAACCTCAACCCCCTTCTCCCTGGGACAGCAGAGTCTACTGGTGAGGAAATGATCAAGAAGTGAGGAAGCCAGGCCCCCATCTGTGTTCTGTGCAGTTCTGACAAAGAAACAACTTTTTGGCACCCCAGGTGATGGCCCCAGTCATTGTGACATTACCTAGTAGCACAAGCTTGTCCTTATGCAAAACTTTTGCTGGAGCAGAGATTTCAACCACAGCCTCCTTGAGCACATGAGAACAGTACTGGCTCTTCTAGAAGGTGAGAAAAGGAGGTCACTTGCTTTCTGTTTTGCCAGGAATTCCAATCTGGGCCCCTGAATCATCTTCCCAGTAAAGCTTTGTCAAACCTGGCATGCTCTTGGTTTTTTTTTTCCTCCTTATTTTCAGTTTTAACTAATTTGACACTCTCCAAGGAAGAAAAATCAACAGTATGTTGCTAGAAAATTTTTAAACGGCTCTTGTTACAAAGCATGGCAGTGCCAAAGCCAGGAGCAGGACCTGGGAATGGTCACAGCTCTAATCACTCAGCTGTGTGCTTTCCTACTACTAATTTGTCATAGGAAAAGGGATGATGATGACAGTGCACGGGTCCAGATACTTACACCTCTTTAACATTTACAACTTGCATTGCAACAGCATCTTTGGGACCTCAGGAAGCCTGGGCCCCTGTTATGTTAGGCACTGTACAAACAGAGAGTAAGATACAGCCTCTGCTCTTGGAAGCTTCCTGAGAGACTAAATAGACAAGACAGATAAAGGAGGGAGAAAAAGCAGAGAAGTGATTTGCCCAAGGTCACACAGGAAGAACTTGCAGAGCTCGGAGTAGGACTCACATCACAGGTCAGTATATTTCCACTTGTCCAAATCCTGTCTGCAAACAAACAGCTGTGACCACTAAATCACTGGCTGAGCCTCCAACAACTTCAGTGCAACTCACTGCTTCGTAACTGCTCTGTGCAAGTTTCCTACAAAGATACCAGGAGGAGTTCACCAGCACGGCACAGATGGGTGTCACTGCTGCTGTACTCGCCGAGGACATAATCAATCCCAGGGCAGCAGCAAAATGCTGTGCCAAGGGGTTTTTTTTTCTTTTTTTTCTTCACATCAGAACAGCTTCGGATAGAAAGTTACATTAAAATACACTTGACACTGAGCACTAGAGAAAATGCCTGCTTCCAGCAGACCCCACATACTGTATAAACTCATCTGGCCAAAGGCTGAGGCACCCTTTCCCTTCTTGTGTTTTGCTCATAGACCAGGTTCACTGGAGAGGCCAATTGCACTTTAACCCTTTCTATATCATGCATTCATAAAAATGATGCATGATACAGATGCAGAAGCATGTGCACAAAGGCTCCATCTTTTAAAGGTTAAAAGAACTGTTTTGCAATTAAGGCATTATTTTTCATGTGGAACAACTGAGCTGTAATCTGATGTGAAACCACAAATTCCAAACTGCAAGGATGTCCATTGTATTCCACGATACATGTGTTCTACTCAGGCTGACAAAAATTGGTTTTTTACATCAGAATTTTAGTAGAGGTCATTTAACAACTGCTTTTCCAGAACCTCATGACGAATTACATATATTCTAATTAATTCAAATGTAGTTCAAATGTTCCACTGTAGGCTTGCTCTGCTCCATGCTGCTCGTGCTGCAGGCAGGACTGTCAGCTGGATGGATTTCCTTTCTGATCAATCCATTCTCTCTCATGTCTCAGGGTAAATAGGGACCTGAGGAATGATGGCACCAAGGCCTGGACTCACCCCACCCAGAAGTGGAACTGGTTTAGATGTCCAGTGTGGTCAATGACCTGACAAAACAAGACACAGATATGCTCACCCTCTCTCTCTCTTATCCTTCAGAGTGAGTTTCCTGAATAATTTGAGAACCAGGGGTTGTCTCTGCCTCAGCAAGTGAGGCAGTGCAGGGGAAGAAGATCTCTGCAGGAGAGCTGCTGGTAAGGCAGAGCCATCATCATCCTCACATCCCTCTGGAGCTGGGTTTGCTCCACACCAGCTCGATTCCAGACCCAAGGAGGGAACGCCACTTTGGGGCAGGAGTGTGCTAAGTGTGCTCCTGTAGCATATATGCACAGTTTGACTTCATTCATAACTCTGCCATGTTCCAAGACTGCTCTCAACAAAAACAAAACCCAAACAAATGGGGATTGTCAGATGATTGTTTCAAAAGTGCATTCCTGCTCTGAGCTAAAGCACCAAGGCAACCAGCAAGACCTACACTGCGCTAGAACCATTAATTTTTAAAAACCAAACAATATCAAGTAATTTAGCACTCAAATTGACAGTAGGTTTTTGTTAAAAGCAGAAAGCAAACAAAATCCAAATTCTTAATATCCTTAGGAGTGTTTTCATCGCTCATTTAATTGACTCTCTCCCTAGGGCTTTTGCAATCCCACTGCAGTAAATTGTGAAGCAGGAAAGAGGATCTTCACTATAATAAAGCCTGACAAGTTAAATTCTCCTAAACTGAGCAAGCAGAAAAACTTAACAAGATTTAAAACAACTGTATTAACCCAGGATATGACAAGAAAAAAAAACAACAACCCAGTTATGGGTACTGGTAGCATGTCTTGCTGGGAAGTTTGTCTCCATGTCACTATACCCTGGGCTGCCACCCTAACGTTCCGCTCAACATGTCAAAAGCAGCAGCAAGAGTTTACAAGAGATCTTTGGCTCTCAGTTAACAGTATTTTATTTCTTCTACCTTTTGCCAGTTAGTGTTGCAATCCTTGCAGCGTATTAGGCTATCGCTAGACATTCCCGAATTCTTTTAAAAAGGACTATTCTTGGCACTTGCTAGAAGGCAGCAAGACCCTTCTCTTCATGCAAGGACACTGCCACACGTGTGGTGCAACTGCTGCACTTTCAGGCTGGGCATTCACTCTGTGCTCCACCTTGGGTGGACTTTTAAAGCCTCTGGGTACCTCTAGGAATGCAGAAAACGACTGGCTGTGCATTGAACAGCTTTTCACGGAGCGAAACGTTAAAGATACAGATTTTAATCTATAAATTGATATGCAGCCAGGAGAAAAAGGGGAGGAACGACCATATTCTGTAATTGCCTGCAGCCCAAAAGGCAGCTGGCATCTGAGTCCTAGCAAGAAATGTTGAGCAGATTGTGGGTGCTGGCTATGGGGGAGCATTTTCTTGCTGGCATGGAAGCTGGGTGTTGATTCAGTGCTGGCAAAAGCTTTCCTCTGCACCCACAGAAGTTAAATCCTCTATCACCTCTCAACAAGTACATTATGATGGCAGAACGCTTTTTTTATCTAGCTGATGACAAGGAAGCCTGTGAGGCTTTCTGAGGATCAGAGTTTAAAAAAACACAACCTGATAATACCTTCTGTTTCTCTAAGGTGATCCTCAACTTCCCTTAATCTTGTTTGGGGAGCGGCTGAGATACCATGGTGAGCTGGCAGGGAGCTATGGAGAGTTCCTCTGAGTGGGAGCAGGGAGAGGATGGGTGGGCAGGATGTCAGATGGGAGGCACCACTCACAGACCATGCCCAAATGACTCGACTTCCATCCTGTGCCACTGAAACAAGGAAAGTGCCAGTATGGATTTTGTATTTTCACAATTTACAACACGCGTTTTAAATTTAGGGCAGGTAACAGAGAGATGGAGAAGAACCATCCTTTGTAATAAAGCATGGCAAGTCTCTCCAAGAGCGGTCACCTTGTGCTGGCTTAGAGAATACCTGGCAGACTACCTGATATTTACATCAGAATATATAAAAAGTGACTGCAGGGTTGAATTTGATACATGCACACACACACCATGCCGGGAGCTGTGCTTCTGTGTCCACTGCTGTTGGGACCCAGTGAAACTACTTTTTGCAACGTGTGGTTAAATTCAATAACCAGAAAGACAGACCTTGCAGGGGCAGAGCTGGGCCCAAGAGAAAGATCAAGTGGCAAAATGCTGCCTGAAGGAACAAATTAGCCAGCAGAAGATGAGATTAGTTTTAGTTTCTTCTGCTACAGTTTAACATTTTTACCATATGTCCACAGATGATGTAAGATATTAACCGCACTTCAAGTGCAAAAATTTCAGTGTAATTTTCTGACCAAACCAATCAATAATCAGATCGTTGTAATTAAAAATTGGTGCTTACAGGGACATTTAGCTGTCTGTCAAATTCAGCACCGAGGGACACAGCCTTTTGTGTAAATCTGCTTTGGTTGAGTTTGTGGGCTGAGTGTCCCTTGTTTCAGTTTGAGATTTTAACCCACAAACCACGTGGGACCTGGATTTTCCTCATGTTGCCATGTGAATCCAGAAATCAGCTCCACTCTGAGTGCAAGAGGGCCCAGTTCTGCTGAGCAGCCTGGAGAACAGTCGCAAAATTTTCCACACACCTGGACTGAGCTTCGAGTCTGTAACAAAGCTGAAAGCTGGCCAAGTTTCTCCTGGCTTTGTTACTGGGCTTTTAGCGCAGATCTATTATTCTCTGCATTATTTTTTTTCTCCCTTCAAAACCAAACCATTAGGGAAAAAAGGTTTGTGGAGGGGGAGGAGAGAATGTAAAAGAAACAAGGGTGTGTGTTTGCCTGCAAGAGGGAGATGCAGCACTACAGCAGTCGGTATCACTGCATTCACCAGCAGCTACAAAGAGGCTGAGAGCTTCAAATGTAGGACAGCTCAGGGGAAGCGAAAAAAAAGAAAAAGAAAAGAAAGGAAAAAAAAAAAGAAAAGAAAAGGAAAAAAAAAAAGAAAAGAAAAGGAAAAAAAAAAAGAAAAGAAAAGGAAAAAAAAAAAGAAAAGAAAAGGAAAAAAAAAAAGAAAAGAAAAGGAAAAAAAAAAAGAAAAGAAAAGGAAAAAAAAAAAGAAAAGAAAAGGAAAAAAAAAAAGAAAAGAAAAGGAAAAAAAAAAAGAAAAGAAAAGGAAAAAAAAAAAGAAAAGAAAAGGAAAAAAAAAAGATAGAAGACAGCAGGAGCGCTGTTTGTCTTGGCTGGTTAGCACTCAATCCCCACCTGCATTTGATTCTGTTCAGTCTCCGGACTCCTCCCCTCACTTTGGAGTCATGGCAATACAGGAAGGCAGGAGGGGAAGGGAGACAGAACACTTTGTACTAGCAGCCAGACCACTGTTTAACTTCTTCAGCCAAAAAACAAATATGAATATGGAAAGATTTTATGGTGAGATACATCAACAGACTGAAGCAGTTCTGAAAATCCTTCTACAGTTGCTCATTCAACGTCTTCAACCTGCAGACTTTTCTTGTGATTAATCCCAGTGTTTGTTTTGTAGTAGTAGTGCTAAGTATTTACCAAGTGATGGGAACTGTCAGTTCTGCCACAGAGAGTTCTGTCTGCTGGGAGTATTTTATGGCCCTCATAATTTGCAGTTATATCCAGCCCTTGTTGCTTTTTCAGTTTCATTATGGTTTGAAAATGAAACCCAGAAAATAACCCCTGTGCTTACTAGCAAAGAAGCCTGGGTGTTGAGCAGTAGGAATACAGCAGCCGTGAGCATTTCAAAATGCACACAGCAAGAAAAAATTCTGTTGCAAACTATATTTCCCTATGAGTGGTAAAATTTAAATCAGTCCTTTACTTACTTACAAAAATTCTTTTATGTCAGACTGCTTCTGCAGATATTCTTCCTCTAAATTCAGAGCATATTTTAACAGCCCAAATGCTGTGCACAAGCCTTAAGTGTGCTGGATCTGGCAGTATGCCCCCAAATTAGACCGTGCTGAGCAGACAGAACAACAGCCATCTTCCTCCCTTGTGCCATAAGAGATCTGAGAAATAAAAATGGTGTTGTTTTGTTTTTGTTTTTTTTTTAATTGGAGATGCTTCACATAAAGAGACATCAGAAAGTAAACTGCTGATAGCACCTGAGGGTGCTATGGCAAGCACTTCTTGTGAACCAGAAAGTCTCAGAAACTGACAGTAACAGCTGGAGAATAACAAGGTGCCTCTGCATCCACAGGCATCACATCATTGAAATATCCTGATGGCTTCTAAAGCCTTGGGGATGGTAAACCAGTATCAACTTTCCATCCCACACAGAAAAAGAAATAGAGTTTCTGAAAGCTTGAGAAAACAGAATTTAAAAAGTAAAAAGCACTATATTCATTTTGTACAAAAGTCTGTCACTGTAAAACCATGATACCTAAAAGCAATTGTGTAAAAACTGTTGAAAGTGAGTACCTAAATAGATATTCTGCTACAACTTTTCACCTATCCTGTGCATTGTAATTATTAATTAATTAAAGTGGTTTCATTATTTTATTCTGAAGTGGGGGGGGGAATGGCACTCTTCATTGGAAACTGCAATGTTAAATTCTAAACATTTGGAAATGGGGAAACACAACACTAAGATAAGAGTTAAATGAAAGCAAAAAGTTAGAAACAGAGGAGGAAGCAGTAAGACCAATTCAACACTTTTGTCCTTCCCTACAGCTTTACCAGCATAGGGGAGATTGCAAACAGAGGGGTCAGGAAGCACAAAAAACCACTCCTGATCTCTGAGTCACTCCTGGGTCTCACAGAGGAGTACTGTAGAATATTGCTATATGTGCTGAATTGTTGTCCCTAAGGTAGCAACACTGGTAAGGTGGATTTCCACCCAAATACCATGGATTTTCTTTTCCATGTCCTTTCAGGCCTCTGCAGCAAATGCTCCTTCTCTAAGTGTCAACACAGATGTGTGTTTTGGAGCCAGTCATACTGATGCTTTTTATAGTCAGCGGAGAGAAACAGGCAACTACATTGTAGTGCACATGATTTATTTTAGATGTCTGTTCTAGGATGAGATGCATCATGCTCTAGATATGACTTTTCTCCCGTCCCCCCTCCCAAAAACACTGAGTCTAGACTGGTAAGATCAGAGATCAACACTTAGGAGTAAAATACCCAAAGAGTCAAGACGAGTGACCTTCCCTCTGGCTTGAACCCACTGCCCTGCTGCAGTGCAGGAGATTCTGCCACTGACTTTGTCACCAATCCAGTGTCACACTATCACTGCTCTGTCTCCATTTCAGCCACGCTGCCACACCGTGCCACATCACAGTCACCGGACCAAGAGTGACAACCTTTGGAGGCTGTGCTTTTCCATTTGGGAAGATAAGCATGTTGTCCTGACCAGGATGGGAACAAGGATGAGCTGCCAGCAGTAATAATTTGCCGTGGCTAAGGCAGTGGTTCCTACAGAGCCGGACCTCAAAGGGAGGCAACAGTAGGGGCTCAATGCCAAGGTTCAAACATCACAGCTCTCAAAAACAATAATCCAAACCTTTACGTCTCAGATGAAACTGAAGAAGCCTACAGTACTCACCCTTTTCCTTCCCTGTTACAGGAACACTCACCAACACAACTTTCTAATATCTCCAAGAATATGTTTTGGTAGTTCTTTAACTGGAACAGGTTAAATGCAGAAGTGAAAGACAAAAATGTGGACTTTCAAAGGACAGCCGTTTTTGTGCCAGCTTTCCAAAAAGCCATGAAGACAGACTAATTTTTCTCCAATCAAAATATCTGTTCTTATTCTCCCCAAAATTCATTATCAAAGCTTATGTGGACGAGATTGAGTGTAAGAAATTTGTGAGGACTGAAGTCTAAGGAAAAACCTAAGGAGAATTGCAAGAAGAAAAAACGGCTTTGTAATGAAAAAGTTTGACACAGTATTCAGGAAAGAAAAGTTATGGGATCACAGTAATACACCATTTTCAGTCAAAATGTCATTGCCTTTCACTCTGTTAATTATGCTTTAAATTGCCCTAGATGGTGCCAGAAGCAGTCACAGAAGCAGAACAAAGGACGATAATAGCACCAGTTTGGTTTTGTGGAGCCTCCATAGCTGGGTGGCACCTAAATAAAAGCATTTAAAGTGCCAGAAGCCAATTTGAGGTTTGGTTTTGGATTCATTTACAATTTGGTTTGGCTTTCCAACAGATCTAAGTACGATTGGGGTAGGGTATGAGAACACAGAACCCTCTCATTTCTGTGAGGTGGGCAAGGCTTACGTTTCACCATCACTGATTTGTGGTTAGCCTCTTCTTTTGGCTATTAAATTTAATCAACATTACAGAACTGCTGTTTGCTCAAGGCACTGCTAGAGTCAAAGGTGCTCTGCAGATGTACACATCTAGGCTTGTGCAGATGTGACTGCAGAATCAGGCCCAGGATCTGGATAGCTTTTAAGTATAGAACAGAGTATAGTGATATTTACTAAAACACAAGACTGGTACCTCAAGTAAGTGCTGATGGCCTTAACAAAGTGACCCAGGAGAATTCATTCAAAATATCCTTTTACATCTTCCACAACACAGTGGTTTCAGGGCACATCTTTCTATCAAGAATTTGCAGGTAATGAAATCAGGGGGGAGTTCTGACAGCTACATGAGCATTTAAGCTGTCTGCATTTATAAGAGGCTTAAATAATGAAAATTAAAATTAGAATGGCATAACAGAGTTAAGTGCTTTTGACAAGGTTTTAAGTACGAATAAGATCCTTATGATTTATGAAATTCCTTAAGATGACTGGAGTAAGAAAAGTGACATGACAACAACATGTCTGGTTCTAGGGTTTCTTTATGCTGGTAGCCGTATGTGTAGGGCACACACCAACTTTCTAAAAACATAACTAGGTCAGATTACACAATTCTCAGAAAAGAGACGGTAGCTATTTTTTATTGTATTTAGATCTGCTTTGATTGTCTTTGTGCTGCATCTTCTTCCATCTTGCTGCTTAAACTGAGAAGGACTCCAAGAGGTCTTTGAGCCCAAGCACAAGGGGAAGAGCTTGGCAAGAACCTGAACCTTGATATTTTTTTTGGTTTCAAAATACATGTGTAGAGATACATGTGAGAGTGCATAATTTATATGTTTGAACACAGGTACACAGACAACTTATTGAATGTTCATGGTCTCAAGTTTCCCAGATACCTTTTTTCTACACATTTAAGGACAACTACAGCATTGAAACCAAGTTTCAAAGAAGGATCACAGAATTTATTATGGGAGAGAGAATGCATCCCGTGATAGGAAAATAGGAGAAGTTGGCTTGTTCAGCCTCATAAAGGAAAGGCAAAGAAAAGATATCATGGCCCTGGATAACTGTGACCATAGAGCATAAGATCAAATTGCAATAAACTGGTCATGAATAAATGTAGTTAAAGATAGAAAAAGGTTTCTAGCTGTCTGAAGAGTGAAATTCTGTAAGCTGCTTACACACGAGGCTTATGGTGACAGGTTGCCTAAATGGATTTCAGATGGATTTTGAGAGGATTAAGGAAGGGAATGATTAATTTATAGAGAGAAATTCCCAGAAAGTGGGTTCTGAAGCAGATCTGTAGATATCCAGTGTATTAGTACACATAAGGGAGTTTGGAAGGGGACTGTATCTCTGTTTGTAGTGCAGTTATACCAAATTAACTTCAAGCTTTCATGCCTTGTGAAGAATTAATCACCCCGCTGCCCTTGTTTCTGATAGTTTCCTCCTTCTGCTGAACAACTGGATACTGAAATGAGATGGAGACACACTCATGCTTCAAGGCATTACATTCCTTTCAGCATCTAGTTGGCACATCCCATTGGCACTCAATGGAACAGCACACGTTTTTCCTTCAGGTCATACTGGCAGGTGCTTTTCTGGGTTTCCCTATTTCCTCAGAAGCAATGGTTATTAGTGAGCTATTTTTTCCACGTGGGAGCTGAAGTTCACACACAATCTCATTTTGCAATACCCTTGATCTCTCCTTTTATACTCCTATGGCACATTATAGCATGACTTTTGACCTTCCACTATAAATATGTATTTTTGAAGACTAATAAGTAGTGTTCTGTGTGCTGTGATTGCAGGAATGAAAGATCACTGAATGAAGATGTGCACTCCTGAACTGGGCATCTGTCTCATGGTTGCAACTGTGGGAGATCAGTCTCAAAGGCAGAAGCTGGTTCTTTGTAACCTGATGTTCCTGAATACAATTTACCATGAACAACCTGCATGCTCATGAGCATAGGAACTGGAAAAAGAGTCGACAGACAAGTCCTTTTTGGCTTGGGTGGCATTTGGGAATTGCTTTTGAGAAAACAGTTGAAAACAGGTTTAGCATGGATTCATCTGAATTAAAGTAGAACATTCAGTTCCTTCCTCACTTTGGCCTCTTGGAGGGCAATTTTCATCCCAGACATTTCAGAGCCTCAGTTTTGAAATGCATATAAAGGGAGATAAAACAGGCAGCTATCTGGCAGGCAAGAAATACAAGTGGAACAGTGATAGGAAGTAGAAGAGGGAGAGAGGAGTCTGGTTTGGGAAGAGAAAAAATGAGGTTGGAACTGTAGTACCTGGAGGAATGGAAAAGCCAGGGGGGCCTGGCATTTTGTGATGTAACTCTAATACAAAAAATCCCTTTTTGAATCTTCACAGAAACAGAGAAGCTGCAACTAGTTATGTTCAGAGATATGCTTTGAAACAGGTATGCTCATTTTAGTGTTAGGAGAAAGCAACAGAGAGATTTTCCTACCAAGACATGCAAACCTACTCAAAGCAAAGATCAGAACTCAGAATTTGTCTCAATCCCATATTTAGGCCTATAGTGGACACTGTTTAATAAGAGCAGATGCACAGGAAATGCTAAAAACCACCTTTTTCTATATTTTTTTTTAAGAGGCAAGACCCATGAACATCTGTATTCCAGGAAAGTATCACTCTTGAACGATTTCTGCAGAACACATTTATGTTTCTTGGGATGAGAACTTGCTGAAGCTCTGGGCAGGCACTATGAAGGTTTCCCTCTCTGTGACAGCACACTGTCATTGCCATCAACAAGCCATCCATGGAGCTGCCACAAACACAGCAGTGCCTTCTGCCTTCAGAGCACCACCTTGCCATCCTTGTCTTTTTTGAGGGGAATTGGGTTGGGTGCAATGGCCAATCTCTGTTCTTCCCTTTCTAACTTAAAACCCTTAAAAGCACAATGACCACCTAACTGCACTATGGAAGGAAATGGGTAGAACTTCTTAATGGGGAAAGAAAAATGAAAGAAAAAGCTTGCAGCTTCCTCAGGTATTAGGGTGGAAATGGGGGGGGGATGCTAACTTGGGTATAGCTCTTTAATGACTGAATAAATGGCAGTAATGAGGCAGTTCTAAGGTTTATCAGATGACTGCATTCATTTGCTCTAAATATCATATTTAGTGATTTGTGCTGATTCGTCAGTTTGTGGGATTAGTTACAGTTCATTGTAAGTTTTAACTGTACTTCCATGTATTGTGTTAAGACCTGATTCAAGAGTAGTTTTATTTGATAAAAACCAGATGTTCTTAAAAGAGACTCTCTCCTTCACAGTACAAAACATTATTCTTAGCAATTGTATGTACCTTACAAAATTAATAAGCACAGCATCTCCCTGCGTGACATATGACATTATTATATTTTTCCCTGTTGAGGGACTTTTAAGCCATTGGGGTCATGACCTCTGTGCCTTATGAGAAATGGAAAAGCACATGGTTCCAATTTTATCTTCAACCCTGCCCTGCTGCTGACATGTATGTTTACAATACGGTTCATCTGTTGACCCTTCACTCACATTTAAAATATTAGCTAACATTTTTTGGTCCCAATCTCAACGGTGCATGGCGATTAGCTTTTAAGACCAGTTGTTTTCTTTATTGCCTTTTGACGTGCACATCTTATCCAAAAGCCCTTGACTGTTTTTCTAATTTGAAAACAGCACCAGCCACAAAACCAACTCTGGTTTGTCTGGATGCTCCTGCTCTCCTGCTTGTGACGCCAGGCACTTCAGATCTTTAAATACACAATATCGCCCCGCTTGCAGAGGAGATGGGAAACATCTTGTGCTGGTCTGAGAGATCCCTGAGGAGTTGCCTGGCTCTAACCCTGCTCTTGGCTGCCTTCAGTCCTGGCTGAGGTGGGTCAGGGTGAGCTCAGCCTGACGCGTCTCCCGGGGGACACGGTCTGTCCCCCAAGTTCCCCTGCACGAGACTCCCCGGAGACAGCAGCTGGATCATGCTACAGGCAAGCCAAGAGGAAACCTCTCCCACAGAAACCAGCCCTCTTCCCAGTCAGGGCTGGGTGCTGAAAGAACACGCTTTCACTTTGCAGCATGGACAGAAAGAAAGAGCAATCAGCTAAGACTGACTTTTTGAAAGGGTGGGCTAAAAACTGAGAAAGAAAGCTGCTTATTCTCCAATCCATTTTCCCTTACATCAAAAGAAAGGTAAAGGAAAAAGGAAAGAAGTGGGGGAGGAGGTATCTCATTTTAATTTCTTTTTAATAAAGGGGAAAATTTGAACCAGAAAAACAAGAAGTGTTCTCCTTCTAAGTTAAAATGACAGACAATTTACAAAGATACCTTTAGTGCTTGACTTTCTTCCAATTTTCTCCCTTTTGTTTTAAATTTTATCTTTAAATTTTGAACAACAACATAAAATGTGCTCTGATAGCATGATTGTGAAAAAAGAGCACTTCCATTATAGAAAAGAAAATTACTTGGTTCTTTTCACCATACTGTATTAAATGATACCGTATTAAGTGAGCTCATGTAAATGGATGCCTTACCTCAAACTGCATAATAGGGCATCACATTCATTGTTTGCACAATTCAAAATATTTTCATAATTCTGAAGCTTGGCACTCTCGGTTTTCCTATAATCCGCTGTCCCAGTAGATATTTTCAATGTGCTTATTGATGTATTTGGCTTCACATAAAAATTCTGTAAATAATTCCCAGGCCTGAAATGTACAAAGCTTATTATGCTGCTAAAGAGACCTCCAGAAGTGTTAATGCCTTTTTTTCAGGGAGTGGGAGCACGGTCTCTTTTCAGTGGCTGTTATGGGAAGCTATTTCAGTGACAACCAGGCCGATTCAGGGTCACTGTTTCTTGGAGGAAGGAATATGGATATTGCAGGCTCTGAAAACACCGACTTCCTTCAGGTTTCAATCATCATATGTGTCCTCAAAAACCTTGAGAAGGGCTGAGTAATGACAGAGAGAAAAGGGCTTCTGACATCTGTAGGCTAGAGCCATTGCTTGCACTGTGGAAACAGCTGGCAGAGAAAGCTGAAGTGAGATGCTGTCCTTCCCCAAATGAGCACAGAAGTGCACCTCGACACCACACAGACATTGCTGTGTACAGCTATAAGCTCATGATAACTGCAGAGGGATTTCCTATTCTCTGTGTTTGGGTAATCCCATGCACTCCCAGGTAATTTGGCTATACACAAATACAAATATACACATGTATATTTGTTTAATAGCAAACTGATGTATTCCCAAGGTACCCTGTAAGAGTGCAGTCCATAAATAATCTTATTAAAGTGTTGAAGTCTTTGCTGTTCACAGGGAGTTGATACTAGCTGGAGAACCAGACCCTAAAATTGTCTTCCTTCGTCACTTCTATAATTCCTTTAATCTTCTTCCTTTTCTATTTTTTTTTTCCCTTTTCATTTTTCTTGATGGCTCCAGTTGCCAGAACAGCAGATATTGGCCAAGAGACTTGGCAACCCCGTGTCTCAGGAGCTGATGCCAGTGGCAGTTGGGGGAACAGCGCTGGTGTTCAGCATAATTGGCTTTCTTCTTCTGGGTAATGAAGACATCATACTGCTTCTGCCCTCTCATCCCCATAACCTCTGATCCGGGATGCGGAGTCTCTGGGAATGAAACATGGAGCCTCTCACTGCTGCATAAAATCAATCAAAGCCAGTGCCACCAGGGAAGCTGTTCCTTGCCATGTTGGCAATTCACTAATCGCCTCCATTATCACGCCGGCAGGACGGACAGATGGAGGCAGCACTCCTGAGTCATCAGCAAACTGCGGTCCATTTTCACACACAACTGTTTCTAAAAGCTTCTAACACAGCCCATCTTTACTTATTTGCATCTTTGACTCATGCAGGATTTAAAACTATCATTAGCACGTTGTAGCATGATTGTTTAGGCACCACAAAGCTGCATTTTACCCTTCACCAGTTGTGTGCAAGTCAGATTTTGAAGGGAAAAAAAACCCCATAAATTCACCAGCTCAAAACTATGCTGTAGTGCAAGAGCACTGAGATGTATTTGACCATCCAAATAAATTAAACTTGGTTATTTCTGATTCCTCTGACACGTCATGTGGCATCATCACCATTACTTCAGGTTTTCTTCTGACCTGCTCCAGCTCACTGTTCTCCCCATCCATGCCTGATTTTCAACTGATCTTCTGCCTAGGAAAGGACCCTCCCTTTACTTTATTTTGTAAAAACTTAGTGAGAAGAGGGCTGGGCCTTGAGGTACTACCATAACTCAAATATTATGATTACTATTAATAACAATAAGAGCAACAAGAATAGGCATATATGTCACATTCATGTTAGAAACGCTGTGTTGACAGCTTCACATGCAGAGGCAAACACTGATGTTTAAAACCATAAAAAACAAGAGAATGTCAAAGTGTACACTGACTTGAAAGAAGTTTTAACTGTTACAGCATTGTGGAAGACATAACAAGAAATACTTCAGATACTACATACATACAGATTTATGCACACATGTACTTCATCCATTTTTGTGTGAATGACTTTCACACAAATCCTTTGCTCAAGTTCAGAAAACCATTGAGTTTTCTGTTTACTCAGAGAAAACAGTTACAAAACAGTAACTCTACTGAGGGTGACTTCAGCAGAGAAAGGAACTCTACAAAGTAAAAAAGCACTTTCAAATTCTAACTGTAGCAGATGTTGTTTTGGTCATTTCTAGCTGGCTGTGAAGTTAGAGCCTCAGATTTGTGGTTTCATATGTGGTTCAGGCACTGGCTGCATTTATGCTGGGAGAGAAAAAAAAGGATTGTTGCATGCAGGATCTGGCATGCATTGTTTGAAAAAAAAGCAAAACAAAACAAAACCCCAAACCGTGTCTGTCTTCAATTATTTTCCATTACAGCATTGTCTGCATATAATTGCTCCATGTTTTCCATTAAGGAGTGCCAAATAAATGAGCATGTTAGAGTATAGGATGTACAAATTCCAGTGGTGATGCTGCTCTGTATCAGTAAATAAGATGAAACACAATCCCCCTTGACCTATGTGACATTTTCATACAATTAACCTGTGTTTTTCAAGTGTCCAGCATTATTTACCATATCTTCCATCAACAGCTGAGACTGGGGACTCAGACAAAATCCAGGCAGTGCAAACTCATACAGTGCCTTCAAAGAGGTCTTAACTCAGGCTAAATGGTCAAATGCCTTGTAAATGGGCTGTTGCCAGAATATGCAAACAGGATTTCGGGGTTTGTCTTTTTGGTCTTGTTTCGAAAATTTGAGAGAGCTACACATCACAGAGAATTTTTTGTGTATGTAAGAAAAGCACTTTCACAGGTTTCCACAAAGGTGAGGCAATTTGGTTGCTCCCCAAAATCATCCTTTTTACCATCAGTCTTTCTGCAAAAGGCTTTGTCTGCTTCCATATCCTGGCTACGTGGATCAGGCTCATTAGGCTGGGGACAAGAGGAGCCCCCAGGAGCTGGCACCTGGGGATCCTGAGCAGCCTCCCATCTGAGCAGGGCTTGGGCATCCCTTCCCAGAAGCAGAAGGCATGTGGGAGCAGTGCACACCAGGAAGCAGATTGTGCCAGACAAGATTCAGGGTCATGTCAAAGATGTAAGAATTCAGGAGGCACATTGTGATTTGCCAGCTGTTAACGTTGTCCTGCACAGAGCCGGTCCTGGGCTCAGCTCAGCTACAGTGAAGGTTTGTCTTTTTGCATCAATACTTATCGACACCTTTAATCAGCAAAAACAGTACAGGGCCCAGAATAATTCCATTGTACAGCAGGAGTTAATATACCTGGCCTATAGCACACACGGGGCTACTTCTGCCAAGGGGTCTCAGTGAGCAAATTGGTCAAGTTTGGCAGTTCATAAATAAGCTGTAATTATCCACTGGAAGCAGCATAGTTACACCTTAACTACAACACAGCATTACCATTCCCTTATTAGTCTGACAAAGCTACTGAGATATACACATCTCAACACAATAAATCCACGATCTCCACATTGCTAAGGCTGTGCTGCTGCCTCCTTTCCTTTCTCCTCATCAGTGCACTGCCCCCACCCCAGCAGTGCTAGCTGTAAACTCGAGACTGCACACTCTAGGGTATAGCCAGCTGTGCTGCTAGAGGGGAAATCTGAGCATATGCACACTCCAAAACGAAACTCAAATAACAGCAGAGAAAACAAAACAAAGCTGCTTGTGTAAGAGAAGACAGAGTCACACTCTTTCACATTAATGAGGGAATGATGCCCAAGTGGAGTCTGACACTCCGTCACAGGAACATCTGCAGAAGAAATTCTGAAAAGGTCAAGAAGTTATGATTTGCAATGGAAAAATACTCAACTGCTATCTGAGCTGTTCTTAATTGAACTTGACAGAAGACGTGTGCACTGACACTACGAGGATATTCAGAAACCGAAGCTGGATCAGCTTCCTAATGGAGCAAAAGACAAATATATCAACTGTTAAAGAGGCTGAACTTTCACTGGAATGGTTGTTTTTTTTTAAAAAATACTTGATGCGATGAGGAACAAAAGCAATTACAGCACACACTGAACAGAATACTTTTTAAGTATAGCTGCTAGCTCTTACTCATTTTGAGGTGGAAAACCACTTATTTTGAGGGGACAAACCAAAAAATACAAAAGAAATGGAGTTTTTAACCCAGTTAATGATTGTAGCTGAGTATTTGGTTAATAAAAGCAATTGATTTTTTTTGTTCAGACTACATCCAAAAATAAGTGATTAGTCTGAAAGCAAAAAGCCATTGTTCTAAGAGAGCAGACTTCTTCTGTTACCAGTACAACAGCTTTCTGTGTGCTGTGGGCGTCTTCAGGCAGGGTAACTGCCTTCTATGCCTCTGAGTAACTCCTAATGGGCTCCTGATGCTGACTGGATCCTAGAAAAAAGAAACTACACAGCCTCCCATCCTCCCCTCATTTAAAAAAGAAATATATGTATATATATATATTAATCTATCTGATTACAAGAAACTACTTCAAAAACACACTCACCCTGCAAAATTGAACCAAGCTCTATTCTCCTGCCCATTTCACATACAGCTTGCATATAGTTAGCAGCTAATACCACATTCCTTAAATATTTTCCTTCCCAGAAAGAAGACACCCCCAGCATCAACTGTCTTTAGCCCATACCATAGTGAAGCAGCCTTTCCCAGAGCTTTTAATTCTATCTCAAACACTTTATTCTGTGAGCAACCTTTCCCACCACAGAGGAAAACTACTGGTACTGCTCAGCATGTTGGGATGCATGCCAAGTGCTTGGTAGCTGTGGGCCTTTGGTGGTAGGTGCTTACACCTGCACAGTCTTGTAATAATTCATTCTGAGAAAGGGGTAAGAGCAAAACCCTGGTCTAACTGAAGTTAAAGGAATTTTTTGTTTAAGTGAATTTACTGAGGTTTGGATCTCCCAGTCACAAAATGGGGGTGAGAGAAATCAAAGGGTGGAAGTGTGACTGGCACGTTTTGCTGAACAGCGCGCGCAAATGAGTGTGACTGAAATGCAGAAGTGGTTCCACAAACAGCATCCCCTGACATGTCTGAGCTCAAACCTGACCTTCACAATATGGGATCGGAAAACAAGGAGTAAGGAACTATATAATCCATAGTGACCTAAAGAAGAGTAAGAATAAAAGCCCCAAGTTTCCCACAGTGGGTGGCAAAGAGGGGAAGTAAAACTTGTGCTTACTTTTACCCCTAGCTCTAGCTGTGCCTTTCCATGTCTTTTCTGCATGTGGAAACTGCATGTGTAACTGGGAAGTAGTGATTTTCTAGTGCACGCCTTTTCAGCAGCTGTTACGACATCTGGATAGAAATCCATCTGGTGCTTTGCATAGCAAACACCACCATAAACTTGCAGGGTCCCCTTCCTTTTGCACAGTTACATGAACATGATACAACAGTGGGGCTCAGAAGTAAGTTTTGCTTCCAGAATGGGAGGTGGGGAGGTGTGAGAAGAAGGAAGGTTTTTCAACGTGGAGCTTCAGAAAAAGTCCTGAATCCAAAGTCTCAGGGACAAACTTGACTTCCCAAAGACAGCAGCAACTCCAAAGAACTGTAGAGAGCTTGATTCCATCCCATGCCATCCCTTCCTGGGTATTTTTCTGTTAGGGTTTGCACAGAGCCCGCAGGATTAGGGAAGTGCCAGCTCTGAGTGTGCCAAGTTCTGGTTCTCTTTTCAGTAGTTATATATATTGTGCTCTGTGTTGAATTAAAACTACAATGAAAGTCCTCTCACTTGTTACTGTATTTGTGTAACGCTCAAATTAGATGGGAAGAGTTATTTGAGAGAAGCTAATCCGATGCACATCCAAAACCACATCAGGTTTTAATATAGCAGCTATCTACTAACACACTGCATGGTCAAGTGGGGAAATTCAGCCAGATCTGTGTTGCTCAATGTCAAAGACAGGCAGAAATGGTGCTTCTGACTTACCAACTCCCCCACTGCCCAGGACAACAACAAGAACTCATTAAAAAAAAGTGTGAAAATCTTCTTGGTAGGATAATAGCTTAACATGATTTTGTGCTTCAAACAATCATTTGCTGTCTTTACATTCCCAATGGAAATTCCTGGCACCTCAGAAGTGAAGTGTTGGGAGGTTGCTGGGCTACACAAGAGCTACAGATGTGTGTCACTACAAGAATGAGGATCCTGTTTCAGGTTCCTGACCTGTGAAAGAGCCATGGGTAGAAGATATGCAGAGGAGCTTTTAGGCTGCTTGAAATATTTTGCCCCTTCATTTTTTCTGTATGTGTAGCCTGGCCTATGTAATTTGGATGATGTGCAGAGTACCATGTCACACTGCTCCTAACACAGGGTCTGTTAATCAATTTTCTATTTTAAGCTAAAAAAAGATTTGCGATTTTTTTCCCAAGACCAATGTGGATTGCCTTGTGCATGCACAAAGGATCTGCACTGCACTCACAGAAGTCAGGTGTACAGTGTTAAAAAATTATCCTTCATATTTACATAATATCTATGACAACAGTTTTTGATGTTTAAATTGGTTCTAAATTACCTTTCATCATTCATAAGGAAGTGGAATGACAAATCTACCTGGACCCTAGAGGCATGAATACGTGAGTTGCGAGGAAAAACAACCTCAAAAGTTGGTTCTTCCATGAAAATTCCTGCTCATTGGGCCAAAGGGTGGGTCCATCACTGGGTGGGTCCATTGTATCCCCTACCATGCACCAGCCTCTGGGAAAATGGAATGATATAATGGACTGCTACAGACTACACTGAGAGCAATGGGTGTGGGGACATTCCAGCATTGGGGTACACATTTAGGGAAAGCCACCTGCTCAGCCAACACCAGGGGATCTGCCAGTTGGGCTGGCCATGCCCAATCCAATTTATTACATACTAAAGAAAGGGATAAAGTGCACATAAACAATGTGCTGGGGAGGACAGCTGGGTTATTCCTGTCAGGCAAAGGCAAACCCATCCATGGGATTGCTTTTGCTCAGGTACCTGGAGCCACATCATGGGTGATACAGGACGATGAGGAAGTCTGATGTGTTCCTCCAGGGGATTTGATTCTGGGTGAGAATAGCCAATGATTTGAATTGTATAATTCTATATAATACTGTATGTAATCCCTACTATGGTTGCTATATGCAAGATCAACAGCATTACAGTAACAATTGCCCAGATTAATGAAGAAGGAAATTTGAAGAAACTCTGGCAATAACAGAACCAGACAAGCACAATGGTGATGGAACCAGGACTGCCTGCAGTGCACAACGACCCAACACCACAGACCATTTCTCCTGCCCTTTGGACTGCTGTGACAGATGGATCCCAAAATCATTGACTAAATAAACTCAACAGAAATCTTAAAGGGATGGCCCATAGACAAAGGGAATGATGCCTGTGTTTATACATCCAAAGACAGGAAAGGATGCATTGGAAGTGTGGGGCCTGGGCAGGACATTAATGGTACAGAACAAGGGATGGGTGCTTTGCTGGTTTCAGTTCAGACAGAGTTAACTTTCTCCCTAGTAGCTGCTGTAGTGCTGTGTTTGGGATTTAGGAGGAGAATAATGTTGACACACTAATGTTTTAGTTGTTGCTAAGCAGTGTTTACACAAAGTCAGACACTTTTCAGCTTCCTGCACCACTCCACCAGCGAGTGGGCTGGGAGGCACAAGAAGCTGAGAGAAGACAGCCAGGACAGCTGACCCAACTGGCCGAAGGGATATTCCACACCATGGAACACCACACCCAGTAAATAAACTGGGGGAAGCTGGCTGGGAAGAGCCAATCTCTGCTTGGGAACTGACTGGACAGCAGTCAGCAGGTGGTGAGCAACTGCACTGTGCATCACTCTCTCTATCTCAGCTCATGGATTTCACTTGTTTTGTCCCCAATGCCCTCCCCCATCCCACTGGAGTTGGGGGGTGAGTGAATAGAATTTGAGGGGGGCGTATTCTGAGTCCCACATTGCTGGTTGCCACAATGGATGCTTCTAACACAGGATCTGTTAATCCAGTTTTGAGTTCAGCTACGTTAAACAACTGACTGTTTTAACCTATAAAACATTTGCTACTTTTTTCAAGGGCAATGTGGACTGCCTTGTGTACACACACTGGATTTGCACAGCACTCACAGAAGTAAAGTATGCGATTTAAAAAAAAAATCTTTTATATTTACATAATATTAACAGTTTTTTATGTTCAAAGTGGTACTAAATTACTTTTCATTAACAAGCTGTTCACTGCAAGTAGTAAGGAACAGAAATGCTAATTGCAGCGGGAAGTTACAGATGATTTGGGGAAACTCCATAAAGTTTAAAAGTGAAACTGAACTGCAGAAATTAGGAACATACATGAACTGAGCTTTGGTTCAACCAGAAGACTGATAAAGACTGAGGGGTGTTTGCACTGGCAATTATGAGTTGAGGATTTCTGTGGAGTGGTACACTTTTAAAGTCGGATCAGAACTTTAGTAAACTACTGACATACATAAATAGATACACATAGGTATACATATTCTGTCTAAACAGTAACATCTCCAACCTGAACAAGCCTTTTGGCAGATCAGCACTGGGAGGGTTTGTTTTTAGAAAGAGAGAATTAAAACAAGGGCTGCCCGGGACTACATTCTGCCCTGAAGCTCTGACTGAATTTCTTTCTCATGTTATGTAGTTTATCAGGATCCTATCCATGGAATAGTTTGCTAAATTAACAGCTCAAGCAGAATAGATTGCATTAAGTGTTGTGGGCCAGGGGAAAATTAATTCCAAAGTTTTAAACTCCCAAGCCCAAATCCTGCACTTACATTACTGTGGATTTACGCCAGTGTAAATGAGAGAAGAATTTGGCCCCTGACCTTCTCCAAGCAGGTCATTATAGTTGAAATAGTAACTGATCTTAGAAAAACATTTTTGCTGCGAGGTATTTATTTCTGTATAAAGGTTTATGGAACATCATATTCTTTGCCCTTTAAGACTGATACTCACATATGTAAACACCACTGGGCCATAGCTTAATCCAGCCTCTCTAAATCTGGCTAAAACAATGGAAATATCTTCTGAAACCATTGTGGGTTATATCCAATATAGTTAAAAACATCTGACTGCAACCGCAAATATGCTGGTATTTGGTTGTGCTATAAAAACATTTTTATGTCAAATACAACTGGGACTAATACAGTAAACTACAAGTATGGTTAACCCTTGGAATGAACCACATTTAGACACTTGAAAGTTAAGGTAGTCTGCACGGATTATATTTTCTTATGAAGAGCATAAAATGAATGTAGGGTATAAAAAACTAATTACTAGTATTAATAGAGTAATTGGCACTTCCATGCTATACTATAAACACACCAGCAATGTGCCCAACTCCTGCAGCTACTTGCTCTCCTGCGTGCTCAAGGTAAAACTGAGCCCAAATGCTGCTTGTTCAGTGAATAAACCTGTGCCCCCTTTCCCCTCCACACCTACATGTGCTCAAGTGCACACACACACACAAGGAACTATTTCAATGCTCACCAAACCTGGTGTTACCAGAGGGTTCTAATCAGCACTTAGAAAAGCACCAACGAGGAGAGAAAGGGAAAGCTGAGTCAGGTGGGGCTGCAAGGGAAGCTGGGTTAGGTGGGGCTGCAAGGGGAGTGTTTAGCTGGCACAGACTGGTATTACACAGAGAGGCAGGTTGGACACTTGGTTACTACAAAAAAACTAAAACCCAAAGCATTTAAATAGAAGTAGTTGAGAATTTTTGCTGAGAAAAACATTTTCCAAGTAAGTGGTGTTCCAGGACAAGACAGAATAGTACTGAGTATAGTGCAGGGCCTTGGATTTGCTGTCTGGGCTCTTGTGACAGAGTTGTTTAGTCCACCACCTGTTCAATACACAAAAAATGGAAATGTTTGTGGTGCATTTGTAAAATGTATTTGTAAAATAATGTATATCTTTAAATAAAACTGGTATCTGAGAGCTAAACTCAGATAAATGTGTAATGTAAAATAACAAGAGATGCTCAGAAACCCATCTCTTGGAACCCAGTACCATCAACTAAATGGACTCATGAACTGCAAATTCTACATCTCATGAAAAATCTTTTGGACAGAGGCTGCTGACAAGTCTTGCTATGGTGATGAAGAAGATCCTACCCCTACCTGTCCCCTCTGATGATGCTGCTGAACTTAAGGCAAAATAGGCAGAAGGGAGCACTGTGCCACTGCAGGGATACTTGCCTGGCACAGGCACCACGGCTCAAAGCCCTGAACTTTCTTCAGGGCAGATTCGCAAGTACTTGATTAAGCACGTTTTCCACCCTTGCACCATATCCCTGCTTTGGAAATCTACATTTGTTCTGTATTATATTACTAAAATATTGACCATGTATGAGATGTTTGTTTCCTTCTCTGTGCTATTCCTAATTCTTCTCTATACAGCATCTGGGGAATGAATGGAAGCTTTAACCTACAGGGAATCCTCACCTCTTCCCTGAGTGTTAACAGCTAATTCAGTGCAAGCCCTGTGTGGGGCAAGGTTTCTCTCTGTATGTGTTGCTTCTCATTTACTGACACTGAATTTCATCTGCCATTCAGTGTCATGCACACAACTAATTTTCAATGCCATTACCTAAAATAATCTTGGACCACTAGCAAATACTGTCATCTCACCCTTGTGCAGATCACTCATGAATATGTTGAACAGCTCAAGCTCCAGGGCAGATCCCTGTGGGAATACACCACTACCTTCCTAGCCATTTACTCACAGCCATTGCTTCCCATCTTTCAAATCTGTGGGGGATCCATGAGACTGTTCTGAGAGGGTTTAAGTCCTTTAGCAGGGAACTTGTCAAGCTCCTCTGGTGATCCCTACCCAGCATCTCAAATAGGTCACTCTTGTCCATGTGAGTGGTGGCTCCTATATGTCCAAAAATTACACTATTCCCTGACTGGGAAGTCATTAAAATATTGTTTCCTACTATGATATAAATGTCAGTTTTACACTTCTAAAATAAATAAACAGGGCTGCTATGGATTTCAGCAGTAGTCATTTTACACTTATGTGTAGAAACAGTGGAAATAAGATAACCTTCTCCAGCTGCTGGATAATCCAAACCTGCCTAAGTTTCCTTGACCTTCAGTAGGAAGTCATTGTCAACTTATTTCAATTAATTTACAAATATTAGTGCCATCTGTTTTTGTAGGAAGCAGTCAGTGTTTTTTATTTGTACATTCACTGCAAATCTCTTTATCCTCACAGTCTAATTACTTGCATAATTTTAATAATTCCATAAATATGTGGCTGAACGCACTAAATACTTACAGCAGGTCATCCAAGCAGGCACACAAGCAGGTTCCTCCCTTGACTGCTATCCCCATCCAGCCACACACCAAGTCTCACTGACTTTCTCACACATATCTGCCTGTGAAGACTGTGGACAACAACCAAACTTGGACCTGATCCTACCCTATTCAATTCATGGGTAGTGTTTTCAGCAGTACCACGGAACTATAAATGTAGTACCGTGAAACTTGTCAGCTCCTCAGCACCTCTCAGGGTTAACCCAACATCTTAACAAACATGCAATGAACCTATGCTAATGATTCGAATTGCCATATCTGAAAAGATTATAGCAAACACAGTTAATTGCTGCTTAGCTTAGCTCCACATTCAGCCTTTTCCTTCCACAACAACATTGTGACCACAAGGCGAGCACTGGGCTCCTTAGGTTGATGGTCAGTGTCCACCACAGCAAGATAACAAATAACATCCCTTAATGTTCTTCACCATTAAGCATCCTATTAAAATGAGCTGCCAGCATTGTTAAACTTTCCAACTCTGATACCAGATTGGTTGATCTTTATTTTCCAAGTGGATAAAGTAGAACAGACCCAATAAAAAATGTTCTGTTATCAGTTCATATTTCTGTTTATCAAGAACTTCAACTGCATTTTGTTAGTCAAGAATATGAACCTCTGGTTTAATACACAATATTGAAGAGCCAAAGTTATCCTCTACAAAATGAACAACAAAGTTTTAGTAGCTTATTACAGTGATGCATTTGCTTCCTTCACATTTTGATTTGAGTGTTTAAACTTAGATTTATATATTCCAGTATAGAAAAGCATTGTGAATTAGGTAAAAAAGCATAATGTGTATTTTACTTTTGGATATCAATGAAATAGAGAAGCAGCCTTAATCATGTCATGCCTCTGATCTTCATAATTGAGACCATCCCATTTGTACTGTATCTCATATGTCACTGATGAAAGAAAATGTGTAGGAGTAAATGTGTGGGAGGTGAATTCATTTGTTTTTCCGAGTTACAACAGCAGCTGGTCAGCAGGTTCAGTCCAGTCCTCTCTAGTCAAAGTAGCTCAGGACCAGTCGGATTGAGATCTTTTATTAGGAGAGGTTTGGGAGGAAATGCAAATTGTTATTCAAAAGCAGACAGCTGGAGGGCAGGAAAAGTGGGAAGCAGCCATGAACCATTAATATCTACTTGCTAGTCTGATTAGTTTACCAATGAGAAAAGAGTGGGATATGTTGTGTCTTTTACTCTCTACCCACATATATTTTAGTAGAGTATTTATATACACCTTACTGTGCCTATATATGTTTTAAGGAAGGGACAAATTACACCAAAATAAAATTCCTGCCAAGTTCTGATGAGAAGTCCTCCCCCTTCCTGCTCCTCTTCCTTCCCTCGAATGGACACTGCCAGCAGGTTAGCGCTGAGCAACAGCTGAGAGGTGGACAAAGAAAGTGCAAAATGACCTCGGTGTACCAGCAGTCAAGCACTCAGACACAGGAGGGACCCCACAATAAATATCCTTCTGGCTTCCAGAGAAGAAATTAGGAGGATGAGCTAGCACAGCTGAGCTCATGTACATGGAGGACAACACCACACATCTCTGTAGGAATGGAAACAGCACAGCAAAAGCCCTTTCTGCACTCGTGATGTGTGGGGGCACCTTTGGTTTTTCCCCGGGCAGAGGGTAGGGAGCCCACAGCCTTCTGCTGCACCTGAAGAGAACTTAAAAGCAGGCTGTGATTTTCAAAGCTGAAGGTAATTTGTCCTGTATTATCCCTAGGCTTCTTTCTTGGAGAACACGTACAGAAAATAAACTGCACAGTGGAGGAATACCTTTCATGCCTTCCATACTGGAGCACACAAAAGCTCCAAAGATTTTATTAATTCAATTCATCCGCACTCTCAGACCTTTAGGCAGTGGGGAGTAAGCTATTTATCTTTTGGTTTCTTGTAAGGAATTCACACTAGACTCGCTGCTAAATCATTTTCCCTGTGCTACTAGTACAGGAAATTAACTATAAATGAACTATGAAAACAAATAATTCTGCTGCAATTTTCCACTGATATTACTTTACAGTTTTAGTACACTTAGGAAAAGCAATATAGATTCAAAAAAAGAGTTACAACTTATTTATACACTGATCCTTAAATTATGCCCTTTCCTCTTGTAACAGGCCCTACTTATAAGATATTTCTTGCTTATTCTGCAGAAGTATACTGAAGCTGGAACCATCCTTATGCCTACAGCATCATAGCACGGTTTCACAGTTGACACTGAAGATAATTTCATTCTGAGACTACTATTTACTGAAATCTGTGGGAGAGGAGATAAAAGTCAGTTTCTTGTATTCCTTACTATAAAGCAAACAGCTTCTGATGTTTATATAAATGGTGATATTGAGATACTCTGTGCTTTTTCCGTACTTACTAATTTTTTTTCATAATTTCCTCCCTGTGCAAACACTACTGCATTTCTTTAGGAAGATTAAGCACCAAGGATTTATGCCTTCATTAAGGTCCATGTTTTGAAGAAGTAAGAGATGGTGTGATTTAAAGACGGACTATGCAGTTTGTTCTGAAAAAGTTTTTTAAGCAACACACTGGGGTAATTGTGGAGAAGCTCTGCAGTTTGGGGGGGATCTTCTCCATACTGTTTGAAACTCCCTTGATAAAGTCTTACACCAACACATTGTCAAATTATTTGACATTGAAGATCTGCTGAGAGATATTTATTGAACTATGGTAACTAAGAGCATGTATTCTGCAAGCTGGGGTTTTTAAATACATATTTACAGGGCAAAGAAATTAGAAATTACAATGGTATGAGCTAAACACAAACGGCAAAACTTCAATTTTGCCCCACTGTAATGTGTTTATTTTAAGAAATATAAATCCTTTAGCAAATCAATGATGTGCATGCACATCAGGACTGGGTTCTGAAGCACTAAGTGGGAGCTGGAGTGGGCAGCAAACTGAGTGTCTGACTTGATGGCAAGGGCAAGTCTCCTGTGCTGCAAAAAGCAGGCAGTAAACATCTTGTTCTTCACACTTTACAAGAGAAGAGCCACGTGGAAATGAGGTTTTCCACCACTACAGACTGCAGGCTACAGTTATAACCATCAATTTTAATGCAGTTTACCATTTAAATAGCTAGGGCCAAAATCTACAGTAAGGATCTGGAGATGAAGTCTTTATAGGCTGAGAGGGAGTAGAGTGTGCTCCTGTTTTTTTTGAAGCAGTAGAGTGGTAGGTGTTAGAAGTGAAGAAACCGATTTTCTTTTGTCATGAAAAACATGTAAATCTACAAATCGAAATCTCAATTCAAAAGGAGTTTTCTGGGAGAAATCTCTTGCCAGATGTTTTTGTGTAAAGTCCCAGCTTCACTGAATTCAGTGGATAAAACATCAGTTCCTTCACTAGAATTTCTTCCAAATTAATATTTCCCTATAAAAATATTTTAGACAACTCTTTTTTTCCCCCTCTTTTTTTTTTTCTTTTTTTTTCTTTTCCCCCCTCCCTAGTAGGAATCACTTTTTTTGCCAGAAGCACTTTGGTCAGACCTACAAAGGAGCTGCAGACAGAAGCCATGAACAGATGTCCTCTTTGGGACCCTGCTGTGAGTTGGAAGGGGTTACTACTCTCAGCTGCTCAGCACCATTCCACGCTCTCCTCATTAAGGATCACCCCCACTGATGTGCTCATTGAACAGTTTGTATGAACACTTCCTACATGGCGCAGCTTCAGGCTTGGTACAGACCAACGATGAGCAAAACAAATGGAGCTGATTTTTGCTTAAAACAAATGAGGGAGCTCCTGCACAAGTGGTGTGAGGGGATGGAGAGGGAGCAGTCTTTGGCAGGGGAAGTACGGCAAGTAGCTAAGACTGGAACTTATTCCGGTGACATGGCTGCATTTGGAGAAGTCTGTCCATGGCTCAAACGAGCAGTTCCTCCAGCATGCAATCGATGCAAAATTACCCAGACATCAGAAGGAATCTGGCTCCAAGACGTTCAACTGAAAGAGCATTTGTCCCGAAAGTGGGATCACAGACATTGAAAGCTACCCAAGCTGCAGTTCAGTAAGAATCACAAGTGAATTAATGACAGTGTAACTTCCCTACAAAAAACACGTTCTTGTAAATTCCTGAGCATCAGCATCCTCTGACTGCTTTACAGCTCTTGGGTGTATTTTGGCCCGTGAAATCTGCCTGATGTCCTGGAACCCAACTGCCCTCACCAGACAAGCAAACAAGCAAACCTCCCTGGCCACGCAATTCTTTCAGAAATTAAGAAACATTCATAGGGGTTCTCACATCTTCCTAACGACAACAAACAGTTAGTCAAGTTACCTTTGTTAAGCAAACCAATTTTCATTGCTTTCATTCAAACCGCCTTAAAATAGAATTCTTGCCTGCTTTATTTTGTCAGATGCAAAGAAAACTGAGAAACTGTATCCATTGTTCCTTAAAAGAGCTTATTAGTGAAACAAAGACCTTTTTTTTCCAGTGAGTGCTGTTTGTGCAGTTACTTCATGACATTTATTTGGATTCTGTCCCAGGGGAAAAAGGCCAAATTCAGTTTCAGCACTTGCCTACTACAGCATAAACAGTCATTAGTTAACAGATCTTTTTTGGCGGTCTTTATGTAGCCTCCAACATCAAAGCACGTGATATCCATGAAATAATCAAAGCAACATATGTACACTGAGGCACTGTATGTACATTATTTTTCAGTAGCCTAGCAATCCTCAGATATTTGAAGAGGTTCTCCTAGGCCTTGAGCCAAAGCCCTTGGAAGTTGATGCTTTATTTTTTTCCCTTTGACTTCAATAGATGCCGAGTCTGGTCGTCAGATAATCACTGCCATGTTAATGGCAAACTACTTTCCATTTTTGTATTAATTTCCTGCTCAAGGAAGATACAGAAACGAAAGCACAGCAGAATGAAATCATTTGCCCTGTTTTTACACAGGGCCAAGAAAACCTGGGTAACAGCAGCCAGATCCCCTCTTAGGGCTTCACTGATTGATCCTAACCGTGGCATGGAAGAGTGAGTGGATACCTCCTTTGCCACAGCCACTTATGAAGAGCAGTACAAAAACCTGCAAAAATCATGGTGTTTTTGTGCTGTGTCCACTAGAATTGGGAACAAGGCCAATTTATTTTGTCCTCTAATGCCAAGTTGCTGACAGTCATTTCTCCTCTGGTTGCAAGTTTTTAGGGAAATGCTGGCTATCTCAATACTGGCTTTGCCTCCCATTTTTCTACATCCTGCCACATTACTGGCACAGCCTATACTTTCAGATCTTGTGTAACATCACAGTTTTTCTCCAAGTCCTTCAAAGCAAAAAAACCCCCCAAAACAACAACAACAACAAAAAAACCCAAACAAAAAAACCCCCAACCAAACAAAACTCCAACCAAAACTAGCGAAGTAATGCATTTGCCAACCCCTCCTAAAATGAACAAGCGACATTAAACGACATGAGCCAGGGGGGATAACCTTTTCCTGCTCTTAGCAGCAGAGACTCCTTCTGGCCTTGCTCTCCATTAGGTTTTGGGATTGCTGAGATCTGGCTTTTGAACAACAGAGAGGTGCATCTATAAAGCAGCAGGCCAGCAGGTGAAGGGAGGTGGTCCTGTCCCTCTGCTCTGCCCTGGTGAGACCCCATCTGCAGTGCTGCATCCAGCTCTGGAGTCCCCAGCATGGGAAGGACATGGACCTGTTGGAAAGAGTCCACAGCAGGTCCACCAAGGTGATCAGAAGAATGGAGAACCTCTCCTGTGACGAAAGGCTGCGAGAGTTGGAATTGCTCAGCCTGGAGCAGAAAAGGCTTTGGAGTGACCTAATTGTGGCCTTCCAGTACCTGAAGGGAGCCTACAGGAAAGTCCCTATAAGAGAGGGGCTATTCATAAGGACAAGACAAGGGGGAATGGCTTCAAACTGAAAGAGGAGGTTTAGATCAGATATTAGGGAGAAATTGTTTGCTGTGAGACACTGGCACAGGTTGTCCAGAGAAGTTGTGGATGCCTCATCCCTGGCAGTGTTCAAGGCCAGGTTGGATGGGGCTTTGAGCAACCTGGTGTAGTGCAAGGTGTCCCTGCCCAAGCCAGGGGGGGTTGGAACTGGATGATCTTTAAGGTCACTTCCAACCCTGGCCATTCTATAATTCCGTGATTCTATGAAAAGTTCACTGTCAGAAATGGCTGTGAATATACAGCCTGATTTTATTAAATGAAATCTATTTTCATGAGAGAAATTTGAAATGTATACTGACAAAAAGGCACAGCAGACAAGTTTTGTTGAAGCTGAAAGAGGTGGTGGAATTGGCTTGGGAGGAACATAGATACTTCTGGAGAGTGAAACCTAAAACTAAACCCCCATGAGAACAGACCATAAGTAATTTATTGTTAGCTGAGTAAAAACAGAATTCTGAAAAAGAGTGTGAGAGAGCAGGAGAGTTAGTGCATGGGTAAAGGACTGCAACAGGGTTTAAATTTTACAAGAAGCAACTGATGGAATAAAGACAGCATTCAAAAATATATAAAATCCATGAAGGTCAAATAGCAAAACATAATTAATTTTAAAATAAAATAAATTTGAGACATACTTGAAGGTTGAAAATAAAATCAATTTAGTGGAACTATCAAAGGCAAGACCCAAATCCTATTGAAGCTGGTGGAAAGACAATCACCGACTCCTACAGTGTTGGAGCAGGACCAAAGAGAACAACAAAGAAATTTCCAATGACTGAAAAAGTATCACGAAAATCTCAGTGGTTTCTTCCCATCTGTGTTTGATAACAAAGAACACTGGTGACATTCATGAAGGATGCGTTTCTGGATACTAATGAGGACGAAGTGAAGAAATCTGTGAAGTAACCAAGTACAGGAACAATATAAAGACAGATAAGTAGTAATGGATTATACCCACAGATGAAGCACAGCGTTTTTTGAGTTTATCTGTGCACTGTATAGTTTTTCCTGCCATGTTGAGGAAAATCTTAGAAATTGGTATTCTAGAGCATTTCTGAGTATACTGGGCACCAAATAATTGAATGTCAGTTGCTAAAAATCAAACAGAAGGCTAATACTTGAAATTACTTTCTCTTTTAAAAGGACTTTTGTGTATTTTGGCCAAATATTAGTAAATGAAATTGACATTTTTGGCTATTTCTTCTAGAAACCCTCCCTTCAGAAAAAACAAGCTATGACATGATTTGCAACGAGAGACAGAGTATTGGACTGAAGGTCTGAACTCTCCTTTCTGGTTGCTTTTATCAACAACAACAACAAAAAAGCCATACCAACAATAAGCAAACGAAAATATTTCTGAATATGAAATACCATGTGTATTGGACATAGACCACACTCACTGGATTTAAATACGTCAGTAGGAGCTTAGGCATGTCTGAACAAAATACTCGGTATCTTTGTATACGAACATGCCCGCTGGCAACCCAGGGTTCCTTGTCTCAACACATCCCTAGGAATTGCAACGAATTGGAGAAGTATCATTTTCTAGGCTATCACCTTAATCATTCTTTCTTGTATGCTCGGCTATTCCTTTGTTCCCACTGGACACTGTCACAGCTGAATGCAGAAGTTTGGACTGGGTCAATAACTGGGGGTTAACTGCAAGGTGCTAAGGGTGTTTTGTACACTGCTTTGCTGTTAATTGTTTTGTACCTGCCATGCCTGTTCCAGCTGGAGAAGTTGGGAAAGACAGGACAGACACCAGAGAAGCTGTGTATGTACTGCAGTGGAAGAAATAAAGTGGCATTTGTAAAGTCAGATGCCAAGGCTATTTAGGAGAAAACCTTCAGTATGTTCTTCCTTTGGGTAAAGCAGATAAAACCAGACCATGCAGAGATATAAGTATGCAGAGCTACTCCACGAGCCCAAACTGGCTGCAATTCCTCCATCAGTCAGTCTCTGTGAAATCTGCTATAATCTCATGACCCAGCTGTGAACTGTTCCCTTAAAAAGCAATTCCTCTGGGTATTGGGTTTCTGATTATCCAAGACAGCCAGATGCAAACAGAAGACCTGCAACACATTTCAGGTGCTATTGAAATGCAAATACATATAAGGTATATTCTTTCTACTTCTCCTGGAGAAACATATTTCAAGCAGTTTCATTTGCAATGCAAATTTATTATGGGAAAACATTGTGCTCTACAGTTAGAAAGAGGTACCTTACTCTTAAAGGTCTACAGAATTTATCCTGATTTCTGCCCACTAAGAAGCAGGAAGACTTTAGACCTCTGTGGTTGCACAGATAGGATTGCAAAAATGCCCTGCACTACAAGCTCCTGCACTTCAGTCTGAGCTGCTTTAAATGCCCAAAATGATGTAGCCTCTGGCTCTCCATCGTTTCCTCTGGGAGACAAGTTCTATTATGTCAGAGCTTTTTTCCCTGTTCTGTAATACATAGCCCCTACTGATATTTAATGATATAAACCACAACAGATGGCTGGCAGAGCATTGTGGTAAGTTAATAGCAACTCTTGTGGGCATTTAGAAGCTTGAAAAACCTTGGAAGAGTCCTCTAGTGTGGATTGTAACTAAAAGAAAAAGGAACCACGGAGATAACATTAGAGATATTTTTATCCTACTTGAAATGTAGGACCTGTCACTGGTACCAAAAAACTAAGGAAGATTTTATTAATAAACTGAGAGTCAAGGAAAAACTCTTCCTAAACACAAACTTTTGGCTTGCTTTCACAAAAAACTCACAAAACCAAAACCAATCTCTCTCCCTACAACATTTTGTATATGCCGCGTTTTCAAGGAAAGGCAGAGTAGCAGGTGATGGTATTTCATGGTGTCACATGTCTCATCTGCAAATTCCTGAGGGAACCTCCCAGTTTGGGATTCCAACAGGGAGCAGCAGCCCAGTGGCCATTAGCAACTAGCTGACTGTGCAGATTTGGCAGGTGCCAGGTACAGGTGTGGGGCTGGATGCCTGACTGAAAAGGCACCTCACTCAATTTGACCTTGAGACGAAAGCTTCCAACTCATTTGCTCTACAGAGGTGACGTTCAATGTCTCTGAAATCCTTCTCTTGAACTCTGACCACTGAAAGGTATTTAACTGTTCCGCTCCCACTGACTGCAACAGCATTTAAAGACCTCTCAGTACCGGCCTGACATGAACGACAGCTACTTGCTTGAATAATTTAAAACCTAATGCCAAGCAGCATTTATGCCTTTCTATCTTCTTAGCCGCTCCAGAATCCTGATACTTCACTTTCTTTAGACCACAGCTACCAAAAATCAAGCCCAGCTTTTGCAAATCCCTTCCCCTTTGCGGCTCACGTCCCCTGGCTGTGAACGAGGACAGCGATGTATGACGTGCTTTGGCTGCCGCTGCCCTGGCTCAGCCCGCTGCCCCGGCTCAGCCCGCTGCCCCGGCTCAGCCCGCTGCCGGGAATGCTGCAGGATTCTCCTACATGGAAACCAAGCAGTGCCCCCGGGCTGTGCCCCCATCCCCAGCAGCGACGCCGGCGGAACTCGTAACGCCAAAGCTCACGCGACGGGAGCTCCAGGCCGAGGTTTTGTCGTAACTTGCATTGTATAACGGGGTCTGGAGAGCTGCTGATTTCCGAGCAAGAGGGTATTAAATAGAATTCTACAGCTTAAGGGCCAGGGGATGACGACTTCTGTGAGATTTCAATGAACAGACATGACGGCTCAAATTATAAATAAGTCACTGAGAGGACTGGTATGTACACACGCTAATGTGTGTAACATTCCTATTGATTTCATTTCCTGCAGTTATGGCCTCTGGGTCAAATGACAGCTCCCAGTAATGGGGTGGGGACTGGCTTGGCCAAGCATCCTCTTCAAGGTGGCAGCTCTCCTCCATGCAGGCTTGGCATACAAAAAGGGATGGGCTAAACTCAGGCACATGGAAGTTAAAGAAAAAATAAAACCACCTCAATACTTCAGTACTTTCAAGATTTCACGGGGTTTATAAAAGGAAATATGAAATGCTTGTCTATATTTAGGTCACTTATACAGGGCTGCATTTCCATGGCAAATTTATCACCTCTCTTTTTTTCCCCCCAGTCCTCTCCATTCAAGCCAGAGGCATTTCATTTTTTCCTTCATAGACTGAAAAGCACTGTTTTGATGTCTGGCATAGTCTTCTGGCACTTCATCCTACCTTGAAGTTCTGGTAGGGGACTTCAGGTAAAAAAGTAAGAAAGTTCCCCTCTATAAATATCTCCTTTTAAATTCAAAATTTCAGAGAAGTAGCAAAACTTATCCTATGGGTCTAGATCCCAGGTCCACAGAAAAGGCTGGAGGACCACTGGGTCTGAACCTTCTCCTTGGAGCTTTTCTTCCCCAGGTTACCAGCTGGGCTGTATGTATGAATGTTCCAGAGATGAGGGGGTAAAGCTGGCGTACCTGTATACTTTGATAGAGATTTCCTCCTTTTTTGTGTCTGCTGAACCCAAAAATCTAGGTAAGGAGGAATACCAAAATCAAATTGCAAATTGATTTGGCAAGGGAATCTAGAAATGACTACACTAGGGAAAATTATGTGACTTTAACACATTTACCAGTTGGTTTTATGACTTTCTTGTTCCTGGGGACACCAAGGTACACACAAAATACTTTTGGGAGAGATATGAAACACTGATGGATCAGTAAATACGTAGCACTTAATATAAAGTATGTTATTGTGCTTTCCCAAAATGTGCCTGAATATTTATATGCTCAGCTCTGAGATGTATTTTAAGCAGTTGAATTAAACAGGAGTTTTGCCAGTGACATCTGACTAGGGCTTGACCACAGCTTCGTCACACATTATTGAAGTCCAAGTTTCTAAAATATGGTTTCTTGTGTCTTTCAACATCCATGTAGCAGCCTAAAGGAGTTCCCTTGTACTGGCACTGTATTTCTTTTTGCCACTGACTTCTAATAATTTCCTGGTTTTCTAAAAATTTTGGGAGAATCTGTACTGAGTATCTCTGAATCTTCCTAGAGCTCTGACTGACAAATCTACAGGGAAGTCTAAAACCAGCCAGGACTCCACAAGAGTTAAACACCACCTGGGAAGTTTCTTTGTGTCTTGCTATTGCCAAATGTAGGTACAGTGCTACAAAATATTTAGTCCCTTTCGTTTTTATGTTCCTCTAATAGATGCCAGCATCCATTTACTCTTAATCTAAAAATAAAACTCATTCACACACGACAAAAGTATCCTTCACTATTATCATGAGGTAAAATGCCTTTGCCTTCAGAAACTCTTTGCTGCTGCTAAATGTACTGGTATAGTTTTAAAGCTAGATTAAAAAGACTGAACAGCAGCAAGCACTTAGCTTTAGTTTTAGTAAGGAAAGTGTTGTCTTCTTAGTTGCACAGACAGGCAAAATGAAGACAAGAGAGGTCATCCTTCTAGAGAGTCAAGACATGCTTGGCAAACTGCACAGCAGGGCTCTTCTATAGGAAGATAAAACAACAATGCTAAAAGTACAGAATAATGTTCATTTTTTCCATTTTAAACAAGAAAGTGAACTGTGTCAAGCTAAGACATCGGTGAAAAAAAAGAACTTTTTTTCAATAACATGCAAAAATCACTCAGGTAAATGAAAAATCTTTCAGAACTAAGGATTATTCTGGTCAGAGAAACTGTGAGCTGAGGCAGCCTCTCTGGAGCAAACTCAGCATCGCCACCTGAAGCTAGATTTAACAGAAACACAACCTCTGCATGCGGTAGGTAGGGCCAGCCTGAGTTTCTTGAATGGTCTCTTTGATGTTACTAATTTTATGCTGTATTTCAGAATTCAGAATAAAATGGTGGCCAGTTGGCTCTTTGATGAGGTATTATTCATAAGCACATGGGGAGGTTACTGTGCTGCGTGTGGCTGAGGTTAAACACACCAAAACAACTGTTCTGGTTTCTAATTTGAGCAACGCAGCAATTACTTCTCTCTGACCTACCTGGAAACCAAACAGAAGGGTTCATCCCTCCCTTTTATTGACCAGACAAGTTTAGTCACACATTTTGCTTATCCTATCATCACCACCTAATTGCTTACAAATCTTCAAAATTAGCCTGTACTCTGACAGACTTAATATGGAAATGTTAACAAAAACACATTATAGAGTTGCTGTCTTCATCCAAACTAAACGAAACATAACCTCACTTTAGGGTCTTCATATTCCCTTAATGGAAAATTGCTTTTCAAAACAAGATTTTATCCAATTGACTGTTGTATTTTTCGAGTGCAGGATGAGCAGGAACAATCCCAGAGGCAGGTGATCCCACAGTGGGAACCTGATCTAGGGGCTGGTAACTATACGCTGCAGATAGGCAGGATGCCAAAGAAACTACAGGCTCTGCAATTCACTTATTCCAGAGCCCTGAAAAATCACATTTTCTAAGGAAAGGCAAGACTGTGCAAACTAGTGGCTAGTATGGAAGGCAAAGAGAGGAGAAATCAAAGAACCAAAGCATACCCTTGGATGAGAAGATCAGAAGAAGCCTTACCCATTCACTGGGCCTTGCTCATTCAATGGTGACATCTGGGCCAGTCAACCCTTACCACCTCTGGTCTTTGCTCTTGCTGTTATGCTAAATCCTGAGCCCATTCTTGTGAATGGTTTTGTGAATGGCAGACACCCGAGGGCAATGCACTCACAAAAATCTATACTTGCTTTTGAGAATGCACTGCCCACAAGCACATGTACAGGTTTTGGCCCACTTTGCAGCACTTGCTGCTAAATGCAGAAAACCTGTCAGCTTAATGCAGTTTCTGGCATGCACATGACTTGTCTGTTCCTGAAGTAAACAATGCTGATGTCAAGGTGTGCAACTCTGATGTCTCAAGCCTGGAGCTTGAGAAGTATCCAGAGATACTGAAGAACCTCTTCTTGAGGTACTCTTCCCTCAGAAAGCAGGCTGACATTTTTTCCAGCACTCCCACTCACTACTCTCTTCAAGTTTTAACTCTCCTACAAGCACCATCACTCCAGAAAGCGAGCAGCAGAGGGACCTGACGTACCACACGGGCTCCGTGATGTTGGCCCTGGAACAAACGCGACCCCTTTGACCGCAGTGATCAGCTGCTGGGGCCAGGAAACAGAGTCCTCTCTACTGCAACCTGCCCAGGCTTGCCCAAGGTGGATGTGTGCCAGAGGCTCTCTGCTGAGTGCTACCAAGGGTGAGTGGTGTGGCCAGTGTTTCATTTTGAAGTGGCACTTCCAATGCAAAGCACAGATCTCATCACAGCCTGTGAGGTGGTGCTCAGATCCCTGTCTCTCACACACACTTCTGCTCTCAGAGGCCATTCACAAGCCAAGCCCTTCAGACTTCTTTGGAAATGCAGGCCCCAATGCACAGAATGATATTTACTGCCTACTTCTGACCATGTTTTCTGCCACTGTATGACTTGTTTCCAGGCTAGCAGTACCTGTGTTAACATCCTGTTCACCCCGAATTCACACGCTATAGTGAACTCTCTATGGTGTGGATATTGTCCAAAGGTCTTTCCATAAAAGACACTCACTGCAGTGTGTCTCACTGGTAAAAGCAGTGAACTGTGTCACCATCTGACCAATTGCTGATGTGCATATCTGATTTTCCTGGCATTAAGTAAATTCAAGTGTTCTGGGCACAGCATCAACATTCTGGCAATTTTCTTATACTTTGGCTTTCTCAAGGACAAAAGCAGAAAAATACAGAAACTGTTTCATGGATAGGATCACTTTGGATTCAGTTCTGCAGGTTCAGATGGTATTAACACAACTAATAAAACAGGAAACCTTTTCATATCAGTATTTCAGTACATGCTTTTCTTTTTGTTGTGTTATTTTCATCCCATGTCAGACAAAAATTTACTGCAATTCTGAAACGCTGAGAATATTTTCAGAAGATGTGATTAAACAGAAAAAACCCCAAACCAAACAGAAAGCAAAATCCACAGAAAGATAAATAAGACAGCATTCCTCATAGCAGACTTGGCTGTGCTGGGTTAATGATTGGACTTGATGATCTTAAAGGTCTTTTCCAACCCTAAATGATCCTGTGGTTTTATGAAGCAAAAACCTTGTTTACCTAGACATGCAGAGCTGAAGCTTTACAAACTGAGGGAATGTCTGCATCTTTTAAAGCCTCTCTTATAAACATCCTTTTCTAATACTGGCAAAACACAAAACAGACTCCCATTTTTAAATTAACTTGTCAGCGTTTGTGAGATGCTAAGCTTAAGAGAAAAATACCAAAGTTGTATGTGGCCACAAACAGAGATTTTGTGTATTCATGATGTTTTCTTTTGCTATGTTGACAACCTCAGTCCTTCACTCCTAGTAACCACAAGAGAGATACACCTGTAGCAACTCAGAGCCTGGAAATCAAGCCTTCAAAAATCAGCTTCGATTAACGTGCCTCCGTGTCACCTGATGTACCTTGGAGGCGAAAAAGTGGATATGAAAGTGTGTTTGTTTTCCTTTGCCATGCCTTGCAATAAGAAATTTCATTCAATATTTATCTAAGGTTTTCAGTAGTAAGTAGAGAGTTTGTGGCAATCCAGTGAATGTTTTCACAGTGCTGTTGTTACTGCAGTTGTAAAGTTTCACTTATGATTGAATGTTCAGGGCTGGTAAAACCCTGTGTCTCTTTACTGCTCACAGATGTGTCAGAAAAAAATTTACTAAATGCCTGTTTTTTATTACTGCTCTGCTGATCCTTTTTCTGTGGACGTTCCAAAATGCAAGTTAAATCCGATGGTGAATGTATCTTCCAGATATTCACATTAAAGAGCGTAATTCATGTAACATAAAACATACTACCATAACAAAGCTGTAAGATTTAAAAACAGATTTTTTTGGAAGCAAGATCTAATTTCATCCCCCACAAATGTTCTCAATTCAATTACTGAAATAAATATATATATGTGTGTATATATATTTTTTTTATATATATATTTACTTTATAAAAATATATGCAGGTAAATGTAGCTATCTGCAAAAGGTACACCTAAGTTCTGCCAGTTGGATGCAGATGTAGATACCTGAAAGTGTGTGCTACAAACTTTACATAGACATTGAAGTCTATTTTGGCATTTTGTTCTTTCATTTAATCTGAATCATCTACGTAGTAACTCCTGGTATTTCTCGGTATCACAGCTCCATCTCAGAATGCCTCGTACACCCAGCGTAAACAATCCTTTGGTTGTACAAAGCTGCCAGGAATTCTCTGGAAGTCAAAAGGTCAAACACACACTGACTGTTCAAGGTCCTATTTTCATAAACATTGGTGACCAATGAATACTGGGAGTTTCTTTTCCTCTTTCAGGATGATAACACACCTTTTTGGATAGTAAGTTTTAGAAGGATATCAGAGCCTGCCATCCCGTCCTGAAGGATTCCAGTTGATTCCACCAGTGACACACACTGGGTCACATATGTTGGGTTTTCTAATCCTGTTAACAACTTCTGTGCACAGAACAGAACAACTGGATACAATTTTTTTTTCTGCAAACAGATTAGGCAGGAAAGAAAGGCACTTTTCTGATAATCAGAGAGAAGAAATGATTAGCACCTTGCAAGACCAATTAATTTAATGTACCATACTCACCTATTACACATATACTAGTAGAAAAATGGTTTTAACCATCAATACAAGTCCTTGGGTTCTTAATTTTTTATAAAATTGAGATGATGTAACTGCACAAAAAACTGCAACGTGTTTCATCTAATTAAGTAATGTAAGACCGAAACTAAAAAATTGCCAGTACCTCCATTCAGACCGGAAAACTTGTTAGATGGACCACAGGACAGTGCTACAACCAACATCTTGATTTTATAACTTTACTCTGCTTTTGTGAATGTACAGCCAGTTATTTACATTAACAAAATGGATTTTCCTGTGATGTATGACTAATAAACACTGACGCTCAAGCACCTGCAAAAGAAATGTCGCTGCTTTGTAGTCTCTGCCATGAACATTTCACCTTCCATCGTCTGTAATGATCTCAAATTCTTCTCATCAAAGTATATGTTACTGAGGCAAGGAGCCTACTTTAGTACTTTAAACACATGTTGTAACATCCACTCTATTTAATCTTCCTGCCTTTTCCCTCTGAAAAGGATGCTGTCATGCATGAATATACTGTTCCTTTACGCAACTCCTGCCACAAAGCCAACCATGTCCTCCACACAAGCTTTTGCCTTTGTTGTGGTTCACTGTCTTTTAAAATCATCTTTTCAGCTGCACTGGAATTAGTCGTCATCCATCATGCTGCAAACCCAAATAACAGATTTAATGAAAACAAAGTCTAATGTTATAGATTTTGCCCAGTGGAAACAAACCTGGTTTATGCCAGTGCTGCTGCTAATCAGATGACAATGCAGATTCCTGAAATCTACTGAGGTGCCAGAAGGGGAGAGAAGTAGCACCTCCCTCCAACTCTCACAAAGACATTCCGTGTTGGGATTATGGGAAGAAAGTAATGCTAACTATACTGAAGTAAACACCATTTTTATAGTGATAGCATAAGATAGAGCTGTCTTATCATACTGAGTCTCTGTGATGGAGTACCTGCTTCTTTCAGAGTGCACTTACTGTCCTACAACAAATCCAGTTGTGAAATCCATCAACTGTTATGAGACGAGATCCACCATATGCAAAGAAAATGCTGCAGCAGTTCAGTATTAACTGGTTTTGACACAAATTACATGTGGCGTGCACCATCTGGCAAAAAAAAAAAAAAAGGCAAAAAAGCAGACAAGGCAAGGAATAAGCAGGGAGACCATTGCCTTTCGTCACTGAGTAGGATCAGAGGAAAGCAAGCTTGAGCAGCAGATATTTGCTGCAGGTAATGGTATCAGGGTATAAAAAATGGCAGCTGTCAGAGAGATCTTGAGCTTATTTCAAAAGGCTCAGAAACAGAAGGACCTTTGCTAATTAAATATTCTATAAAGCAAAGAAAATGTACAGGACAAACAATAAATCACATAGCTCCTTAGAAGTGACTGCGCTTTGAAAAAAAAAACCCAACGATTTTTATGTAAGGAAAAATATTTCAAAGTGAGTATTCTGTGCAAAGCCATATGCAGAAAGTGTTTCTGTGTCATGTAAACTTCATAGAGTTCTTCTGTTCTCTGCTCTGTGCCTCTGGGACCCTGTCTGGCACCGTTTGACCTCCAAGGAGCTTTAATGAAAAGCACATCAAGCCCAAGTGAGGGACTTTTTGATGTCAGCACTGCACGTCCCTAAAGAAACCAATACTTTTCAAGCGGTGTTGCACCTCCTCCAGTAAAAGCAGCTTGTCCTCAAGACAAGTGTTTGGAAATGCAGCATCTAATGCAGCTCTCACACTTGCACAGAAATGGCCATGAGTCCACTCATGACAATTCCCATGGGAAAAGAGAGTGTCACTGCATTTACTTCAGGCAACATATGTGCCAGTCCCGAACACAAAGTGCCACAGTGTCATCTTGGAATACAAACTCCTTTCTGAAAGAGTAAAATAGACACTGTCAGGATGCTGTTTCTGGGATTGGCAAGACATTACACAACGTGCACCCAGAGCAGCAGAGCTGTCCCTGGCAAAAGCAGTTCCCATGTTCAACTCCCCCCATCATCTTAGACAGACCATGCTCTTTAGCTGAAATCTATTCACCCTAATGCACCTGACCAACCAGCCCTGCAGCATGAAAAATCATAGGGTCAGCCTGATGGGCTGGGAGAATGAAGATGTGCCTTCCTAACTGCAATCAGGTAAGGCAGCAGCTCACGTGCACATGCCAGCACAGACTTAGCTGACCTCTGCACACATTCTAAATGGCACTTCAGCAGCAGTCAGAGTTGCCTGGTCAACAGACTTTTAGATTGATCCCTCAAATGAAATTTAAGTGTTTTAACAAAAATGTACTTTTACAAATATGACATGTGCATTGCAAAATGACATTTCACTTTTTTTTTTTTTCTGATGGGAAAAGTACCATCCTGAAACTTCCTGGCACAAAATTCTCAAATAGCTTTAGAAAAAAAAGTAAAAATAACTTAAAAATCTGAAAAAGGTACTGAGACATTCAAAATCAGTGACCAATTCCCCTCAGAGCTGCATACAAGCACTGAAATTTACTGGCTTTACAGGTGCTAATGTCCTGGAGTGTAACATTGCCTGGCTTGCTACTCGTGATCCTACTTCTGATCTTAGAAGCAAGGTCACGATCCTACAACCTTAAAGTTAATTGCCAGTTTTTCTACACACTTTGATGTGAGCTGAAGTAGGGCTCAAAGCAATCATGGATATACTTAAGCTCCTTTAAATCAAAGTGACTACGGGAAGGGGAAGATGGCAGAAGCAGTGCCCTTGGAAACACCCCGAAAAAATGGAAATTCCTCCTTCCTGAAGCAACTCCCATTCTCTGCATATCTGGAGACTTTGTCAGCAGTTAGTAAATGTACTTTTTCTCTCATCTTTCTCTTTTGACTCTAAGACAGCTACAAAAGATCAGAGGTCGAGCTATGAAAATGTTCATGTAATACTTTTCAGTGAAAAATACTGAGCATCATAGCTCCAACTCAGTATGTATTTAACAAAACTATTTTTGATGGACAAGGAATTACTACATTTAGAAAACAAAAAACCAACTCATTATCCAGAGAACAGATGGGAGAAATGCCAGATTACGTACAAGCACACAGATGAGTGGTTTCACTGGAAAACGGTAGAAAGACATGCCATGGTTTGCTTAGGAAGAAGTGACAGATATTGATATAATCACATTAAATGCAGAATTTCCCATTTCATAGCTGTAGTTATTATTGTTTTCAATTTTCAGTACTTCAAGCCTTTGTGAGTTGTAACTTTAGGAAGAAGCTGCTGAAGGAACATCATATTTTCAGTAAAATAGGGATTTCATTTTAAATTATAGACTTTTGGTGTTCAAAGATAAAGTTCACAATAATTTAGCTTATGGGGTTTTTCCCTCCACTGTAGACTTACGCTGACTGCACATAACCAAACAACTTAATTCTACAACATTTCCATGAATTTGATGCACCTGGGTTAGGACAACCTCAAGCTCAAATACAGGCTGGGCGGAGAATGGATCAAGACAAGCTCTGGAGAAAAAGACTTGGGGCTGTTTGTGGGTGAAAAGCTCAATATGACCCAGCACTGCATGCTTCCAGCCCAGGATGCCAACTTATCCTGGGCTGCATCCAAAGAATTGCAGCCAGCAGGTCAGGGGAGGTGATCCTGCCTCTCTACTTCATTCTTCTGGGCCCCAGCTCTGAGGCCCCGGCACAAAAATGATGTGGACCTGTTGGAGCAGGTCCAGAGGAAAGCCAATGAGTTGATCAGAGGTCTGAAGCATCTCCCCTGTGAAGACAGGCTGAGAGAGCTGGAGTTGTTCAGCCTGGAGAAGAAAGGCCTCCAGGAAGACCTCAAAGCACCATCCCAATGCCTAAAACCCATCTTACTCTAAAGCTTACACCCCAAAAGAGTGACTTTCTTACTTTTTTAATGAATTTCTTTCTAAGCAGAACTTCACAATTATTTTCATCATGAGGGCTCTGGTCCTAAGACTAAAATGTGACAAAATTTTTTCATTACATAAAATAAGAGAAAAATTAGATGTGGAGGTACCTTGCAGACACCTCAAAAGCACTTCCAGCTTTAATCATACTCCATTCTCATCAATCTGTACGGCCATGTAAGACTTATCAGTGACTTCCTAAATCCTATACAATAGTGCTGATTGGTGAGTAAAGGACTGGAAGGAAATCTCAGGAGTCCTGTATAAATGAATGGGACACAGGAGACTGCTGCTTTTCACCAGGCAACGCTGTAAGATATAACTTATTGGCACATAAACTGAACTTGTTTAGCCCTGATTTCATTGCAGTGACCTGATCTTTGGGAATCTGAAGTTTTTCTCCTGGCAAATTGTCTGGTCCTTATCACCAGAGATAAGAAAGTTAAAAATTTCTAGACATACATGGATTTTTGGGCATGTGATTAGGGTCCTCTGCTTTCAGACACTAAGCAGGATTTATACACACAAGGACAAAAGGCCATGGCAGTTGTGATTCCACTCTCCTTGTAAAAGCTGGAAGCTTTTTAAAAACGGTAAAGTCAGAGTTGTTTTTAAAGTTAGGAAAGAAAAAAAAAAAGAAAACTGACTACAAATAAGGACCTTTGTTTAACAAGCTACTCAAGCAGAACATAAATCTATAGCAACAGTACTTCCAACTGAAGTGGACAGTAATCATTTATACTTACACATGGCACATACTTAAATACCTTGATGAATTAAAGCCAAGATTGCAACATGAAATTTGGGAATAGTCTCTCTCAAATAAAATTTTCAAAATATGAACAAATAACCTTGAAATGTACTACACCTGTTGGAGAAAGCAAACTGCTGCAGGGAAGGTCAGCAGAGTCTGGTGGGTTAAAGCAGCCTAAATAAACAGATGTGTGATTGTTCACTTGTGCTTCCACCAAACTTGTAAGCAAAAGCCAAGCAATTCTGTATTAGGCTGATGTCCACTTCTCTACCTTTGTTAAATTTTTCCTTTCATGTGCATTTTATTTTCTTCATGTTCCAGGGAAGTGTGTAAAGAAGAGCACGTCTCCATTAGATGAAGGGTTAAATACAGCTATTTCTGCTCCGTTCTCAGTGCTTTTCAGAGCCAGTTCCAGAAACTTACTGCCTTTTGCTTGAGCCTGCTTGTAGTCATATTGAGATTAATGAGTTTTACACACGAGAAGTTGGAGTGAAAACAATCTTGAAAACAGCTGACTGATTCTTAAGCACCACTGCATTGCATCATCCTTAATTCCAGAGGGTTGGAATCAATGGCACAGGGTCTAGTTGGAGGCCTGTCACTAGTGGTGTCTTCCAAGGTTCAATACTGGGTCCAGTCTTGTTTAACTGACTCATCAATGACCTGGATGAAGAGACAGCTGACTGAGCCCTGGAACAGGTTGCCCAGAGAGGTTGTGGATTCTCCCTCACTGGTGATATTCAAGAATTGTCTGGACACAATCCTGTGCTGTGTGCTCTGGGATGGCCCTGCTTGAGCAGGGAGGTTGGACCAGGTCACTCACTGTGGTCCCTTCCAACCTTACCCATTCAGGGCTTCTGAGAACACTGAGGAAAGAGCCTGGCACTTTTACTCAGCTCAATTGTTGAGGAAGTACCCACAACAGTAGCTCATGGCAAGTTTGCTTTTATCTCTTTTATATCCCGGCTTCCCCTTTACTTTTTAATTTGCACTGTATCTCACCCTCCTCTGCAGATGCTGTCTGGCTGATTACAGCAGGCACAGGGACCCTGGCAGACACTTTGTTGTGCTTAGGACAGAGATATGCTGTCTGACACAGGCCAAGAGGACCAGGACAGATTCAAGGGATTCATAGCTATATTTATTTACTTATCTATTTATTTTTCCTACCCAAACCAAATTCACTCTTAGCTAGACATGTATATGCACACACACACACACTCTTAGTAGAGAGCTGTTTTTTCATTTCACTAAAACTTCCTAATTTTTGAGCTTTCCTGGAATTACATCCCTATTTACCCAATGCAGCAAACTGCTTGTTCACTGATAAATAATATCACCTCACCAACAGTGCATTTATGGAAGCAGAAATTATTATAGGACTTAAAAAACAGACAAGAGAACTCTTTTTCTACTCATAAAATGGAATCTTTAAGAGAGCATTTCATTCCCTCATTCAGTTAGCATCTGACGTGCTTAATTGTAAAAGCTTTTATAATCATCATCAAAATGTATATTTAAAATTGCAGAATGGATCAGATGTACTCTCAGATAATAAGAAAAGTTGTAACAAGTACATTAGGAGTTGTATAGTCTATCCCATGCTTCCTGTGAAATGATAACTCTTCAGTAGTTCTGCCAAAGTATAACCCTTAGGCCTGATTTCCTTAATGCTGAATATCAAAGATTTTTGAAACCTCAGACAAATTAATTGCCTTTTCTAAGAGCAACGTCAACAAAAAATGAATTTCTGTCCAAAAACAATGAAAAAAAAGACTTTTTAGGAAAAGCTCTAGCCCTCCATCTTCTGAAGCACAAAACCTAATTCTGGTAAGACAAGATTTTGGGCAAAGGATGTGATTTATCCCTTAGCAATCATTTAGCCCATGCTCCCAAGCAGCAAAACCCCAGGACTTTCACTTTGTGTGATATTCAGGCCTGGTGGGGATGATGCCAAGACTGAGATCAACACAAGTGAGTGCAGGAGTCTTTCCCAGCACTGCCAATTAATCCTGTCTGAGCCCAGACAATGCAGAAAAAACCCTCCCATTCAAATGTAAACAAGAGAAAAACAAGAGAAAAAAGACAAGTGGGAGGCACCTGGAAAAAAATCTTATGGCTGAGGTGAACTTGGGAACTGCATCACAGATCTCTGTAAGAACGTTACTGTATTCTCTTTACTGAAGCATTTAATGCACTTTGTGACCAGGAACAATTCCACAGTATGAAAAAACTCAGAGTTTTAAAAAATCCTACTGTGTCAAGCAAATTATTCAAAATAAACCCTTAGAAAGGCAGAATGATAATCAATCAAGGACTTTCTTAATCCAACAAAAGAATTTTATCAGTCACTTATATCCTGTAAGAATTCCTTTAGGAAAAAACAGAACCCCAAATCGAGGCATGTCTAGATATTAACTGCAATAGGCTTTGCAAAATTAAGAAGGAAATGCTTCTTCAGTGGGTGGTATTAAATTATTTCCTTGAGAAGCCTATTAAGATCGTGGACAACATCATAATAGGAAGTGACATAATGGAAGAAAAGGTCAGGCCTGTGGTGCCTGCACGTGATATGCTGTGGGACTTGTCCCCAAAGGAAGAATTTGGAGCTAAACATGGCATAGTCTGGATATAGCTATTCCCACACATCTGTCAGCAGCAGGAATGCCTCACCAGTACCTTCCATCCCACTTGTGATCATGTGCATTTATCACTCCTGTTGGTCATCTTTTACCCTTAACCTGCTTACTCTGCACCAACTGCCTACAAGATGCAATAAAATATCAATATAATAATGAAGAAGCTGTTTGTGTGCTTTCACTTCTTTTTCCTTATGCATTCACAAACTACAAGAAAAGATTAAGAGCCTGAATTGTGTGACTGTTCCTGATCTTGACCGGACCTGAGCATGGTCCACAGGCTGCCTTCTAGAAATTGGTGTTATACAGCTCAATATTGGCAAAACATTTCACTGTGTTCCTGCCTCAGAGCAGAGAAAACTGTAGCTTGTTCTAGACAAATCAAAGACTGAGGGGCCTCCCAAAAGTAAAAAAACCAACCAAACCAACCTAAAAAACATTCAGATAAAGGCTGAAGATAAAAATCTCCTGAGTTCTACATTTGTGTAGTTTTATCAGGATTTTTGCCCAAGAAGAGAACGGCAGTAAGAAACAGATGAAGGACAAATTATATTTAAGCCAAGGCAGGGCAGAGCTTCTTTAATTGCTGGGGGACAGAGGGAAAGGTAGAAAGAGGGCACCAAGAATGATACTACAGGAAATCAACATTTTAATGCAAATTCTGCTAAATGCAGATCAAAGGCCTTTTTTTCTTCAATTTGGAAAATTCATGTCTTTCAAACACAGCAGAAGGTCTGTTCTGATGGCAAATAATAATTGTATTATAGTTCTTGCATATGTGAATTCAGAGCTGCTTCTCTAATACCATTATATGTGCTTTATTGAGACAAGTTGTATCATTGCAGAACCAGAATTCCTTGCCTCCTTCCCTCCCAGGGAACTCCTCCTAGCAAGGCATTTGCAACAGAGGATCAATATAATTAATTTCATTCATTTCCCAGGGCTGTTCTGACTAGAACAGTTTTGATATTTGTATAGACACTAAATTTGCAACCAGAGACGTAGGTAGATACATTACTGCTGAATAAACACCACTCAAGTGCAAAGAAAAACAGGATGAATTCTACAACTGGGCCAGAATTCCCTGCTATAAATACGTATATTAAGTGTGTGTATATCTAAGAAACTGCTGACACAGCACTGTGGAAAGCACTGCTCGAGGGCTTTCTGCTGCTGCCAACAATGTCATCATAAATCAGAAGGATTCTCAGGAGCAGCTCTGTGGTTAACCTGTGTGAGGATACTGAACAACAGCCCATTGTTGCCAGAAAAGAACTCTTTGACACCGCTTGGCATCACCTCACACACTTGGTGAACCAGACTTTGTACCTATTCCTTACTTAAGCAGAGGATAAAAAAAAAGTAATTAGTATTCCATAAAAATCGCAACAAAGCAGGCACCAGTCAACATCAGGAAAACCCAGTGCTCTCGCCCCAATGCTGAGCACTTGTCCAGCCCATTTGTTTAAAGACAAATATTTGAACAGCTTTGTATCAGATGTACCTTTAGAAAACCAGAAACTGAGAGGCAAAAGAGCACAAGAAATGCTTACTTCTGGAAAAGTTTCATTGCAAGGACGACCGTCTATGGAGATCCCTGCAAAAATCCAGCTCACACTGGAGCCTCTTGTAACGTGAGCAAAAGCAGAAAATTGCCAGGACCTCCCAGAGACACCCGGCAATTGCTGCTCCCCACTGCACATGGCAGCAGGATTGGGCTCACCCCAGCTTCTCTGCAGAAGCTGCCTTGAGGATAAAGACTTTCTCAGCTGCCTGGAAAGGGATGTTAGTGCTGTGCTTCAACTAAAATTACATGTGCTAAAATTACATGACATTAATTCAGGCCTCAGCCTCGTGGTTTCACCAAAAACAAGGCCCCACAAATACTCCAGAAATACTGGGGCTTTCAGAAGTTTTCTAAATAAACCATCATTGCTTTGGTGATGTTTCTACTCAGGTACAGTTTTCTAATGTTCTTTTTCTAATGTTTCTCAACAGGAAGCTTTCTAATGTTTTAAAGCTATATACTGAAAGTGGCAAAGTTTAGACTGCTGTGCTGTGGGAGTCAACTTGCTGATATTCAAGGATGCACTTACATCGAGACAATTTGCAAACTTCCCTAAACCATGAGGAAAGATGGTCAAAAGCAGATGCCTAACACTTTCTTTTCTTCTTGATGGAATTTATTCTGTAAATTACTGCAAAAGAAAAGAAACAAATAGCATGCTACTGGAAAGGCAACAGTGCACCAACAGATAAATGAGCAAAGCAAACAGGTGATGCATTTCCTCACTAATTTGATGGAATCAGGAAAATGAGATGATAAAAACACAAAGCTTCACTACTGCATCTATCATAATGCTGTCAAGTCTGCTGTTACTTGAACTTAATATTTCTAAGAGTCTATTTCTTTTCTTCCTGTCTTTTTTTTTTTCTGCCTGAGATCTCTAAAGTAATGTGTGAATATGATTTACAAATTGCATAGTGACACTTTCAGTGTCAGGAAGAAGGGAGCAAGGTGAATCCTCTGTTGGCAGGAATGGCTATTTAAGATCCCTAATCCTCAAACTCAAGGTGCATTGGTGCATTTGTTCCCAGAACAGCAGTGCACCAAGATATTTTGCATGAGATACCATTCGCCATGGGTATGCATGTGAGCAGCCAAAGCACACAGGACTCACTGGGAAGGAAATGAAGACATGAGTAGCTCTCACCTCCTCTGATTTCCCAAGAGCCAGAGAACTTCATAAGGATTATCAGATTTGTAGGAATTTTTTTGCTGTTTCGTATTTTCTGAAGTTTTGTTTTGCTTTCTCAAGGGTGGTTATTTTGGCCCTCTGAGGGTTTTATGAATTTTGCCTGCTCAACACTGTCTTGAGACAACTCACTGCTGGGATCTTAAAGACCCCAAACTGATTTCATTGTTGCAAGAGCCATTCACCCTGCAGCCTTCATGTACCTTGCCTGGTTGCCTTCTGACCGAGTACAGATCTCTCTTTATACAGGAAACTCGAGACTCCATGGCCCTGTTCCAGGGGCTAAACAAAAAGAGGCTGTAAACTTTAACCAATCTGCCTCCCTACAACTAGCTGGAGAGACTCATTTTCTGAAATCAAATCCTCTTGCCTGGAAACAAAACACAGTTCTGAAACAGATTTGGGTCTACTGATTACCATGAACCAAAACCAAGCTATCCTCCTCTTCTTGCCTCTGAAAACCAAGGATAACTTCAGAAAGCCTTTGACAGAAGCAGTCAAACCTGAATGCTTAGAGAAAGCAACAGCACCAGCAGTCACAGGGAATAGACAAATCTAAGGCAAAAAGGAAGAAGAGAAAAAATGGGTGCAACATACCATGGTAACATTCCTACAGTAGGGAAAAGTCCTTTCCTCAGAGGTGAGAGAGAAAAAAATCACTGAGAAAATAGGGACGCTTTTGATCACAGCAGTTTTTCAATATTGTGTTTAAGAGCAGTTGGTTACTGATGCATAGGAAGTTAGAGATGGCCAAAAAAAGTCCATGCACAAAAAATTCTCATTTGTAATACTCCAATACTGCTGTGGTGGATCTCTAGCAAAAAAATTGCCAATAATAGCTCACTCATTCTCTTTTTTTACTTTGTATTCAGAAGTTGCTCTTCCTCAGCCTCATCCCTAATAGCATAGGTAGGTAGCATTCACCAATTTCATACAATGAATAGAAAACAGGAACAGAAAGGTCCCTCTTGGTTACTTTGCAGTTGAAGTTGGGTCTTCTGTTTGCACTTGAATGGAGCCCCATCCATGCTTATCCATTTCATGATATTATCACGAGGTTAATTACACCATTATCCTAAATTACAGATTGTTTGAGAACCTTGTTGAACTCTACTCTTCCTGTTTTCATAGAGATTAGCAAGGCTAGGTTTAGCTTTTCAGGTGCTCAGTGTCCTCACTGTGAAAAGGAGCTTCAGCCCTGTACAGGCAATACGGCATCAAATTCCTTTCCAGAGCAGAGGTAGGGGCTGACTTTTCAGTGATGCTGAGCCCCCACAGTGTCTGCTGCCACCTTTGAAAACCAGGCTGTTGGGACATGAAGTGGGGAGTAAAAGAACTAGATCATCCTGTCTTACTTTTGCTTTCAGGAACAGCACAAAAAATGGAAATCAACACAGAATAAACTGTGACCATTAGACAATTCTCTTAGACTAAGTCAGCTCATCAGAGCACATGCAGAGCTTTTCAGGTGTTTCATAGAAGGTTATAATTTATTTCTCACTGTCTTGAGTGACCCAGTCACCTCAGAATACTACCAGAGAACGAAAATCATGGTAGAAAAAAATCACTAACAAAACACCTGGACAGTCTTGCCAAAAAAGCCTCAAAACATTTCCCACAATCACGAAGTTTCTTTTCCCTATTTTTCTTTCCCCAGTAACTTTCTTTGTTCTTAAACATCTATAGCTGTTGGAAGGAATATTATCAATCTAAAAACAAAGAATGTGTTTGTTGTTGTGTTTTTCTTTTGGAAAGAAAAAAATTCTTATATATTCAGTGGAGCTTTTTGATTCTGTGCCCAGATACTGACATTACAAAACATAAGACAAAATTATAGGTACACAGCGTGCCAAGAAAATCAACTCAGCGTGGCTTGCCCAGGCTCTTTGAAAGAAGGCATGCACACTGTGTCACTATTATGATTTAAAATAGCTGGGCCTCCAGAGCCAGCACACTACTGTAGCACAGCTCAAGGTGCCTGCAGATGCCTGTAGCAGCAAGCCAAGTGATTAGCTTCAGCACTGCCATGAAAGCAGCACTTTGATTCCTGCTCAATGTGTATCTCGCAGCTTCATTTGAGTACAAAACAGAGCTCTGAAGAAATGAAAGGAAGCTTGGGAGGGGGGAGGAAATAAACCAAGTCTTTTACACTAAACCTCATTATTATTTACTATGGAGTGCAAATTTCTGGGGCTCAATGGCGAGGGGGATTTTCTACAGCAAAGGAGAAGAAAATGGCGTTTCTCACTGTAACAGGACTTCTGCTTCTTCTGGGTCTAAAATGGGTCACAAAAGCTTACAATTCCCTGAGCTCAAGGTTTGCTAGAGGCAAGCAAGAGGCTGTACGTACATGCACATGCATCATCCTGCAAAGAGAGCCCTCTCAAATGCTTTCCATGTTACCTTCTCCCTTCTGCATCACTAAGAATCGGGACAACGCCCAGGGAGATTTTGGATGTGCTCTGACACTTCCCCAGACAAATTTTTTTGAAACTGGGAAGGATTTTTTTTATTTGTTGGCATCAGTTGTTGGGTTTTTTTCACAATGCCCTTCAGCTGCTCTGGTATCCAAGCTGGAATCAAGGTTCAAGCTGCTGCAAGTTCACAGATGTCACAGGGTCCAACACGTGTTCACCAGCACAGCGAGGAGACACACTCTGGCCCCAGCTCCCTCAGCCTCATGTGAGGCTAAAGGAGGGAAGATCCCCATTCCAGGAGTTATTGCCTGACAATTACCAGCTCAGCTCAGCTAATACAATTTCATCCTTAATTAAATCTCCAATTAAACCAGTCTCTGCCCTTACCTTCATACCATCTTCAGTTTGTGTTAACTTTCTTAGATAATTTCAGTGAAATATCTAGTTGTCCCCTAAACTAATGTATACCATAATCTTCCAGGAGCTTCCTTGATGCTTTGCTGACTAAAATATTTGTCCTGTTCCTACACTTTTCCACCCACGTCCTAAAAGGAAAGCATTTCTGAGTGTCACCAGTATGAACCTACTCTGCAGGCATCCCATACTCACTTTTTATTGTGAATTAATAATAGACTTTAAGAATTTTTTACTAGAAGGAATCTCAATTTAAAGTTAACCTGCCTGTCTTTTCCAAGGTCAGCATTAGCTTCCTCCAGAAGAAACAGTGATCAAAACATCACACAAAATGTCTGAAATAGTACTGTATATGTAGAAATTGTAGTCTTCTGAACTTACATTTAACCCAATTTACCTCTAATAACTCATCTCATTAACAGGTTTCCTTTCCATCCCCCCACTACAATCATACTACAAAATGAACGAATCCACATTTTTCTACAATGGTTTCTGAAGTTCTCTACTGTTTTTTAGAGTTCTCCTAGCTATCCACTAGTAATTTATCTAGCAGAGAAAATACCTGTTTCATTACTGCTGTATTTACATTGGTTTTATTTTATGTTCAAAAGCCTAGGAATCTATAACACACAAACCTTCTGCTCTACTGTTTCATTGTTGCTCATTGATAATATCCAAAATCCCAGCACCACTGGAAATCAGAATGGTCCCATTCACACACATGAAAAGGTTGGAGCTCTGAGAGCTTTCAGCCTAGATGAGCATCCCAGGTTTTACACAGGAGCTGGAGCTGAGATGTTTGAAGATGTCTTTTTAAGGTTACAATACAGGTCAAAGCTTGGGGGGAAACACAGGGCAGCTGGAGAGAAAAATTAACTTGAATTATTATCAAGTGAGAGCTGGATTAATTCCATTACATTACGATGATTCTGCACTGCAAAGAGGCCATAGATCCTAAGGACTTCAACTCCTGAGTGCATCTCTGTGTCTTTGAAGACAGAACAATTTATTTTCTCTTAAGTTTTTCTGCTGCACTTATGAAGTTAACCCTTATTTGCTTCACAGTTATTAATTAGCACAAGCCTCTCTCAGGAAGGGAGGGTACAGATGAGGAACTTCACTGCATCAAAATCTAGGCCAGTTGTTTTTAGGGTTTTGTTTCACAGTATAATTTACACTCCTCTAACATGTAGCTCTTTGAATAATATAAATGTAGCAGTCACTGATGGATCTAATGAATTTGCTTGTGTCCTAATTTAATTTTACCTTCAGATATGCCATACAAAAATACCAATCTCTAAAGGCCGTGGCTTTCCTACTCTTATCTCACAGCCCTTCCACTGGCAGTGGAAAAAAAAGGAGCCATCAAAATCACTGAAGCACTGCACTTGGTCAGTTTTTATTAAAGCAGCCACCTCAGGACTGAATAAGGACAAAAATTGGGAAAAAAAAGGAAATTATTTGTTTGATCTTAGACTAAAGACTATGCATCAGTCTGGGCTCTCTGCGTTACTCATGACCAAAAAAAAAACCCACTCCAAACCACCAACAAAAGTAGTTGTCATTTTGTTTCAGGTCTGGTGTGATGTTCTTTAACTGATTTTTCACTGAAATTGTACAGTCAGTGCACAGAAAACAAAATGAAGGTGACCTTGTTTGCAGGAATCACTGTCCTTTTCATTCTCAAGTGTAGCACCACTAACTGATAATCCTCCTCCTCCCCTTTCTCTATTCAAAGGAAATTACTCTCCACTGACTTTTTTTTCTAGCTGCCATGAGATTCATAAATTCCTCTGCACAGAGACTCAGAAGGCTCAGATTCAAAACCAGCTTTGTCAGCTGCTATCTTGGAGCAGCTTTTGAACGACCCACTCATTGTGAGCATTGTGTCAAGTCAGCCATAGCCAAAGTGGTGCTGCAGAGACAGCAGGACCAGTGCTGCCCATGCTGAGGCCAGAAACAGCTGGATGTCTGCAGACCATCATGCCCACACCAGTAAGCCACATGTGGATGCAGTGCCACCCAAATGGGATGGATGGGTCCCTGGGCCCCAGGCCAATGTGCCTGCAGGGCACTGTGTTATCCAAAAGAGTATGAACTCTGGGCTACAGGAGAAACCACAGCTCTTGCATGAGTGAAAAGGCCCTGTGTTCCTCCCCACCCATTTCTGATACCAAAATTCTGCTGAGAGATTATGGTGAAATCTCTGTGGGACCGGCTGGTTGACCTCAAAGCTCGGCCAAAATTTCTTTCTGTAACATGGAGCAAACACAGAGGATCTGTGATTATGGCTCAGCCAGCCTCTTTTTGAGAAGCAAAACTTCCCCTTGAACATTTCCTTTCTAAGGTGTTCTGCTGTAAAACTCCTCTGGTTGAAGCTCTCTAGAAACTTGGGACAGAAGCAGAATAAAGGCTTCCTTCAGTACCTTGACAACCACAGCATGCACTCACAGACACTGGCACAACTGGCAAGTTTCCAGACAACTCCAGCTATGATGAAGCAAGGACCCCATCTCCATTCAAGCTGACATTTTGAATATATTTTAGTCTTGGGGTTTTTGTTTCGATTGCCTCATTTGGCAGGATAATCCTACATGATGGTCAAGCCAGGTCAGATGTCTCTGCTGCCATCACTGACTGGAGTGGCAAAAGAGGTGCTCACACATCCCTCTACCCTGGGGACAGATAAGCTATGACAACCAGAGACAAAGCACTGTCAAAAGAAACTGCCCCAAGTGCAAGTGAACAGGAGGAAAATCATACATGAGTGGTGGCTGCAGCATGAAATGATAAAGCAGAGAAAGGACGGCCCAGGCAGGGCAAGGAGCCAAAGCACACTGGGATTGGCAGACATGTACAAACACAGACAGAGATGTAGATCTAACTCCTATTGTCAACATATATTTTTATAGGGATAATTTTAGCATACTTAACAAGGCTGTACACATTTTCAGTTTGGAAACACAATCTATTTGTTCACTCTTTTTCTACGACTGGACAAAGGGCAGTATTTATTAGGTGAAGTGTCTGACAAAGCCTTTAGTGTTGTTAATCACACCAGCTTCCTTGATATATTAAGGCTATTAGAACTTAACTAGATAAAGATGCACATGTTACTAAGTGAATCACCTTCTATCTGTCTAATGGAAACCAAGTGTTGATTTAAGTGGAGTCATCTGTTTAAAAAAGAGAGAGAAAGAAATTGAAATAAACCCAAGATTAACAGATGTCACAGAAGGGTCAATGGCAAGCAATGTTGGATCCAAGGCTTTTAAAATAGAAACTTACATGAATATTTGAACTCAATTGAATATTACTCTCTGCTTGACTGTGAAAATACAGCACTTAATAGAGTTTTTTTAGCTTTCAAAACTGCATGCATAATTATCTATATGTATGGCAGTTTCTGTGTTATTTAAGCCTGTTCAGTCCTCTCCACCCTTAGGTTCCTGGGCTACAAAATGATATTAGTAGATTAATTTCTAGATGATTTAAAATGCAGTGTCTAAAATAGTCCCAGTACATTTATATTGGCTGGGTTGGTGTGGTTTATGTGTTTATATATGCTGTTCTCAAGTACTGGATGGTTTTAGTATTAATGGGATATGATTATGTTGAACCCTGCACTGGCCAATGTAACTATTCAAAACTAGAGGGGCATTTAAACACAACAACAAAAAGGAATGCTGACTTGTGGTTAAGTCCCAGACAGAGCTTAAGTTGAACTCCTGGCTGTGCCACAGATGCCACTGTCATACCTCAGGCAAGTCACTTCCTGCACCTTAGCTGTAAAAGAGGGAAGCAGTATTTTTCTTTCTCCCTTCCCTTCTCTATTTTGTGTGCTTAACCTGTCAGAGCAGGAGCTTTCATGCTGTGATGGAAATAACAAAGCTGCCACAGAGATCCATCCAAAGGGAGGCAGCTGATCAGACAGTTACACCCATGGCATACAAGGTCAGTCACACAGCCACGTGAGGCTGCTGGATGGAACCACCAAGTGGAGCATCACTCAATTTGGGACAGCAAGAGAGCCTTTGACATGGGTTCACAGTCCTGTGCTAACTGCTGAAACAGTGGGATACTTTAAAAACATGTAAATTGTTGTTGTAATCATATTTGCTTGAGATTTTTATAGATTTTTTAATCATGGAAGTCTTAATTTTCTTGTTGAAAGGTGAATTGTAGTTTTGTGACAACCCCAGCGGGTAGGACGCAAGAACAGAGATGGATTTGAGAAAACTGTATTTGCCCTCTTGGATGCCTGAGCTCTAGGAGTGGTAGGTATATTTTGAACCATGTGCTCATATTCTACTTTCAATGACTGCCTATTTTTCTTCTTATCTTCCCTCCGACTCCCCTAGCCCTAAGTAGGAGTCAGACAGCAAAGCCTTCTTCTCCTACTTCTCTTCCTGGACCAGTTTTGGTTTGCAATTTTTAGCCGAGGGTGGGGAGGGGTGGGGGAGCAGATAGGGTGTCAGAAGGTATGGACATTGTGTAAGAAAGGGAGTATACCTCCCTTTTCTCTGAATCTTTTCCAAGAGCTGAATAGATTCCAACCCTGAAAAGACCACAGCCTGAATAGAGTCCTTTCAGCTCCATCCACTTTCCCTCCCTGATACTCAGCTGCAAATGAAAATAAAGTATTTTAATTCCAGCAAGATGACTCTAAAAACAGATATTTGACAAGGAACAATTTCAACTTCGATGCATCTAATTTCAGTAAAGGTTCATCCTAGTGTATCAACCCCCAAATTTGCCATTTATGTTGGACTGCTTTTTGGTTGCTCATCTGAAACACACATACCCCCCTGCCCCACTGAAAAAGCAGAGATGATCTCATGGTCATTTCTTTTCCTTTCACCTATAAGAAAGACAAATATAAGTTGTCTGTGTAGCATGCTGTGCACACGTGTTGCTCACTGAAATCCCTTTTCTCTAATCAGCTCTATAGGGTATTCGGTCCATATGACTGTTCCACATTCTCTCTCAGCATACACACCATGCATTTCCATTCCACATCAAATGTAAACACTCTGCACAAGAATGATGGAGGCTACGTTTCAAATCTTGCTTGGGTTTATCTTTGAATGCCAGACAAAACAGTCTTTATGTGGTTTGATAAAAGATGGAGTCATCCCCATTTGCAGACCTTACATCCACCTGCATACCTACTCAAACATAAACATCACCAGCAGATTCCCAAACCAGCAACTAATCTGAAGATTCTTGAAAAGATTATTAACTGGCAAGGCATTATTTAATTCCTCGATTCCTCCCCCTCCCCAAATTCCTAGATTTTATAGGATATATTGCATGTTAGCTAAAATTCCTCTGGGATTTCTGCTTTTAATAAGCAAGCAGACATCTGATCATAAGCACAGAGCCACTGCCAGTGTTAAGAATTATATATATATATATATATATGTATATCTGTAACACTTTGTATTTGTAAAGGTTTACACTCTGTCCTCAGCATTATGCTTCCCAACTGCTTTCTGCATCCACAAGCAATAGAAATTTGCAGTAAAATCTACCAAAATTCACTTAAACAGGAATTATTCTCTTTAGGAGTATTTTTTTTTGCCTTTTTACTCTTCATAAAATCTGTGGGGGAGTATCACAGACAACTCATGCAAATGAGTCACCAGAGCTTAATTAGTCATTGCTTTTGAGCACTAGCATAGCCTCTGTGTGCTAGCTTGAACTACTTTCAGCCAGTCCTCTTGAGAATAAAGATCATATATTGTATTGCTTAACTTCACTCTTCAGTGCTGAGGAGGAGTACATTCTCATTTCCAGCCAATAAGTTGAAGTATTCTCACTCTCTGCAGCTATCTATGCTCAATACTAGATATATATATATATTTATATATAATCACATTTGCTCTGATCCAAGAGCTGACACTTTAAGAACAGAGCACAAAACACTACAAGTGCTTGTAACATTGCTGTGCAGGCCAGGTAACTATACCTAAGCTACTACACCAAGCAACTCTCCTACAGGTTATAGATAGCACTCAACAGAGTTTCTATTAAACCATTTCAAAATTTATGCAAAAACGGGTTGACTGGTTTTCATTTGTGCAGTGATAGGATCTAATGATCTTCAAAGAGATAAAATTGGTGCTACCAAACAGATGCAAGTGGAGGCCACTCCAAAGACCTTGTGGTCTTCAAGGTTGGCTCTGCCAACCCTCCCATGGATGTTCTCTAGACAGGAACAAGGTGCTGCTTACACAGCCTTTGTAAACAGGTCAGACCCAAGGCACGGCACAGCAATGTTCCATGAGGCTGTGTGGGTGACCAAATCCAGCAGCAAGCAGCTGTGCATAAAGCCTGGGATAAAAAGGGTATCTTGAACAAATTTCTCTGCCCCAGTCTTGCTTCTAGTGCAAGGCTGCAGCAGAGTCTTAAAAAAAAATGCCTAAGAAAGTGCATATGCATAAAATCATGGTTTTCCTTTTTTTTTTTTAACCAAGTCATCCCTGACTACTGTTTAAAGTACTTGCTAAACTGGAGTTTACATACAGACATCCTGTTTAATAATCCTCAAGTGAGTCTTTCTCCATGGCTTCGCCTAATCTCTCTCTCTCCGTTTGTTTCTATTCTAGCTACTGAAGCTTCTGGCAGCGCTGAATCCAACAAGCAATTATTTTTTGTTTTCATTTTTTACCGTGTATGCCTGATAATTTTATTTTCCTGTAGCTGGCAAGATGGGAAGTATAGGACACTGGACACAGAAATCTGTAGTTTTTCATTGTTTATCTACTGAAATATTATCAGACTGGTAAGAGAAAAGCTATTAAAGCTGTAAGGCTGCCTAATGACCCAGACTGTTGAAGGATGTGCTTAGTTGTAGTCCAATTTATAGAAAATGGGCATCCTCCATCACAAAGTTCAGCATGGAAATTGCTTCCTTATGCTTGTTCTTCAGCATCTGGAAAAAGACTAAGGATTAAATTAATAGGGATACTTAATCTTCCATATGCCTTAATATTCCTCCACATCCCTCAGGTTATTACTTCTGCATTACTGCAAGAACTACATACAAGATGAGTAACTGCTTGGTGGTGTTTGTTTTGATTTTTATTGTTTTCACGTATCTTTTAAAACCTCCAGCCAAACCCACAGCTTTCAGTTCTGCTTCTCAGTATTGGGAAGGCAAATCCTTACAGACCTATTGCAGAAACTGCCAATATTTAATACCTGAAATGCCTAGAGCATGTTCAGCCTGCAAAGTGCTGAATATTTTCATGCCAGACACTTTCTGAAGCCATCTCTCCAAGTGATGGTTTTAACCTCACTTTCCAGCACTGGCCAGAAAGTTGGGTTGTTTGTCAGTCCTTTACCATCAATATCTATTCAGCTAAATTCAATTAATTCATCTCTATCCAATTAAAAAAAAAAGCCAAAAAGTGCAGCAAGGGCACCATCAGTCAAGGGCTTTTTGAAGTTCACACTAATTGCTCTGCTACCCTAGGAAGCACAGTAACTGTTCCCAGGCTACAGAATGACATAAAAAATAGAGGAAAAACCTACCAAGGTTTGATCCTATGTTAGATAATGCAGTAGTTTCACAAGAAATTGAAAAACTGGCCACACATGAAGAATTCTTTTAGGTGACTAAGCTGTCAACATGAAAATTGGTATTTTTGAACTCAAGATGATGTAGATGGTATAATACTTTTCTAAGTAAAAGGTTAAACTATCTAATGTGTGCTCATTGAATTGTAAATATGGAGCATCAGATAATGAGATATAAATAAATACAGATCTGTATTTTCATTTATGACAGAAATGATGTCATAAAAGTACCATTTCCATGGTGCTGAGCAAAACTATGTCACAACAACCAAAAGAAGAAGTCCTCTCAAAGGCATACAACTTTACTAAAGCTTAATGCTTCTGCCTACCATGATGAGGGAAAACTAAAACGTTGGCTCCTCAGGTCAAAGAAATATTTTTAATGGTCTCTGTGGCATGTCCTGAACTTTTCTGCATTGAATTGGCTGAGAGTTCATCACTAGATATGACATGATTACAATTTGCCTTATGATACACTAAAATAGCAGATTTATTCACATTACAGTAAGATTCCTCTGCAATGTTTAACTCAAGTTCACACATTTTTAAGCAAATCAACAAGATAAATAAATCAGATATGAAACCTTTTGCAATGGGGAACTGTTAGTTGATTAGAAAGCAAGAGTGGAGAAGAGCAAGAATGAAGTCAGAAACTGGACCTAGATTTGTCAGTGGTCATTCTGTTCCTTGGAGCTGTGCTCAACATGGTCCCAGCCAAGCTGGTTTCTAACACATGTATGGATAAAATCAATACTCCAGCAAAACAATTACAGAAGATTATTTAGCTAGAAGGAAATGTCATAACATGTACATAAATGTTGTAAGATACAGTCTTCATCACTTTTTGAAAGCACCTTGAAAAAGCCTTTGCACTTCTTTATCTATAAAAGTTGTACAGTCAGCACTCACTGCAAAAAATGTATCAAATATTTATCATATCCTTACAATTTTACTGACCTTTATATGTTTAGCAATCACAGACATGGTAGATGGAAGACAGGAAACCAAATCAGCATAACTAGAACTCAAAAGGCCTGTGAGAAGTACCCTGCCTTCCAGCTTTGGTTTCCAAGATCAGATTTCCATTAGCCAACTCAACAAGCAAAGCAGCACCTAGTTTAGGGTAGATGTTTTCATCTGACAGATCTGTTATTAATTGATTTTAAAAGTGCTGCTATCTGCTTTCCAAGTAAATCTGAAAAAATGCAATTATCCAATTGCTCTGGGGGTTAGTACTGGTTACAATATAAGGGTTCACCTTCTCAGCTAGAAGCATGCAAAATGTGTATAAGCTTGGAATTAATATTGTCTTGCAGAATTGTTTGATTCACGTTACAAGGTGCCACATATCTCACTACCACACATCACCTGTACCAACAGAAATCTCCACTTAAACCTCTACACTTCAGAATTTCACAACAGGTAACACAACTCCTAATGTTTCATGTAACTGAAAAAGATTATGATAAGATTTTAATTATGACCTTGGCAATCCTGATATCAGTACTGTACTTGCTGTATCTGACAAGATACAGGAACAATTCTGAGTATATATGAAGGGATGCCCAGAAAACTGCTTTGGATTGTGAGAAACATTCTTGAAAGGCAAACTTTGAAGTGTTCAAATCATTGCAAAAGATTAAGTTCGACTTTTAAAACAACTTGATAGAAAGAGAGCATAATGTCTACTGCTCAGAATAGTTTTAAACTTTTTTTTGTAAATCAGGGTTGTGTTATTCTGCTCTGGGAGGTCCACAGGCAGGGAAGTCTGGTTTGTAGGGACAACAGGGAGAGTCCAGGGACTGGTCACTTTTAGCCTTCACCGCATATTCTAGATGATTTTGTGCAGTGCCCATGTTTAAGACTGAATTTCCTTAGGGCAGCCAAAGCAGCAAGCCTGGCTGATTACCTGAGAAGTGCAAACTGCGCCTGTTACAGCTAAATTAATGGCTGGCAAAAGGCTGAAAAAGAACAGATTAATGTGAAAATTTAAAAGCTAGCATTGCAATCTTTTACAGCCAAGCTAAAATTAGTGCAGTGAAAGGAAAATAGGAGCTGCAGGACGCAGAATTTCCCAAGTGTGCTGTGGGCTTGCTCCTGGCTGGAGCTGCTGGGCACACCCAGCATTAAGCCCCTGGCAGGCAGTGCTTGTGGCATGAGGATGAAGAGTGCTGTGTGACGAGGAAGGGCACTGTGCACACACAGCTGGGCCCATCTGGAAAAACTGTTTTTGATTTTGAGCTTGGTAGCAAGCCAGCTGTGGCCAGGTTCCTTGTGGGTAGCCTGAATAGTCACCCACAGATGTTTCAAGGATGAAAAGAGAAGGCTGGTCACCACAAATAAATTGATTTGCTGCTGTAATCCTGCTCAACAACGTTCCCTGAGGTGTCCACACGCAGGCTCTTGGGCCACTGGCACTTGGCAGGGTGTGTGAGCCCCGCCTGGGTGCTGCTCTCCTGCTGTGACATTCCCACTGGACCACAGCTGATCGGGCTGCCCTGCACCCAGCACGGCAGGACACCTTTAGGAGAGCACAGCATTTGCCACCCTCAGCTTGGTAAGCAACGGAGAACAACGGCAAAGTCAAAATATGCCGTGGTTACATGCTGGATCTCTTTTCACGAAGGCCTATCAGGCTGTGCAGTCTGCAGTCACGTTCACAAAAGCACCTTTTCACTGTCTTGCCAAAATTACAGCATTCAGCAGGAAGGAATCTGCAGGAAGGTTCTTGCAAGTGTGATTCATGCCTTTGGCTTTTGTATGTCAGGAAACAATCCTTCGGTTCAGGATCACAAACTGCGTGTATCACAAGGTCAAAGTTTCTCTCAGTGCACAAGAGGAACAGATTAGAGGACTCTCCCTTAAATGAGCATGTTCCTACATTTACAGAAGAAAACACAACGTTTTGCTGATGTCAATACTTGAAAACTCAGGTTTTTGCCATAAAGGATCATAATGCCTGTGAATACACTGCTGTTTAAGCTTTTTATTTTAAAATGTCCCTTTTAGGTGCCATCCCCTCTGTACTGCTGGCTGTACTGAGCCCTCCTCTGACTTAGAACAGATTTTTCAGATACACAAGACGTGTTTAGATGATGACATTAGCCTGCAGCACTGAAAATACCTCCTCCTGAAGTCCAAGACTGAAAACTAATTCACAAACCAAATGGGATGAAACTGTTTAAAATATTTTGTTGCCTCAAAAATATAATATATTCCTTAATATAGTGTTCAGCTCAGGAAGGATTTAACTGTATGTTGAAAGCATCCCAAGCACCATGTACTTTATGGAAAAGAGAGGGCCAATCTCTGACAGCAAAAATACCAAAAAATTAGCTTTGGCCACCATCTACAGCTGCAGCAAAATGTGATTCTAGCATTGCCAGTGTGTTTTTATGTTAACCACTGTTTGCTGAGTCCAACTGAAATTCTCTATTTTTAGCCTTTCAGCTACTTTCAGATAAAATTCCTGCAGATAGGACTAGCTGTATAGGGCAGATAACATACAACTCTGAAACCACAGATGACCTCATGCAACTGCAAAGAAAGAAGGGTCTGTTACTTGAAACAAGGCTAAAATTTAACCCAGCTATACTAAAATTATACAGGGAGTGTTTTACAGTCCCATTACAAGACATAAAACCCCCGTCACTATAAATTCACGGTGTACTTATTTGTAAGGATGTAAAAAAGAGTAATTAATAACCCCCCAAAAGCTTATCTCTGAGCCAGTACAACACCAAGGCTTTCCTAGGCTCGCTGGAGATTTTACAAACAGCACTGAGAAGCTGCTTTAGCTGCCATTTGAGAATTATTTGTCCACACTGAAAAGCCATTGCTCTTTGTCACAAGTCGCAAGACATTTCTTAGTGTTCCACACTTTTAGTTGACATTATGGAGAGAAAATAAATAAATGTAATCCAAACTTTCTGGAGAGGGCTTCCACGTGTAAGAACACATATTAACCACAGATGTGAGGGAGCACTGCACAGGGATTCTTTTTTGTGCTAAATGCACTCCACCTTCCTCTCTTCTACTTCACTCTTCCTGTGTGTCCCCCCACACACTAAAAGAGATGTGTTTCCTTTAAAACACCATTACTTCCAGGAGAGGGAAGTGCAGTCCTGAGTACTATCATTCAAGTTTATTAAAGTAATTCAGGAGAAATGTGTAAGGAATGGATATGTCACAAGTGAATCAATGCAGATCATGGTGCTAGTTTGTAGTCCTTGCAGAATATTTGCTCGATATTTCTTCAGAACAAAACCTTCATGAGGTTACCACATAGCTCTTTTCCTCAGGAAAAAGTTTCACTCTTAATAACTAATGAACAGGTCAGATACATGAGTGAAATAACTCTAAAGTAAAGAAATGCTTTCACTCCCCCACCAAATCACTCCAAGAGATCAGGAAAAGATTCAAACTATTCTTCTTAACTCTTCCTTTCTTTCCTAAATACCAGCATAGGCAGACCTGTATTTTTCAACAATGACACAACCTCTACCTGACACCTATTTTCTCAAGCACAGCCAGCATTGAAATAAAGGCTTACAAAGCACTTAACTGCTAATTTGTGATTATGGAACAAGTCTGATTTTTTTGGATTCACGTCACTTGGAAGGAGAAACTCCACTTATCATAAGGAATGAAAACCAGGACGGAACAAGGTTTGCTATTTCCCTCTCTAAGGAATTGTAGGTGGACTTATGTAAACAACAGAACAAAGATCAAAGGCAAATCTTAGGGACCATAATACACGGAGTTATTAAAGGAACAGAGCCTTTTATCTGTTGTGGAGGAAGGAAGTAAAGCATTGAGACATATGGAATATATGCAATCAAAAATAAAAAACCCAAGCAAGTCCCAAAAGCGACCGAAATCAATTAAATTCTGGGGTTTTTTTCCTTATTCTGTTAAAATGACGAGAACCAAAAATGCAATCTGCGACAAAAAACTTAGACTCCATCACCTGGAAAAGCCAGGCATTCGACTCTATTTTAAGTTGAATTTTCCTTCACATCCTATGAAACAAGCACTGTTCCATCACAAACCACATCCTCACTCTCTGCCAGTCCAACTGAGGCTCACCTTGTCCTCCACTCTGTTCAGCCTGGCACCAATCGTGTTACTTCCTCGATCTTTGCTTTTCTCTGTGGCACAAGAAACATATTCCAATTAATATATGGTGGTAAAACAAAACAGCAGCAAACCACAACAGGGTGTGTTTAACTAGCCCACCAACACTGTGTAACTGCACACCCTTACCAGGCCCATAGATCCATTTCTTAAAAGTAGTTTTCTGTTTCTTTTTATAGCCTTGGCCCACGCCAGGGCTTTTAATAGCCCTGAGCTGAGGGCATTTTTAATCTTAGTCTTATGCTTTAACCATGGAGAGCAACAACGTTCCCAATTTAGTTAATGTTTTAATTACCACTTAAAAACAGTCTGCCACTTTGCAAAGGACTCTACAGCCACCTTGAATACCATATTTGGTAACATTTCATCTTTTTTCCCCCCACTATAAACTATATAGAAAAATAAGTTTTCCAATGACATAAACAGGAAGTTTTCATTAGCCAGACTTGTCACAAACAAACATAGTCCTTTGTGCTCCTTTTCCAGTGTCTTTTCAAAGCTATCAAAGATCTATGTGAATATTACAAATTTCACAGGAAATCTGTCACCTTAGCACACCAATTTACTGAATTTATAGTGAGTCTTAGAAAGACTAGAGCCAACATTTTGAAGACTTCAGTGAAAGGAAGTCCTTCAAGAATCTAAATAAGAACAACCCTAATTTAAAAGTGTTGATGACTAAATATTATTGCCAATGCAAAATCTTCAGAGAACAACCAGTTGGCATGGTTTAAAAATCTGGCAATAAAAGGAAAAGTATTTTAGCAAGTATTTTCCATTAATTATATACTCATCAGATTAATTTTAGACACATCCTTTGTATTGACTTACCTGAGACAGAGATAAAAAGAGATGGCTTTCCTATGGACTGGTCCAACCTATAAAACAAAAAGAAACGTTTTTGTTTTTTATCAGTCTGAACCAGCATCTTCACTCTCTCTAGCTGGAGGAGGGAGGCCTTTTCACAAACAATCAAAGTCAAGTTCAATAATTCTGGTTTGTCCTGCGAGTGAAGCAGTTGTTTTCCGCTATGAGTAGCTTGAAATGAAAAATACAGTAGCAAAATGGGATTTGACTTAGATTGCTCTACAGCTTCTTTAACCGCTGTAAAGTTTTACCATGCCCATTACTTTTCCATGTGCTCAGCACTGATTTGTCTTTTCCTTGTTCTTCTGCAGCTTTCTTGTTGCATCTGTCATCTCTTGGTTGGCTCTTACGTGCAATTCTACCGGAGCAGGTGACAGTATTGCACTCTGCAGGTGTAAAACAGCCCCCATCATACAGGGATTGCAGTCTATAGTCACAGCTAGCAGGGACTGAGGCAATACATACAAGTCCCAATCATCACATTTTTAAGCTTTTTGCCTTTTCGTCCGTGTGTGAAAAGAAAACTTTACGCAAATGCCATTTTATATCCCCTAATTTTGCACAGTCCTGCCAGTACGGCACCTTTGACCCCGGCAGTTTTTCACCTGTGGGCCCCTATCATTGCCTCATTTACAAACATTGTTCTGCTGCTGTTTATGGGTACCAAGAGTGGGCTTCCCTGACGTACCTCCTCTGTAGCTCCTTGATTCGCACCATCAGGTTGAGGTGGCCCTGAGAATACTGCTCAATAACGTCTCGGACATCATAGGGCTTTCTGGCTTGCTGTAAAATCAGAGACAAAAAACGCCCTTAAGTCACAAGGATGGAGGAATGGTGTGTGGCAATGTAGATGTTTTTGAAGAGTAAACAGTGAGTTCTTTTAGCACTGTGTAAACACGAGTTATTTTGATTGTTGCCATGATCACACGTTTTTGGCGGAATAATTCTGACAGTTCTGATTTCATCCACCTTTTTGTTACTGCAGGTCTGTATGTCTTTCAAGAGATAATCCACTGAACTGGAGCTCCAAAGAACTTGGAGCCCCAAAAAGTTTATCTGGCACTTCGTTCAGATGTCTGTGCACACACTAGTTCCTTCTGGAAATAAGGTTCATACCCCTTGGCCACTTGTCCTGCACATGACAGAGAACCCCTGTTCTCAGTCAGCAGTTGGGGCTCCCAGTTCAGGTCTCACCGTGGGAAGGTAAAACACAGTCCTAGAGGAAGGTAAGTGACTGATTTCCTCTTCCAGAAAGACTGGCTGAGCTTTCAAAACTGCTGGGAAACACTGCTGCAAGAAATGCCCCGTGTCTGCAATTTGCACCTCACACATGGGAAAGATTTCATCTGACCTATTATTAATGAAACAGCTTTTGTGTAGTACAGAGGCAATAGTGTCAAGATAAAGGCAATAATATCAACCTGTAAGACATCGAGACTAACCAGAAAGCAAGTAAACAAACATGTTCCAGGGTAGCATCAAATTAAAGATATCTTAATCCTACATACAGAATTTAGAGTCCAATAAGTGCCAGAACTGGTGTTCCCAGCACAGGAAAGACATGGACCTGTTATAACAAGTCCAAAGGAGGCCACAAAGATAATCAGAGGGCTGGAGCACCTCTGCTATAGACAGGGTGAGAGAGTTTTGTTGTTCAGCCTGGAGAAGGCTCCAGGGACACCACACTGGAGCCTTTCAGTATTTGAAGGGGGCTTTAAAAAATATGGGGACAGATTTTTACGAGGGCCTGTAGTGATAGGCCAAGGGGGAAATGGCTTCAAGCTGAAGGAGGGCAGGAAGAATATTCTTTACAAATATTATTAGGAAGAAATTATTAGGAAGAAATTCTTTAGTGTGAGGGTGGTGAGACACTTAAATGGCCAGAGAAACTGTGGATACTCCATCCCTGGAAACATTCAAGGTCAGGTTGGGAGGTGCCCTGAGCAGTCTGACTGGGAGAAGATGTCCTTGCTCGTGGCAGGAGGTTTGCACTAGATGACCTTTAAAGGTCTCTCCCAACCAAAACTATTCTATGATTTCTGACTCATTTGTTATGCTGTTTATAGAAACTCCACAGATAATTTTCAAGGTTTTGTAAAAACCTTGGTAACACTGGGTTACAACTTCTCCTTTCATGCATCTTTTGAGAACAAGGAAGAGAGTTTTCAGTGGTAGCTTCTAAGATCCAGACTTTGGATCCCTTTTGAAGTCTCAGAAGTGTTTTGTCACCTGTACTTCAAAAGGAGATGTCTCTGCACTGCTTTATCTTATTTCCCAAACTTCAGGATTTCCTCAATTCCATGCTGTAAATACCATTTCTTTTTCTAAGCCAAAGGAAAGTGGGATACTATACAAAAAACAGGCTATGGAGACTTTGGCACTTTCATGCAGTCCTCTGCACCTGCCTGGGAAGTAGCTCCCACATTTCAGGAATGATTCCTTTAATAACATCACTTCATCAAACAAACTACATTTCAGTCTCCCAGATTCCCCAAGTCAACTGCAAGCCTTGGGTGAATGTGAGATCCTCTCTAGTGGAAGGCTCAGCAGGACTGGGAACAGCTTCAATCTAATCAAGGAGCACAGCAGAATTCCTGAGCATCCCAACTGCTTACACACACATAAATCATAACTAACATCCACAAAGAAAGAAATATGATTCTGTGATGGCAAAAGCTTGTAAATCTTTCCATGGACTAGTACTGTAAACATGATAATATTAAAAAAAAAAAGAATTCTTGCTATAAATAAGCTACAGAGAAATATGCACGTTTGAAAACTGCAGGTTCAGGAAAGGTGTACAGTAAGAGTAAAGATGCAGACCTTTCTCCTGCCATCCTCATACTCTGACACTCGGAGTCTGACAGTAATGTAGGTATTTCCCTGCCACTTTTTTATTTACAGGGCTGTTTCTCTCTCTTTAAAACAAGAATTGGAAACCTGGAGTAAGTATATTTTATGAATGAGGCTAAACTACTGAGTATGACTGGGTGTTTAAGTCAGTACCAATTCTTCTGTAACTGCTTCATATTGAAAGCTGATCTTCTGTGAGAAAATACTCTTCATGTTGACCATATAAAAAACCTGCAGCAGGCAACAAATTAGTACAGAATAGACAAAAGCAGAAGCCAGGCCCACAGTTTTCCTTAACTGCTTCTCTTCCTTGCTTTTGATCCTCTGCTAATTAAGCAAAACTCGTGGCAAAACTCTTCTTAAATACGTTAGAAATTCCCCCATAATAAATGAAAGTTTTTTAAAGGCACATAACCCAATGCCAAATATTAAATGTGCACCACTGGCTGTGGCTGTTGTTGTTCCCTAGTAACTGCATGGGCAGGGAGGCAGACCTGGGAAAGGGAAATCCAGGAAATGAGAATTTCTGGGAAATGCAACCAGGTAACATCAAATGAAATGGGCAGAACACCCTATGAAACACAGGATACTGAAATACATAGTTTAGTACAGCCCAATATGGAGATTAGAAAAGATTACACTTAATTCATATGAATCACATTATATGATGAACTACAAGACTATAAACGTAAGATTTTCCAGGGAAATTGTAACAAATCAGGCAACAGTTATGTCATCGGTAGAACTGCAACCTGTATTTTTAATTTATGCTATGTATAGAATATTTGCCATGGTGAAAATCATACCACGAGTTAAAAAGCTATTTTAGAAGGAAATTAATTGACTCAACTGGAAGGATTTACATGGAAATAAAATTTTAAAAGTTTTTAAAATGAAAATGGGAAATCAGAATAAATTCCTGGTCTCCGTATCTGTGATGGATATCACAGTTGTATCTATGCACATTAGTTTTAAGACTTCTAGAAACTTTCATAATCAGGAAATAAAGGTTATTTACTCATAAATCAAGGTAATGGGATAACTGAGTATGGTGAGTTTTTCTCTGAAATTCAGTTGTAATATTAGATTGTGTCAAAAACATCTGCTTTACCGCAAACACATAAAATTAGTTTTTGGTAGGTAGGGTGAACAAAGCCTAGAAAAGCATTCATTTCTAAGTCTGGTCCCCCTATAATGTACAAAAGCCTTCCTTAACCATAAGTCATTCACCCTCACTGATGCACAGGACTTGTGTTGAATGTGATCGTTTGTACAGAATTTGAAAAAGTCCTACAGACTTTATGAGAACATAAACACATCCATAAAAAAGGTATTAATTCTTTATAATATTATGCTGGGTTCATGGGTTATACGTGGGCATCCTCATAAGGACTATATTTAAACCTAGACCTTGAAATACAGCCTAAATTTCTCTCCTTCTTTTTAAAGAGGAAATGATACTTCACAAAGACTTGCTTTTCATGTCCTTTGAAAATCTTTGTATCTCTGTTTAGCTTTTCTTTATTTGTTTTATCTATTTATTTATTTAGTTTTAAACAGGAAGGCTTTGCTTTCTAACTGCCTTTTGTCCTTCTGATGCCATCACCCCCTGTTATTAACTGAGCCCTTCAAAAAATATATCTAGTCAAATTTAGGCCTACAGGTGTGTCCTGAGAACAGCTGGTATAGTTTAAGAAGCATGCTGGGCTCATGCTGGGACCTACTTTACAAAATTTTCCTCTTCCTCTCCTTCTTCCTATGCTGTCCTACTCAAAAAGTTCAGAGGCATCTCTAAAAAATACTCCTTTAAAGTGTTGGCCTTCCTTAGTGTTCCAGCTGATTTTAAGCATGAATAGCCCAATGGACTTCAGATGAAATTGGGTTGTGGGTTTGTTGTGGGTTTTTTCAACAGTTACAGAAAGAAAATATCTGAATTTTCTTTTTTTTGGAACACGTATTTTACATAAATGTAAAGCTTAGAAAGAAAACACCTACTAAAAACCAGCGGTACAGGCCTCTTAAATGCTGAAAGATACCTTTTTAAAATGCGTCTTCTGCTTTGCCTTATTTTCAGACATTACATTAGTCACCTTATTAGGAACAGTACAGTCATTACTTGGCACATGTTAAAACAATTTAACTTCTGATGATTATTTTATGTGCACAGAACAGCTTTACAACATATTTTTGATGAAAGAGTAATGACAATGGTTATCGCTTAATTAGCAGAGATTTTCAAAAGCACTTTGTGGCTTGAATTTCAAGGTGACTTGGTGCATTAAGTTACTTGGGTGCCTTGGAAAACTGTACCTTTGGTGCTCTCCAAATTTTTAAGCTTGATCATAACTTTACATTCAGAAATTATGGATAAGTATCAGATATTCTCCTACTTTGCTATTGGAAATTCTGCTTCTGAAGAAACAGCAGCGTATCACTTGTGCACAGGAGACCTGAGATCCACCCCACTTCAGCCAAATGACAGTTTTAGTTCTGTAGCAGCAGCTAATATTGACCATTCAGGAAGAGGGAAGACTGCTAAAGAGAGATGAGAGACAACCCTGTGGAGGGATTCTGTAGATGGCCAGGACTGGGCCTTTTGCAGATGCGAAAGTGAGAGTACAGCTGAGAAGCCAGATTAGCAACCGAGATACTGAGCACAAACAAGTTTTGAGTATGAACTGAATAGTCCCATTCTATTCAGTCAAATGCTTTTTCAGCTTCTATCAAATCATCTGCCGCAGGGGAGTTTCGTTTATTTGCCAGGTGGATAATGTTGCACACAGTGTTCAGGCATTTTCAAAATCTGTTTCTGACAAATACCACTTGGGAGGTAGATCTACGACGTGTGGATTTCTTGTTACTAAGCAGTTTAGTTAATACCATTGCAAATATTTTATGATCTAAATTTATGAGAGCAATGATTCAGTAATTACCACAGAGCAAAGGATCACAATCAAGTTTTAGAATTAAAATAAATTAGATTTTAATGGAACTGGCCACATTTAGGCAATTATTCACACAACAACAGACACATCACTGGAATGGGCCACATCCCTTGCCAAGTTTCAAGTGCTGACCAGCAAGTGCTAAGAAACTTCTCAACAAAATGACTGTAACTATTATCTTCAAGTAGTTGAGCCACTGTGCCTTTCTTAATTTTAGTCTAAAAATTATAATAAAAGGTGAAATGTGCTAGCAGAATGTTTTTGAAAGCACTCTCTTCAAGGAAACTCCAGACATGGGAGATTTCAGCTGTGACAGTGATGATCTGAATACATTATACATAACTAAAGCAATTTTCTGACAAGCCTAGGCAACCTTAGCCATAAATTAGCTCAAGAATTTCAGTAAAAATAAATATATTTAAATTAGAAATTTGCTAAAGAATTCAGGCAGTGCTTCTGAATTTTACAAGGAAATTGGAATTGTGGGTTTGTAGTTCCTTACAGATATATTGGACTGTTAGTCATCATCGTCAACATCATCGTCATGATGGTCATGATCTTAAATTTTTTAGCCTTCAAATTTGAAGGAGAAAAGATATTTTCCCTTTTTGGAAGGTCTAGATTAAAGGTAGGATAGCTTTCTGGTTTATAGGAAGCAGCAGCAGCTAGGTCATGTATGAAAATGGATGTAGGCAGTTAAGACCCTCTCATGCTTTGCATTTTCAGTGTTGAAGCTTGTTCTCTGGAGATTATCCCTTATTAATAATTTTAAGTAAGGTAATATATTTATTACCTATATGTACATTCACCTGGTTTAAATCAAGCTGAAGGCTGTTGACATGTGTTTTTACTGGATTAATGAAATTGGTTTTTAGAAAGTTTGCAGTCAGAATTTTTTATTCAGACCAGGAAACAAGGTTAATTAGCTACTGTTAAATGCTTATGGCATCACAAGACCACAGCAAGTCCTGTGGCACACAGGAAATGTATCAGTGAGTGCCAGAGGAGGAAAGAGAATCAGTATCTCGCCAACTGGGAAGGAGGTCTCCTACTATGCAGAGGGGAGAAAGGAGAAGAAAAGAGAAACCTTCCAATACACTAACAAATTTCCACCTTGGTTTCTTATCAGGACTTCATTACCATTGAGTAAGAGACAGAAACAAGGCTGAGGTAGCATTTTAATCTCTAATCCTACTGACTCGGCATGAAAGCAGCACACAGCTCAGAATTAATGGAGACATACGAGAATGTTTGCACTGCCAGAAAGACACAGCGATAACAGAGGGCTAAGGGTCAAGTCCATTAGCAGAAAATAACATTTTAATTCAGACTGCATTTCAGGAGTTTAGCCTGTTTCCAGTGCATCCATAGTTGACTAACCCGCTGCAAAACAACCACCCTATTGAAGGAGGGAGAAAATAGCGGGTGTAGATCACCATTACTGAAATGAATTGTGTTGGTCTCTCTTAAGTTTCTAAAAGAGACAATGAATCAGGAGAATAAAAGGGTTTATTTAGAAAAGGAGCTTTCTATTCACAACCCACCTGGAACTTTTTTTTTGCCACAAAATACTGCATCCTCCGAATCACCTTGATGGCAGCGCGGTGGTGTTCCCGCAGCCTGTGGGAAAAACGAGGAGGGTGAGGGGGGAAAGAGCATCTCCATCCAGACAGTAAATACAGTGGGCTGCAGAAAGTCCTTCACCAACAGATCAACGTGCAGTGTAAGCAGTTGTCATCCAGCCTGGCAGCACAACACATCATTCTGCTGACCTTCCTCACCTTTCAAGGAGGCTCTGAAAATCCAGGGTTTTATCTGCCTCACGCTAGGTTTGCACCCATTTCACGGCTAAAAGAGGTGACCACATAACCTCCTTCTGTGTCTAAGCAAACCTCCACGCATCCCTCCCAGTTTCATTTCCACAAAACAACACCCGAACTCTCAAAACTTCCTGCATATCCAGCCATGAATAGCTTTTATGCAGTCACTCCTGTTTTTAGGATTTTTTTAGTTTGTTTGCGTTTTTTGAGGCGTTCACCCCACAATTTCTGTGCAACATGTTTCTTCACTTACATGATTCTTTTCCCCAAAGAATTATTTAAATAAAAAACACCTGAAAGACTTTTGATTTGTTGACTGCTAAACAACCCAAATAATATTGTGGTTGCTGGATGTAACATCTACATATATATTTGTCCCCAAACTGAACAGTAACTCAATATAATGACAAAATAAGCTGACAGGTGTTTAAAAAATATATGCCCCTCTTTGTGCATATGCTTAGGATCTGCAACAGAATAAAAAAGAAAATAATTTGCTCATTGTGCTTTTAAATGACAGATTTTCATAGAATCTGACATTATTTTTCAAACAGTGCCTTAAAACCAACAGTTATTTCCAATTTTTCAAAGCTTGCCTAAAAGATGCATTTTCCTTCTTGACATTAAAATATAATATCAGACATTAAGCCAATTATTCAGATTGCTCATTCTATTACTCTTATCAAGATGCACTTGAATGACATTACAGCACCATCTTTATTTCCTTTTTAACTGCATGAACATCTAGGGTTTCTAACTCTCATCCCAAACACACTTCTAGTGATGGCTTTGGGGAGCAGCTGTAAAAGCACTTAGGTGTTCCAGATGTTTTATCTTTATAAAGTTATTATTAGTAACACTGATAGACTGGCATATTGAGATGTCACCTTTCTGTCCGTGCTGAACATGACAGCATTCATACTCACTAAGGGATGGAGAAGTCATGCTTAAGTTCTATAAAAGTTTGTGCAAGTTTGGGTCTTTAGTATGTTATAGCATGGTATCACCCTAGCCTCTTCAGCTAAATATAACCTAATATATAAATTACTCATTCTAGTGTGTATTCAGGTGTTTCCTCAGGATATATCTCCCCCAGCAAATAAAAGTTCTGCATGTGCAAATGATGGATGTCTGTCCTCTGAAGAGGCGTAGCTGGGGTGTTCCCCCTTCTGAAAACTCACAGTTTTTAGCAGGAAAACAGCATTCTGCAAAGCCAAAAGCAGTACCAAAAAAGCGCCATCATTTCCTACTTCTAGCTATTGCCTCTCGGGTGGGTTCTTTCTGTTACAGAAATTGTTCAGATTTAGCAATGACAGAAAAGATTATTTTCTCCAGAAACAGTGTAAGAGGCATTGCTTTTCAAGCTGGTAACATACAGCTTTTTACTGCACGTCTACAGATGGCTACCCCCAAGTGTATTTATAAAAATCATCTGTACCTCAATAATTCCGCACCAAACCTGCAGTTGGATCTGCACAGGAAGCTTTGTTCCTCTTAACACCTTCCTGAGGTGTCTTAGAGACACTGTCTCCAGGCCCCTGCTCCCACAGATCTGACTGCAACATCACGGTTCGAGTTACCAAAATGGGAATTTGCTACTCCTGACTGGAATGGCCGTGTGTTTGGATCAGTTCCCAGAGGACAGAGTTAGCCTAGTGCTAGTTCAGGGCACCCCTGTTCTGTGAGCCTGTGCTGCGTCATTCTGCTGCTAAGGACTTGGATAACTTCCCCCAAACCCAAAGGAAATAAAATGTTTGGGCTTTTAAGTTCTGCTTCACAGAGATGGGAGCCAAAAAGGTAAACACTGTTTAATTCTGTAGTAAATATCAAAGGTATGATATCATGCAGCTATACATTCTATACATAAAAGCACACAAAAATATCTTTTGACAAATAGAAATATATTTAAATTGCCATAAAACTGCTTGTAGTGTTTTGGTTCATGCCTCATTTCCTCTGGGGCGTTCTTCACAGTCCATTATTTCTGAGTAAAACATTTTTCTTTGGGACAGCCAGTCACCAGTAGAGCACAGCAAATCCCTCATTCTCTATCTAGAGGGCAAGTCCCATCTATAAGCAAGGCAGGCGGATAATAAAAATTGTATTTGCCATTCAGTGAAATAACAAAGCTACACGACCAAAATGATTTTCCAATGCAGCTATTCACCATCAATCATTTTTCAGTGCTAACATGAACTACTATGCCAGGAGGGAAAGTTAATATTCTCATTTTAATCCTTCCCGTTTCCAGCTCCGGTAGGAAGCCTGACAGTAAGCTTGTTTCTGCTTATGCTGTAAAATGTAATTCTGCACAACAACCTCTCCTGATTCCACAAGATTAAATGCTTCTGCGATGAGAGAAGGGAATAAAGGATTTAATTAGTAGCCAAGGTTATGATTCACAGTTGTTTGATCTCTTTGGCAAACTGGTAACAAACGCTTTAGTAATTTGAGAGCTTAACCATTAACTGGTGATATTTGTTTGTTCAGCCACTTGTGACATCTCTGAATTTTGGTTACAGAGAGGCTGTCTGCAGCCTCTGGGCACATGGAGCATGCTTAGACGTCAGAGAGGTACTCAGTGCATTGCCGCCCTCACTTCTGTGAATACTTCATTTTCTTTAGGAGTGTGGCTGGAAATGACCTCAGCTGAGTGTGCTGCCAGAGCACAGCACCTCGCCTTCCTGGTGTGTCCATCCCCACAGCCAGGGGCAGACACCTTTGGAGAGGCACTGCTGTGCACAGTGAGTGCCTGATGGCAGCGCAGAAGGGGTTTTCAGGGACTGCTGGGCTACTCCAGAGGGCTCTTCTGCTGCAGTGTAGCTGCAACTGCAACTGCAATTCCTCATTTTCAGATGTTTAGTTTTGCCTGACTTTGGGGGAAAGCTTGTTGGATAAGTGCATTAGCAACAGGGTCAGCAGGCCTTCTGCCCTTTTGGCATCAAAGCTATTTTCCTCTCCTGAGCATTCATCAGGCTTTGAGCCTCATTGTCACCATACCCATTAATATCATAACTGACATCTGAAGGAACTTGCCAAACACCATTTGACTGATTCTAATAACCAGCAGCATGTTACCTTAAAAAGTTATAGACACAGAATGCCTTTAAAATCAAGCTAAAGGTTATTATTTCTGTTACTGGACAACTTCTTCAGCCTGCACCCTTCTGAAGAAAAACTGCCAATAGCTTTCACTGGCTATTAGTAATTTTCTTTCTCAAGATGAACAGGACATCAAGATCACCTTGAATACAGCACATGCTATGTGACATTTCTCATGGACTTAAACTCACAGAATTAGGTCCTGAAGCCACCAAGGAATCTACAACTTTGTTATAACCCTTAGGAATCCAGAAGGATGAAGAAGGATGTAATGGTTCAACAACAGAAGACCACCCTAGCTGTAATAGGGCCAACAGATTCATACAAACCGACATTATTTGCAGGTATAAACTAGGTCTGCTTTAAATGTGCACCGAAGAAGCACCTGTTGTGGATGCAGGCGCTATTCAAAGCATAAGAAATGAGGATTAAAAAAAGGCAACAAAATACAATGGATTGAGCACCCACATCAAAGAAGGCCTGGCAGAATTAAATTACTAGAAATCCTTAGTTTTTCCTGCCTCCTTTAGTTGTTAATATACTTAACCTACAACCAGTCACTTGGAAGAAACCTGATCTCCTCATCAGTCCATCAGAAATCTGAATTGGAATTTCACTTAAATTGGAAAACAAGCATGATGAAGTACTTTATGTAATTCAACCAACATTCTCATTTGGTTGGCAAGTTGTTATACATTACTAAATGCTCTGAACTGTTGCAATTCAGACTTTCATACATCTGACCACGTATTGTTCACTTTCCCCAACACAATCGGCCAAAACCTCAGTAGGTTTCCGAAGCTGTGGCTCATTCCCCAGTCCCACTCTCACTGACAGCCACAGTGAATGTCACTGCTCAGTCAGCACCCACCTGCCTTCTTCCTGCCAGGGGACATGCAGGGCCACCCCAGAAGAATGCTTTGGGACAAAGTCTAAAACTTTTTAGTTGCAAAAACTGTGTGGCTTTATGAAAAAGGAACTATGCGGGTGCATGGTTCAGTTGCTCTATAATTCAAGAAAAAGAAAACCTTTTTTATAAATTAAGTTTTACAGGATTAACCCACATTCTGAAATAAAGTTATTTTGATAAAGAATCAGAAAGGAAAAGCAATTATCAATTAGAAAAAATTATTGTCCTTACAAAGCTGCTAAATTTTACACCAAACCCCTAGTAATTCCATTAGAAGTTTGTTCCCCTTTTCATCTCAGGAAGGTGTTCTACATATTGGTTTAGTGTTAACAGAAACATTAAAGCAACAGAGCAGAGGAAAGGTGGTGCTAATTTCCTATGTATAACACTTGCCTTTTTGTTCATGTGCAGAACATTTCATTATCAGGACTGTAATGTCTGGCACAGACCTCCCAATGCACACGGACATTGATATTATCGGAGCTAAAAGGTCAGCGCTGTCTGTTCAGAAGGAGTTTAACAAGAACGAAAACTCAGTTGGAGAGAGCCACAGATTTATAATATCTTTTACAAAATGCCCATTTCTCGGTAAACCTAACACTGATTTGAAGTCAGGCTCAGTTTTTAAAGCCTATTTAAATTCTCTGCAGTCATCTTAAATTTCTGACTTGGGACAGGGTAAAGTATTAAGAAAGAAGACTGAAGGTGGTTGGCCTGAAGCTTTTGGCAGTAATTGTTATTTAGATTTGAGCTTTATCTTTAATGCATCAGTTTTTAATCATATGTTGTGCATGTGAACTGAAGTATTTTTTTCCATTCAGGCATCAAAAAACATTCCTTGTCACAGAATCTGGTGGATGAGATTCAGAGTAACTACATTAAGCCATTTCATTACTGCATTTAAGTCTAATGAAATCTTCCATCCTTAGTCCTCCAGGCACTTTAGGTATAGAATTTGCTGTGGCTCAAGCTTATTCTGTCATTCTCTGCCTATTCCCAGTTGATGGGAATCTCTCTGCACTGAGCTACATTTTAGATGCTGGAAATTGGAAGAGATTAGATTGCATTGCTGCGTATTCTGAAACAGGAAATACTTCATCACCATAACCAGGGATAAAGTCAGAATCACTGATTATTTCCAATATTGTCAACTACCCAGTTTCTCCTTTCATTTGTTGCTAGTTCAGCAACTGTTTGGCATCATTATGATCAGTTTAGTGGGGGCTCTCTACACAAAGTCTGGCCCATGAATGATCTGCAAAAACTGTGTTAAGGATAAACCAGTAAAAGCTGCCCAGAAGTGTTAGAAAGGTACGATGACATTTGAAGACCAAAACAGTTACAAGTCTGAAGTTTAATTAAGTGGGCTCAGTTTGCACAGAATCACAGAACGGTTTGGCTTGGAAGGGACCTTAAAGATCATCTCATTACAATCCCCTGCTGTGGACAGGGACACCTTCCTCTAGACCAGGTTGCTCAGAGCTCCTTCAAACCTGGCCTTGAACACTTCCAGGGATGGGGAATCCACAACTTCTCTGGGCAAGCTGTTCTAGCGCCTCATCACCCTCACAGAAAAAAATTTCTTCCTGATACCTCACCTAAACCCACTCTCTGAGTTTGAAGCCATTTGCCCTTGTTCTGTCATTACCTGCCCTTGTAAACAGTCTCTACATCTTTCCTGCAGGCTCCCTTCAGGTACTGGAATTTACTAAATGCTCCCATAACATTTTCAGTGTAAGCAAAGTTAGAAACTAGTGACAAGACAAATCAGATTTGGAATTTATCTATCCCCCCATGGTTACCATCACCAGTGTATTCACAGGTTTAAATGCAACAGAACTACAGAAATAACAGATACGCATAGAACGAGAAGAATCACAAATAGAAGGTAAGCTAGATTTTTAAAATTTCTTTGGTCTCAGCATCCAAAGGCATTTTAGTAATTACTGGCAAACAATCTGTTTATGAAAGATTCACATCTGCTGAACTCCTGTTCATGCTTGTAAATTAGTTATGAACGGGTAAGGTTTCATCAAATGAATTTGTTCATCTAAGCACTGAATAATTCAACAATAGCTAATTATTTCTATGAAGACATTTGATGAATAATTTCTACAGAACAGTATGTTTCAAGGCTTTAATTTCAAAAATAAAAGTTTTTTGACTTAAATGCATGTCTTATAATATAATTTCTGTTCCCAACCTAGAGGAATGAAGGGGCTGACTTCCATAGGAGTATCAGTGATTCTAAATTTAAAAATTCCTCTGCAGGAGTAATGTCAAATTCTGGCTTTTGGTGAACCCTTCAGCCAGTAAACAATTTGATTATTTACTAATTGTGAACATTAGCCCACGGGGAATTAGCTTAAGTTGAGTTAACATTTGTACTCTTCTTTCCCCACTCTGTAATTCCCCAACTATATGTGGTTGGTCTTTTTTATTTAAAATATGTAATTTTAAAACCACAGTCATCTTTTAATGTATTTGTATTTTATTCTACAGCAGCTTTCATGTCTCCCTTCTCAAAAGTCATGGGTTTAACTGAGAAATCCTTTCATGTAGTTAGAGCAACCCTCTTTTCTCTACAGATAGTCTGACTTAGCTTGATTTGGCTTGCAGATTTTTAACAGACATACAAAGAAGGACAAGTTTAAGAAATAACATCTCCTTTGGGGGGGAGGATTTTGATATTTTAAACAAAAACAAACAAAAAATACTTTCCAACTAGACCTAGGAGGGTCCAGAATAGCTAAACAGCATAGGATTTTGGAGCGTCACACTTAAATTTGTTCAACTTTCCTTGGGGGGACATGGTCCAACACGCTGTGTGTCTAGAACCAGGACAAATTGCTGAAGCCAGAATGAAGATCAGGTGTAGGTTTTCAGAACTAATGGCATGCTGGGGCAAACAGATGTAGCAACAGATATTTCCTTGTGGTCTGCCCACAGTGATGGTGGCTACGAACACACCCTTACACGGATAGTTTGTATGGAAATCAGGCAACAGCAACAGGCTTCTTGTACATCCTAAATTGTCTTTGCTGTATCTATTCACAGTTCCATTTTAACGTATGCCTGTTACTAGGACATGAGGAGCTGCACAAAGAACACGAGAAAAAAACAGGAAGACAAAATTATCTTTGGATGGGACCAAAAAGCCACATAAAGAAAGCAGGAAAAATATACAAGCCAGTTCCCATTTTGTCAGAATCAATTACTGTTTCACAGCTTTGGTGATGTCATTATCAAAAACGAATTGATATTGATGTCCATCTCAAATCACAGAGAACTCAGCTCTTCACTCTCTGCATCTGATTGAGTTAGAAGGCTGCTGCTTTTTCACACGGTTTCAAGGCCAAGCATTTTGAAAGTAGTGAGACACAAATGAGATCACAGATAAGTAAATAATAACCTACAGTACTCTTACAGATGCAGTCTGACACATTAAACTCCTTTTCTAAAGAAGCTGAATTCAGAACACAACAGAGGTTTTTGTTCAGTGCACACAGGAAGCCATGGGCATTATTATTTTGCCTACTCTGGTTAAAAGCCATCTTTTCAGATTAAAAATAATATTTTTTTGCTGAGCTTTTCATTTATAGCTCTGAATTATACAAGGAAATCCAGGGCTACACTCAGAGGCACGAGGAAGAAATAACCATATTTCCTCTGGCTACTTGCCTCTCTATTGTTTGCCTATTAAACTTATAACCTTTGAATATTTAACTGGCTGATGTTACACTACTTCATTATGCTTGAGAAACTACTCACACTACACAGTAGCTTTTTGCTGTGCTCATTGCAGGAAACTACAAGGCCCCTGTAAACTCAAGGCTAAGTTTGACTTTTCTATTTGGCTTAAATTGCATTGCTCAGAATGCACCTCAGATACAACCTGTACACAAAAATATCTAATACTGAATATGAAATGTAAAAGCATCAAAATGATGTAACCCATTGAGATTTCTCAACTATTTGTTTCTATTCTCAATTATTTGCCTCTACTCTACACAACATATGCTAATTTAACATATGCTGTATCTCACATCTTAATTAGGACTCCTCTTATGGTACTACTGCTGCCATCCCATTTAACCTTTTGTTTTGAGACAAAAGAAATAAGCTTTCATTGGGTCAGCTACTGACACAGTTCATAGGGATCCATGAAAGGTCAAAGCAATATTGTGTTATTTAAACCCCACACAATGACTTTAGCCAGAACCCCCTTCACTTTTTTCCCACATCTCAGTGATATGTGTATTCTCAATAACAGTGAATAGATGTAAAAACATTGTCTCTTATTTGTGAAACCAATCACAGGCAAAAAGTTAGAGTCACTGACACATCTTCAGAAATTCAACTACTCTACCAAGGCAAAATTGAGAGAGTATCTCAGCTGTTCAACACGCATGAAAGTCATTGCACGGTTGTGACTGAAAAAATGAGGCAGATCTCCCATTGCAGAGACAGAAATTACAGCAGGGAAATACCTGAAAGGAAAAGGCCATTGATGGGAACAGCAATATTTAAACAATTACCAAAATCAGTGATGACACTATTTCAGAAGTCCTAACACTTTACATGTGGTTTTCTGTTACAGAGGTGATTGGCAAATTCTCCTGCTCCTCCGTAATGGAAAGGGGAAGGTGGAAGTTGCTGCTGTGAAGCTCTTTCTAAGCACTGAATTCTGAAATCAAACTCTATCCAAACCCTCCACCATTCCCACAGAAATCCACTGAAAAACGTGAAGCCAAACTCTGCTCTCGTTTTCACCACGGGACAACAGAAGGGACTGTTAGTTCCCCTGGGCCCTGGCCTGCCATCTCTGTAGGGGCTCTGGATGTTACTTATGCACAGAGGTATAAGTGTGTTCTCACAGCTGCACTTTTTAGTGGGTGTAGCCTCCAAAAATAAACTGATAGAAGACTGCAAACGCGAGGGTGTTGCTGTGGTTTGCGCAAGCTGCAATGAAAAGCACGGCAAACGGTGAAAGATGGCATGAGGACAAGGGGACTTCACTTCCCTTGTCAAAGCCATCACTTCAGGGAAAAAAGGCAGTTACAAATGTAGTTCAAAACTGCAATTTTTGCAACTGGAAGCATTCTCCAGGATTTGTTATTTTACAATGGTGGGGAAACACATGGGATTTCAACTTGTGGAGAACAGCCTTTCCCTATAAATCACAGAGTGTAATCTGAAACCTAGAAACAGCACAGGGGCTCACATTTATGGATTTAAAACAGATGAAGAGCAAGCATGATCTTAACCCTTTCCCCATAATTCCTTCCCAGTACAAAATAAAAAATGAATATACAAATACTGAACAGAAATTAACTGGGCCAAAATCAAGATTAATACAATTCTGTAAACACTGAATACTTTAGACTTCCCTAAGGACACAAGCACAGAATTGTGCTAAAGCAAAGCACTGTAAAACTGTTAGAGCATAATCCAGTCTTTGGACTGTTCTTTCATCAACTTTTATTTAAGCAGTTTATCTTACCGAGATTAGGATCTCTCCTATAGAGCAAGACCTGGCAAACACAGGCCTCTGGTTTTGAATATCAGGCTATATTTCACTGGGAATGAAGTAACTAGCAGCCTGTCATCTCACTATAATGTTATAAACTCCTTAATCAGGCAATAGGAGAACTAATACTTACACATTAGTAATAATTTCTCTTGAAAAATATGTAAGAGCATTAGGATGACATATTGTTTATTTATTGTTCCTTAAGATCCCCAATTGTTTCTATATCAGTTTAGCCTCTCCTATGGCTCACTGGACAAAAAAAACAAAACCCAGCAAAGCCTGTTCCAACTCGAACCCTAAGACACAGCCTTGTTCTTGATTTTATTTTTTTTTTAATTTAAATTAAAAAAAACAGTGTAAAAGAATGGACTGGAATATCAGCATTGCCAAGATGCATTAGTGTATACCTTGTCAGAATCAGAGTTCCAGTACTTCCAGAAATCCACTCCCATATGTAACACAATGGTGTGATTAAAACCAGAAATGGGCCCAGATTGAAATAAAGTATGATGGTGTGTCATGTTAAATCTCTACCCAGTGTAATATTTTAGAGAAAACTCTAAACCAACCATCCTGGGACGGTTGACAGGAGAAGAGGAAAAATAATTTTAAGCTTACTGCAAGATCACTCATCTGCAGACACAGTATTTGCCTGTGGTAATTCAAGCTCTGTCCCTTTATTTGCTGCAGTTCAGTGAAGTGGTACTTTTGTCCATGTCTCCTGATGAAAAGCTAGAGTGTCTCTGGACTTCACTGAAAAGGTTGCAATTGATGGAAAAAATATCTCTAAAGTGGCAATGATGGGCACCTGAATATTTTTCAAGTGAAGAAGTAGCTACCTGAGAACAGCAGAAAAATGCATCAAGAAAAAGAATTTAACCTTAGTCACTGGGCATGCTGTGAAGCATCAAAAAAAATACAGTAGTGGCTAGAATTTTGTGCCACAATAATCAGAGGGGCAACCTGAAAAAATCTGAGCTCTTTTGAAAAACCTTGCTAAAGCTTTTTTATGTAATTGTAGTTGCAAAAAAAGATTTGGGGAAAACAGAGAGCGTAAGACAAAAAATTATGCTACTAGCCCAATTCTGCCTTACGACCAACATTTGGTATGTCAAATGGGTTTGTTAGCAGATCTCCATAACCACAGGAGTCATGTCTTCTATGTTTAAACCATTTCAAACCAAAGACTGATTTTTCACAAATACATACTTTGTGGAAAACTCAAGATTAGACCATCAATGGCTCCACCTTCATCCTTTTATCACTAAAGCTTTTTCAAGCTACAGTCCAAGCTCAAGTAGACCACTCAGTGCTTCACTTTATTCCTGCAGATGCTCAGCTCCAGACATCATCTTTGTCTCCTGTGAACCCATGATGATATTGGTATACAAACGCCACTGGGATTTCCAAATATGTGCATCAGACCACCTAACTAGGTTGGGATGGATACACGGTCCTGAGAAATCTCACGAGACTATCTAAACTACTGTGACAACCTGACCTATTCCACATGTACCAATTTTGTGAGTAGGAAGAGAGGGGCACTTTACATCTTGAAAGCCAGTAAAAATAGAGACTGCATCACATTTACCGAGTTATGTATTCCAAAGAGATGGACAAACCCTTCTTCAAAGAACATCCAGGGCAAAAGTTCCTGTCTAAATGTAAAAAGTTGCACTGAAGTCCCCATCTTGCCATAGTGGGTGCAGGACTACGTGCATGAAGGCAAGGGGAGAACACAGGCCTGGACCTACACACTGGCTTGGCACACCAAGGGATCAGTAGAAACTTGGAAAATTTGTACAAACAAGAAGACATTTGAGACAGCAAATGTAGATTTTATATTGTGGAGGATTCTAGATATGTACTTGAATTAGGTTCATGTCTTTTGTGTGGAAAAATCTGACCTGAAACATCCAATTTGTCTTGTTCAATCTAATAGTTAAAGAATACACTGTGTTATTACTACTGCAAAAAGGCAGGGAATTTTATGAGCTGATATGCTGGAGACAGAAACTGGCTGGGAGTGACTACTCTGGTATGTGAACTCCATTTCTTTCTGTGGCTTCAAAGCACAAGCACAACTCAACGTATTTTTTTACTAGAATTATCCTCTGGTAAGTTAGATATGGAAAACAGAATGTGTTTTAATTATTTTTTCCCCTCTTAATTAAGAAACTGTTAACAAGCCCAGCTGTATATTTCAATTGAATTTCTGTTACATAGAAAAAAATATTTTTCTTAGTATAATAATAGTATTCCTATTTCACTGGGTAAATATGTGATGATGTGTACAGAACGATTAACAAAGTTGAATACTTTGTTAGAAATATCAGATTACTTTGTAACTTTACAGCCTTGCAACACACATTTTTGCAAAACAGTAATTCCTCCGTAAGGGTCGAGCATCAGCTCAGTTACGCTCAGTGTAGGGAACAGAAATACCTTGATCCTGGCAAGTTTTAGGTGGGCTTTATTTATTCTAGAAATACTAGGTTTTCCCTTTTTTGTGTGTAAAACAGACACACACATAGCTTTCACTCTCAAGTGTCTTTCCTAAAAAAGAGGTAGAATTAGGAGGAGTCAGCCAAACCCTCAGCTAGTTCAAATCAGAACTTCACTGATTTAATTAGGCAATCCTGAAATTCTTACTTAGAAGAGCACTGCATCATGCTCTCCTCTACTCTTTTCTCTCCATATCCCTGTGAGCCAGCTCTCTTCCCTACTCACCTTCCTTCACATTAGCTCTTGGCCTCTCTCTTCCTCTTTCCTACACTCAGATTTTTCTACTTTATGTTTTCTGGATCTGTCTTAGGGCTCCTCATCTCTCTGTGTCAGTCAGAAGTTATTTGTCCCCATTTTCACAGCCCTGCATAGCTTACTGTGACTTCAGCCATCAAATCTCAGAGCTGTCTTCACTCTGTGTGCTACCACTCAATAATCATGCAAATGTCTTTCCACATTTCCTTTCTTGTTGCCTTTTACCAACCAGTTCTGCAGCAGAACCTTCTCCTATTTCTCCTTACTCTGGTTCCACATCTTTTTCTTGACAATTGAACACAATTCAGAGAATATAATCCTCATATCTTGAGGAGCACAAATGCTGAAGAGGAACATAGTAAAATAAGGCTTTCACTGTAGCTATTGGTTTTGCAACCATGCTTTCTGTGCTTAACAAATTATACAGATGCTTAAAACCATACAAGGTACAAGGCCATAAATTATTCAATTCCTTACTGATTATTTCATAAAAATACCTACTTATATAAGCTAACATACATAGTAATTAAAATACAACACATGTCTATGAAAACAAACTGCAAACAAGAACTGGAGAAAAAAGGAATAAAATTTGATTTCGTAAACACCGAGATTAAGAAGCTATTTTCAAGTGATAAGGGAGGTGAGGAGACTTCCAATAGATACCTCAGTGATGCCTCACTGAAAATCTTCTGAGAAAGCGGGGAAGTGTGAAATGGGAAAAGTGCACTGGAAAAGTGGTACCTTTCTACCAGCTACTTTTACACCTTTATATCCATGAGTTCTTCACAGTGCAAGAGCGGAGAGAGAGCAGGCTAAGCCTATGCAGGAACAGTGAAACAAAACTAGCTTCCTTTGTGGTCTAGAGCTTCGTGGAGTCTCTATCAGCACTGAAGGTACTAATGCACAATGCCACCTTCACATTAAGAGCAAAGAGCTGACTTCACAGTTCACATTGTTCAGGTCTTTAAATTCAGTCATCATCGTGAAGCCCTGCTCACTTTGGAGACTGAAAAACATTTAGGAGCTTTGAAACAATATCAAAAAGAGCACAGCCTTACCACACCCCTGGAAGAGCTTTTTGTTGGGGTTTAATGCTGCTCTCCTCCCTATGGTATGGCTAGGATGGTGTGAGAAAACCAGCCAAGGGTATTCCATCTGTGGATGGTGTGGTTTCAGCTAAACCAGGCTCTGAGGCTGTATGTTCTCTTCCCCCTTACATGCCTTTTTATTCATGTTATTTTCCTCTCCTTCCAGTTTATGAAAGCATGCTCTCACCAGGTCCTGAGACCTTAATGAGAGCCTGAACAGCACCACAGGTATTTGTGCAAACAGGTAATTATCTAGGCTTCTCCACATTCAAAAGTGCAGGTGATATTCCCCCTCCTCCCCCCTTTCTTTTCCCCTACATAATTTTATTATTCAATTTTTGCATGGCTTTTACAACACAGAAGAAAGAACATCCATTAGAAGAAAATTCAAGTTGCCTTTTCACCCAGCACTTTTGAGTTAATATTAATTTTCTTGGAATTTGCTGATAAACAAATAATGTATCCTGAATTCCACTTTAAAAATCCTATTAAATATCCTGTAGTAAGCAAATGTAAGCCAGGTTGTAAGAGTAAATGTCACATTAAAATATGTTACAAATAGTGGCAACCGATATTTATTGGCCTGCACGTCTGCAAGTCCTTTTTTGGCCTTGAAGTGTCTGATCCTATGAAAAGTTGTGGCTTAATGGGATAATCAAATAATTAATATAGCTGTATATTTTCTCTTTCTTTGCAGGTTCTTAGAGCAGCTTGGCTGATAAAGATATGGCCTTTTTTGGAGGATTTTGTCTGTAAGATATTTGGATCAGGAAAAAACTTGGAAGTTTGGTGGTATTTATAGCCTGATTTTGAATGGTAATGTCAGCAATCAGTTTACAGATGTTTTGCTCTGTGGAAGAACTGGACAGATTTACAATTTTTCCACAGGCAAGTATAAAATGCATTAATTACTCATTGCTTGTTATTATTTTCTTATCATCGATAGGATATTTTCTTACATTGATGGTGGACTTGCAGTTTTGGGTTAATGGTTGAATTTTATGAATTTAATGGTCTTTTCCAGCCTAAATGATTCACTGATCATATTTTAAATGAAATAACAGTCTGGTCAGAATACAAGGAAAACCAAGCTGGATAAACTGCTTAAAATTCAACCAAACCCAGACAAATTGCAAACAAGTTCGAGTGACTACAGCCAGGGAGACTCCATCCTGGAGTGCTGTAATGGGAAGCTCTTAAAAATCCGTGTTTGTTTGCTGGTCCATGCAAAAATGCTGAGCCAGGCACGGCCAGCTCCTTGTGGGCAGAAAACTCCTGATGACCGTGCACGGCGTGGAGACTCTGCTGTGCCCTTCAGGGGTCAGGGACTCAGTGATGACTTTTGGCAAGCCAGGGCTGATGTCTGTTGGGGAGCAGCTCCGGAGCTGTGACTGCAGCTCATCCCACGGGCAATTTATCCCTGCAGCAATGCCAGTGAGAGGCCCATGAAATGTTATGGCCTATGAAAATTACATCTCTTAAGAACAGCGGAGCTTAACGGGCAAGGCAAACGTGCTTTTTGCAAGTAACTGAGAACTTCAGCCTCTAGCACTTCTTGGTAGTACTGGGGTTTTTTAAACACACTAAATAAATTCCTAAAGATGCAAACAGACAACAAAAAACACTCAGGCAAATCCTGCCAATTACTCATCTATCTCTGAGTTGCCTCATAGTGATAAAAGTCTGGTCTTCAACTGAAACAAAAATAATTTCATTTCATCTCAGATCAAACCAGAAACAAATGGTTTGGTCTTTGGAAAACTCTTGGAATTTTACATTTAAAAAAGCTTAAATAGATTTTCTTTGCACTAATTATTTCTGTTTGCGAGTCAAGGCATAAAGCACCAATGATAAAATGCCACAATAAGGAACATTTTTGTAGAATTTCCAGTCTTAATTGGAAGCAGGAAAAAACAAACAAAAAATCAGCTCAAAATCTTTTCTCTCAAGACTTTCATGACACAGTTTGAAAATCCAAGAGATTTGGATGAGTCTGAAAGGCTCCACATGATGCAATTTTCTGCTCTATTCTCTGGATGTTTATCCACTGCTATTTTATTGAGATGACTAAGATGATATTGCTCTCTAGAACAGATTATCAAATTTGTCTTGTGCTGTAACCAGATGGCCTCTGCCTGTGTTTAAATGCAAGTCTAAATACACCTTAGAATACTTTCTGTTATTTTTATTTGTATAATTAGCTGATTAAATTGAATTTGTGATTTTTTTTCCCACTCAGTTCCTTTTATTCCCCAGAGGTATGGAAGTCCTGAAATGTTTTATCCTAGACAACTACCTGTAGCTGATACCTGTGGCTTTTTTCCAGGGACACATCAATACCAAGCTATTAGGACAATTATTTGTTTGCAGTCAGGTCTAAAAAAAAAAAGGCCAAATAAAATCCCAAATGATTTTTCACATCAGAATGGTTTCCTGCATCTAGGCTGAAGTGAATGCAGTTACAATGTATTTTAGTGAAGAGCAACTGCAGAATTTCTGAACAGCTCTTGCAGCTTAAGATGCACATTCCAATAAAATTAAAGTGCTAGCTGGCTACAGACAGTATTTTCTAGTACAAAGTGCTGTCCCAAAGCTTGTTTTTATTATGATACTAAAAATTATTAAAGTAAAGCACTACAAAGTTCATCTTCTAATAAATATTTCTTTTATAGTTATGGCTGCATCACAAATTAAGCTATGTACAAACTATACCTGGTTATTCCTTTACTGACTCCTTACAAGGTAAGTAGATATAACAAGGCTAAAACCCCCTATCTGGTTTCCAAAAGACAGGATTTTATTATTTTGAATTTCACAGATACGAACTTTTAGATAAAAAATGGAATCTTACTTTACTTCACATTAATCAGCACAACACAACATGTTTTATCAGTAGCAATAGCCTGTGTGTATATATTAAAAACACATATTTGCTTGCTTATTATTGGAATGCTTCTACTGGTCCACAGAGTTAGTTCTCTTCTTTTTCAGGTAAGAAGAATATTAAGAGTAGTTGGTTGGAAGAAAAAATAAATGGAGTACAAAATGGAGGAAATACTGTATCCCCTAAATGAGGTCAGGCCCTTTCAAGTTTGTTGGTTTTTGGAAGGATTTGATATACAAGTTTCAAGATGCTTTTCCACTTTAAGACATGCATCTCTGAACATAACTTGAAGGCTCAAAGGCCAGAAGTCCAAGAACCCTCTTTAAGTCAGTGGCAATTCAGAGAATTTTCATGAGAGAGCTAAAATAGCTGGTATGAATCCACTGGAATAAAAAAATCTGCCCTATTGTGTGTTACTCATGTGTGTTACTTGGTTACTAAGACAGCCTTAAATAAAAACATGTGGATTATATAATAATATATAATTGTTTAGTTTTTGTAATATACCCTCACCTAAGTAGATAATTGGCAATGAGGACTGAACATGAGAACTTTTGACCTGAAATTACTCTTTATTTTTTTTTTTTCTGGATTCAACAAGAACATGCTCTCTGTTCTCTCAACACTTAAAACAATTTACAATGGTCAAGATTTTTTTATTTAAAAGATGTGCTTAGAGAAGATTGAATAGTTCGTGGAAGCTGAGGGAAGATATCCAACATAGTGGCATCTATCTTCAAACAGGAAAAATTACAACACAGATGCTGGCATTGACAGCACTTAAATCAATATTCTGGAAGTATCACATGTGTAATTACCTGTCAGTGAAAAAGAATCAAGAGAATGTCCAGGAAATGCCATTTATGTTTAGTTTTTCTCACACACGTGTGTTTCTCTCACACATTTACTAAAGGTAGATGTTCAAATATGCATCACACCAGTTCTTGAAAAGAACATAAAAGGCAGAGACAACATAATACAAGAGGATGTGTCCTAAAATTGTTTCTCATCTTTATCCATTTGTGGAGAGCTGTCCTTTCACAAGGATTAGCACAGATCTGACAGGGTAAAATCCTGGCCTGCTGGAGTCAATAAAAGTTTTGCTATTGGTGTCATTGGATTGGAATTTCTTCTATTACCTTTAGACACCTGGACAGCTGCCTGAACATCTGCTGATGTTGTCTCTAAAAAGTCAAAGTGCAGTTTCTTACAAATACTCTGATCCACTGGTGAGGACAACTTCATCCCATTAAAAAGTACCTACAAATTAGGGTTCAGTAGAAGTTGCTGTGCCTGAGTTGTTTGGTAGATTTATTATGAAGCCCTCTCACTTGAGAAAACATAATCAAATACTTTCTTGCTTCCCAGAACCACATTCTTTCAGACCCCCATCAAAACATGGTGTAGTAAACCATTTTTCCAAGGGTACACAGGAGGTCTGTGGCAAAGCTAAAAATTCAGAGTCCTGTGAAATTGTTTGAACATATTCCTCTTTTTTTTTTTTTAGACGTTCCAATCAAGAACAAGAACATGAGGAAAAAACATGAGGGAGGTTTATACTGGTGAACTAACATGTTTCAAGCTCAGCGTTTCCTAGAAGTACAATGAATTAAAGTTCAAGGCAAACATGCACAAACATAAGCCAGGTTATTTCTCAATTTATGATCATATATGCATACATCAAAATATTTGTGTATCTCTGCTTACGAAGGCACAAGGAACAAGCAAGGGTCTGCCTATGAATGGCAATATTTATGTGACCATTTCTAGAACAGTGACAAGAAGAATACAAAAACTATATTAAAACAGAAGAGAGTTTAGAGAGATCTCACTACAGCTGCTAAGTATTAACTCTTTTCACATTTCATCTCTGTCTCTCACTTTTTGTATTTAATGTAGTCTTCCTAACTAGGCTTTCCAATTATACAGATTTCCTTTAAATTGTAATTATGTGGAAAAAACAAATGTATTTTCTAAAAATGACTGTTTTCATAAAAGCAGGGTGATTTCCAGGAACCCAGCCTCACCAGGCTCACTGATGTTAAAAACAATTAATGGTACAGTCTATTAGTCCAAAGCACAATTGCCTGATATATAGATGGCATTAAATTTTGGTTACATGTTCTTGCTATGTTCATGTTCAGGGAGACTTAACAGTACCTGCCTGTCTCAAGGGTACGTGCTCTGAAAAAAGTTTTCATTCTTTTAATGTTTCACCTTATCTCCAATCACTTCAAACAACTTGCACTGAGCTAGTCTGAGTAATTTGACAGAACATTTTCAGAAACACAGCGAGAAACATCCAGCCTTGCTACAAGACTGTTCAATTCTTCAGCAGGGCACAAAGCCCCTCCACCTCCTTCCACAACTCCGAAATATCCTTTTCCCTAGACAGTGCAAGGCACTTGCTTGAGTAAGCACAAGACATCACAACAGCAACAAAATATACAGTAGTGTTTAAAACTCTGACCTTAAGGTTAACCAAATACATTCAAGGCCTCAAGAAAGATCGTGCTGGAGAGGGGGGGAAAAGAATTCTGGAAAGGCTGAGGAACATAAAATTAAAACCTTTTGTAGGTGGTCATACTGTCAGTATGTTGGAATCAGATATGTAAAAAAAGGCACATCCAGGTGACTTCCCTGCTCTCAGCATTAAACCACAGCTCCCAGTATGAAGAGTAAATGTTAGTATTCATATCATATAATATTGTACATGTACATTGAATTTTTAACTTCAACTTATTTGGACTCCTTTGTAACCTAAATAGAACAGTTGTTCCAAGTTCCCACACATGAAAACTTGATGTTTATATGAGAATGAGTCTCTCCAGGAGTCAGAAACAGAAAGTATTCTAATTTAACTAAAAAGAGCTGGCAGTTACAGTTCCACGCTGCCATAAGTACATGGACACTTCCACTGAGTGCAGTGGGCAATACCTCACACAGGGTAAAACATCCGTGAAAGATTCTGCAGGGATGAGGCCAGGGATTCTTTTCCTTCTCGTAAACCAGAAACAGAACACCAAAAGACTGTTTCAGGAAAAACTATATTAAACAGAGGACTAATACATTAATTTTGCAGAATTTGATGCTAACCAGAAGACTGTGGCCTGGGCTGAGGTACAAACTGTCAGTGTGGTAATATTTATAGAGTGAAGTTAACACTTACAAATACAGTGATAAAATACAAAACACACAAAGCCCATGCAAGGAGACCCTCCAGATAAAGAGGCAGCCCAAGATGGCATATTTTTACCTAAGGTACTTTTCAAATCTAGTGTTTCTCCAACATACTTCCCACCCCAAGTACTGAGGTCTTGTAATCTCTAAAGCACTTCAAGACAAAATTTTCAGCTTCTTGGGAAATGCTGGTGTCAGAAACAATGGCACAGTGCAAGCATTAATACAGAGAAGTGAAAGAGCCCTAACCATTCTAAATTCAGATCAAACCTTTGTTGCAAGCTCACTTTTAAAGTGTAACGTAGCAATTACCTATTGCAATGCCATGCTGTTAAAGTTGTTTACCAGATTTAGAGAAACCTGATGCACTTAGAAAACACAAATAAAATCCCACTACTCTTGCAATGAGTAATTAACCATATTTTCAGCTTTGCCTTCAGCATATGGCTGCCACTGGTAGGAAGGTAGAATTCCAGTAAGAGAAGGCAAGAGCATACTTTTGTCCCATTTAATTTGCCAAGCCATTCTGTTTCTTGTGGATTTAGTAACATATTACAGCCTTCAGTGAACAGTAATCATTGGAAGTATTAGGAAACAGAAGCTGAGGATTAACCTTGCATTAAAACTACTGTTGACCTTATAAGAGTGATTATTTATTAGTCTGTGAAAATCATGACATAACCTCACAGCTCATATAACTATTCAGGTGTATTATAAAAATAAATAAATACCATCCTTCTCTCACAACCAACAGCACTACACTTGAAATCACTTGCACTTGAAGTTTTAATACTGATGTTTAACAGATCAACACAAATACAACATTCAGATTATTGTTACGATTAAAGGGTTTATCGGTAAATATAATAATTTCTGCATGATTAAAAAAATGCCCACCAAAAAAGAAAGACTCCAGCTTGCTTTGTATCTAAGCTGAGTAAAGAATTTTGTTTAGAACACATAGAGTTAAAAAGCAACTACTTGGTCATACTCAGTTGTTTGTGCAGCACCAAATTTAAATCCAAGAGAGATTATGAGAAAATTTGCTGCAGGCTGTCAGACCTCATTAAGTTAATGGAACTGGTAAATTGGCACATTTCCAGCACATTGTAGAAAGAAAAGCGCTTTCAGCTCAAGAGCGAAGGAGATCTAGTTTCGGTTTGGCAGCTAAAGGAGATTATTAGCTATAAATAATGGCTGCACTGAGATGACTTATATGGGATTGCTTGACCAAAATGAAGTTGAAGAGACAAAAAACATTAACATTTTGAAATGAATGATACAGTCTCTTTGTTGGATGGAATCTAGAACAGCTTTGTAGACATTTTCCTTTTAAAGCCTTACTATTTACAAAATCATCTAAAAGTCTTCATAACAAGCTTAGCTACCACTGAACTCATTAACTGAGAGAAAATTCTTCTCTTTGTTGAGCCTTTGAATCTCTTTAAAAGATGCTACAAACCAGTGCTTCAGTGTGAGGTGGCAATGTGCTGTGATGTACTAATATATTGGTATAAAAGTATTATATTATTTTGGTCTGAATTACTGTGGTATGTTTTCAGAGCCAGGACAGCAGAAGGACATCAGTACCCACAGAGGGCATGGAGTAGAAATCAGCAGACCCGGGAGATGCTGGTTTCCTGAGACATCAGAAAAGACAAAATGTGGAACAATGTGTGTGTGTGTGAGATAGAGATAGAGATAGAGATAGAGATAGAGATAGATAGAGAGAGAGAGAGAGAGAGAGAGAGAGAGAGAGAGAGGAATTTCTCTTGCAGATGAGATCTGCATTGTCTTACATTTACATTTCTTACCTATTTCTTACCTCAAGTTTTTAAATGGTAAACCATCCTAAATGGTGAACTAAAGAAGATCAGATTATCCTCTGAATCTATACCAATAAACGCAGATGCTGGGGCTTACTTAGATACTGAGATCTGCAAAGTTTGAGATTTCAAATATCCCTATGGGCAGGAACTGGTTCTATCAATTTACTTATCTGATTTGAAGTCGACTGGATATTTTTCCATTCTTCTGTGGTGAAGTTTTTGGAAACAGGTGCTGATTCACAGCACTTTTTTAAAAAAGCGCAAAGCCGTATTCCTTCTGCATAAAAATGAGAACAAGACTTCTACCGTTTACTTAATTAACTCTTTCTCTGTCCTCTTATTGTTTCTCTGGAACTCATTTTAAAGGACAATGAGGCCAGTTTCTGTGTGTGTGTATTTCGGCCTCAGCTTTTTTGTCGAGCGGTCGGTGCAGCGGTGCCCGTGAGCCAGTTTGGTACGGACACCTGTCACCTCGCAAACTGGATTAGCATCACGTAGATCCCTTGTCAGCACCGCACTGGAGGGACATTCACTTCTGAGCAACCCAGTCCAAACTGAATCCAACCACCTTTGCTCACGGTACGGCCCATTTCCCCAGGCACACAGGCACAGTGGGTGCAGAGGCACTTCAGTACCTGCACGCGTCTGCTTTTACTTTAGATTTACTGCTGAGTGACTACTGAATTCTGCCAAAGAAAGTAAACATCAGGTTCCCTCCCTATGAATGAAAGCTTTATTATGCTCTAAAAAATTCTGCACAGAAAAGGCTGCCTCCAACTACCAGCTGAGCTAAATGTAAAAAAGCAACAAAACCCCCCAAAAACGCAAAAAAAAAATGTACGTGGTAACACACAGTGCTTTCATCAGGGATCTCAAGGAGGAATATATCAGAATGTAGGAACACCAGTCATATTCTGATGCTGCAAGGCCAGTTTGATGAGTTAGGCATACTAAAACAACCTTAACACACTGCATCCCTCACACAGTGGGTAGAAATTCAGCATCTAACACTTACTCACACTCTCCCCCACTCCAAAATACCCACCAACCTGAAATCACTTCTTATTTTTAATACTGCTCAAGAGTAGCTTACATCCTCAAGACAATAAAATTCAGCATGTGAATGTTTCTGCAGGAATACTCACTAGGAAAATTTAGGTTACTACGCTACTCTGTAACAGAACACCAGCATTCCTGCATGAAGTCCTCTCCATCCTTTATGAAAGGATAAATGAAAATCAGAGCTAAATAGTTTATCCAAGTGTTCTGCTTGAATAGAAAACTAAATTGACTCTTCCTTCTCAAAGCACCTTTCTTTTCTAAACACAGAGGCCAAAGGGAAGGCATATGGAAATAACAGCTACCATCACAAAGACCAAAATTCACCTATCCAAAAAATATACTTTGGAACAGTTTTAACTCTTTTTTTCTCCATATACAAAGAAGTGAAGAATGACTGACCACAGTTTCAATTAAATGTTAAAGGTCAATATAATACTTAAACAACTAAGTAATAAAACTGCAAGCAAATACAAACAGGCAGTTTCTCCTACTATCTCTTTTAATAATGCAGAAAAACCATTTTTTCACTTGCAACTTTTAAAGTATATAAGTAGACTTACTTTTCTCCCATTACAAGATTATATTCTTTATGCACTACAGATTTATAACCAGATCTCTCATTAATATACCCAAGCAGTGCAGAGAGGATCCTGGTCAGCAAATCCACCCCCAGAGACCTGAAGTACTAAGTACCTTCTGATATTCTTCTCTAGACACCTAATGTAAATGAAATAAAACACAAATGAGAGGGTTCTCCAAACCTAGGAACATTACAGATTTTGCAGTCTAGTTGATCACACCTTTTAACGGAACTCTTTTGAACCCTTACAGATTAAACATTAAATATAGGCATATTGCCTAACCAGCTGAATGTTATAAACCTTGACAGGAGTAAGGACCACTCATATTTCTCATGGTACAGTTACATCACTGTTTTATATGTGTACTATAAGCCAGAAAATGTAAACTGATGCCTGAAGGCAGGAATCTCCTAATGAAGGTAAAGACTTAAAACAGGCAAGAAAGGAAGGAGCAGAGAAAGACAATTCTTCACTGTCAGGGTGGTGAGGCACTGGCACAGGTTGCCCAGAGAAGCTGTGGATGCCCCATCCCTGGCAGTGTTCCAGGCTAGGTTGGATGGGGCTCTGAGCGACCTGGTCAAGTAGAAGGTGTCCCTGTCCAAGGCAGGATAGATGACCTTTAAAGGTCCCTTCCAACCCAAACTATTTCATGATTCAATGACAACTGACAGTTACTTGAGCCAAGGCAAAATTATGATTCTATGGTTCTAAGGTATTTGAGCACATGAACAGACTCACTAGATAGAGGCTTGGTTATATAGCTCATTTCGTGGAGGAAACAAGTATAAAACAGCCTGAATAGAGTGTCCTAATTTTGAGTGCAAGATATTCCAGAAAAAACAATATTCAAAGAAGGAATATTCTGCTTCAATAGTTGCTGGTAGTAGCTGAAAGTGGCAGTATACTGAATTTTATTGATCAAACTATAACTTTACATACACCAGCACTACACACTGCATTGTGTCCCGTGCCTTCCTACTTGGACACATTAACAGGTTTTGACCACTTGCCTACAGTAATTACATCAATTTCCGTAGCGGTTTCACCCACTTCCAGCTGTTAACCGGGAACTCTTTTGTTCTTAATGTACGCCAAACCAAACAGAAACCAAAATTACTTGTTTGCTATCAGTCTTTTGGGTGCATATCAAGTCTGTCACCCTGAAGATATAATTAAAGTCCTCATCCTTGTTAATTATGACCATAACAAAGAAATAAGTAAGATTCTACGGTAAAATTAGTTTTATAAAAGGTCTTGTTCAGTTGTAAATTGCTAATCAATTCTTCTCTATCTGACCCTGAGTATAAACAATACATTGCTTCAAACACAGCTGGCTGTATATCTGTAATATTCTCTGCATCCTAGAACTGCATATGCAGGCTTTAGTTTTCAATCAGTGCCAGATAAACTTTTTTTTTTAAGGAAAGTGGCTATAAGAAGATGTATTTAGTATGATTTTCTAGTTTCAGTTTAATTTCAAGTATCTTTAAGTACATACTCCTAACAGTTTATTCCTAAAAGGAAGTTCCTTATTTTTAGTCTCTTTAAAAGCTCCCCTCCACCTCTCCTGACTTCTGCAAGGCAGTATATGCATCACTTTGAAAACACCTGTGTTTATCTGTAATTTATTGTTTCATATGTATTCTTTTTTTTGTAAATAGTTACAGTCTTTCATTCTGAGGCTATTATATGTATATATTTTTTATAAAATATTTTTTTCACTCTGTACTATTTATGAGTAACTATGTCCTTCACAGAACTCATTCCTGCACAGAACTTAATTTTTGCCATTGAAATTAATTTTTTGAGCTATTCAGGATTAAAGAGAGGTCAATAAACCAATTACTTTGGGCAACGGTGCAAAATCAGTACTAGTAAAGTAATTAATGCTCTTTTCATTGTTTCCACATCATGGAGTGTTAATAAATTGGGCTTTTGTCACTATCCAGTAATTTCTTTACAACAAATTTCTTCATTCCAATCCATCTTATTTTATGGCTCCCTGTTAATACTTTAAAATACCAGACTAATTAGGTTTGCATTTACACCGTTAAGTCACAAGCTCCATTTTCATCTCTGTCCAGACTCTCTATTTTCTGATATTCCTAATGAGGCAATACTTTTATTTAAAGGGTGTGATCCTTTAAAGAATTTCTAGTGGCTTATTAGTTATGTGAAGAGGATCTTTCAGGAGTTCCCACGTATATCGCTTAAGCGCGGCACACACATTAGCCACGAACGCTGGCGCACCATTAAATCCAGGACCTCCTAGAACCTGGAGTTCATCTTTTTACAGGATCCGCCTGTTTGCAACTGCAGCACTTTAATTACTCCCTTCCCTCATATTATTTTGACTCATTTCATGCATTTGTAATGTGCTCGACTGTGGCACAAGCTCAAACATCTTTGCCTCCAGCGGAGGTGAAGAGAATAAGTAGGACTGGGCAATGTCATCACTCAGGATGACTGTGGGACAGAGAAGAGGGCTTTCCCCATATTTCAACCAAGGTCACATGATGTTGTATCTTCCAAGGGTACCATCAGGAAACACACAATTCAATAAGGAAGCCACGTCACAGGCAGCAATTCACCCGAGTATTTCATAGTGACCCACAAGGAAAAGGCGCCTTCTCCGTTAAACACAACTCAACCTCTTTCCTGTCAGGAACAGGAAAATGAGAAAAGACAGTAATTTCTCTTCTGCAACGTGAACTGATGTGAATTTTTACTCTAAAAGGGACAGAAGTGAATAACTTGAGTGTCTTCCTTTAAAAAGGAAATTGCAACAGTAGGAGGATCCCTCTTGTTGAAAACAACTGCATAAACCAAAAATCTTTTAAGGACATTTTTTTCCTGGGATAGGTGGATGGGTAAAAAAAAAAAAAAAATAAACATTCTATATTCTCTCACCTAGATGATACTCCTGAGGTTTACAGAGAAAAAAACCAAGGTCACATGATGCTGGTCTTGGCTGGTGTAGAGTTAATTTTCGTGATAGTAGCCAATAGGGGCTGTGTTTCAGATATGCTGGAAACAGCTCTGGTAATGCAGGGATATTTTAATTATTGCTGAGCAGGGCTTGCACAGAGCCAAGGCCTTTTCTGCCTCTCAACCCCACCAGTGGGGAGGCTGGGAGAGCACAAGAAGCTGGGAGGGACAGTCAGGACAGCTGACCCCAGCTGCCCAGAGGGACACTGCTCACCATATGGCGTCAGGCTCAGTTATAAAGCTGGGCAAGAAGGTGGAAGGAGGGACGTTTGGAGTGATGACGTTTGCCTTTCCTGGTCACTGTTACATGTGATGGAGCCTGGCTGAACACTGCCTGCCCTTGGGAAGGGGGGAATCAATTCCTTGCTTTGCTTGCACCTGTGGCTTTTGCTTTACAATGTTAAATTGTCTTTACCTCAACCAACAAGCTTTCCCACTTTTCCCTTATGATTCTCTCCCCCATCCCACCATGGAGGGCATGAGGGAGCAGCTGTGTGAGGTTGGCTACACCCTTGTTTCTAGCAGGTCAGCTAACCCAATTGGAGAAAACTGAGCTTTCTTGAGTCCCTGAAGAAAATGCAACGATCTGCAACCCAGACCTTCTGTGAGGAAAAATACTCTGCATGGTAGCATCATGAGTGGAATCAATGGTCAGTATCACTGCACCTCAAATGCTTCTCATGCCTTGGAAATGTGTTTGCAATTAGTCCTCCCTCCTCAGATGCTGAGGTTCTACACATTGACATGAATGTTGTGGTGAATATACAGGTAACAATGAGATCTGAGCACGTACTTCAAGCCATTCTGAAGCCAAGAATTATGCCTGTACCTTAAATGTGTTTTTCTGGTCCTTCTCCGATTTCTGAGCTGCTTGCGGTGAAGGGAGGGAAGGGATAAGAGCCAAGCATGCCAAACACAGCCTACATCACCATCTCTGCTTCACTCAGAGGTGAATGAAGTCATTAACTTGAAAATCTGGACTTGGAAGAAGTTTGAAACCACTTACAACCTCCAAAATTCCACCTGGGAGATAATTTGCCAAGGTGCTAAGTGGAGACAGAGCCAAAGTTCCCGGTTCAGCCAACCCAGCTGTATGGCAGGAGCCTCCTGCCAAGAACGTGAAGGTAGAGAATTGCAAAGTCAGATATAAGACTGAGCAATTTTCACAATCACACACCCAATTTAAATCCCTACACTGATGTTTGTAAAAGGCCTTGAAGATGAAAAGTACTGTGCACAATAAGCCCCGAGTAAAATTATTAAAACCAACATTTCATGAAAAGAGATTAATTATGTTATTACTGTTTGCACATGTGAATTTTCCATAAAAATAGAAATCTGGGCCCCAGTTCAACCAAGCATTTTAACATGTGTCTGACTTATAAGCACATGAGTAGTCCCATTTCAGTTAATGAGACCATTCCTGCTCAAAAGTTAGGCATGTGTTCCACTACCTGTGGCCATGGGATTAGAGACACAGGCACAAAGAGAGAGGCACCAGCTCTTTAGGCATCTTGACCTCAGATAGCGACGTGTTATCTCAGAAGCACGTAATCACCTAGGTAAAAGTCTCTGCCCATAAATGTGACCTACATGCCTGAAAGTTTGCCACATGGATGAGCCAGCATGTCCTGATATTGTCCCACAGGTAGGCACCTACAGATCTCTCCAAAGCTGCCTGGTGTTAAGGACATGACTACTTGATGAAACCTTGTCCACACCTTGGCTTTGAAATTCTACTATTGACTCCTACAACTTGCTGAGTACCTAAAGCCAAATTTCCCTCTTCCCAACCTTGCATAGCACAAACAAAACTGCATGGAGGTGATTCCAGTTCTACAACTGCCTGTAAAGCCTTTACCACTCTACTGAGTTTAAAAGGCACAGAGCTACCTTTGAGGAATAGGGTTAAATGCCAGTAAAATTCAGAGGAAAAATGAAAACAATGGTGAAAATTTATTCACAGGTTTTTAAAATAAAAGATTTCAGCATATTAAATTCTGAGTGAATACTGCTCTTTAAGGAAACTGAAGGAAAAAGAAATTCTCTAGACAATGTATTTCAGAAATTTCCATGGCAAATACTGTTCTTGTAGTTCCTTTATTGTCTATACTTTTAATTGACTGGAGAGCACTGCTACTACTATCTCCACTTACCTCACTTCCTTAGATGGAGGATGAAACATAATAGCTTATGTGTCTGAATATTTATTAATTTTATGCTCTTCATTCTTTAAAGGACTCCTTAAGCTCCTCTTGAACTGTTGTCTTTAAAAGTTAATTCCAGGTGGAAAACAAAGCACTAAGCAAAAAGAGCTCAAGACTCAACTTTCTTTTTAAACTCTGAACAATGCACAATAACTGCTCTTTCCTGTGGTCACAATTATTGCAGAGAGACCAGAAGGAGGTTCTTCTAATTAATTTCTATGCAATTTCCATCTTAAGAAAGTGACCCTACCACTGAATTTTGCTTCCTGGAACGGCTTATGGATTATGTACGAAGAAACTGACTCATTAAAAGAGAATCAAAGGACATTTCTCAGAAAAAGAAACCGCTCTCTTCCCTGTTTTAGTGACCCATGTATTATTTTGTGATACACAAAATCTGTCAGACACCTATTAGTCCATCTAGTGAAGTACATATTCTGCTCCCAGAGATTCAATACCTTCTATATTTTCAGATCAATGTAGCAGGAATTTTTTCAGTGTAAATAAAACCTATACAGATGGTGATGTTTGGAAGTCGAACTCTCTTTACTGCTTGAAGAATATCTGCTTTGCTTTGCAAGCACCCATCAAGTGACGCGACTGAGAGCACCTAAAAACCTCCAAGAAATAATAACAGAGGAAAGAAGGCAATTCTGGCAGACCGAGGATATGCTTTTAGGTAAAGAAACTTTGCACCTGGTGCCCTCTTTGTAAAAAAAAAAAAAAAAAAAAAAAAAAAAAAAAAAAAAAAAAAAGAAAGAAAAGAAGAAAAGTAATTTCTTTGGAACTGAACACCACTTTGAAAGAAAAATCTGGATAAAGTGAATACTAGAGAGAAAGCAAATCCCTTATCTTTTTGGAATAAGAACAATAGGACTCTTTAATTAGAGATATTTCATATAGGATTAATTAAGATGCTGCATAATGTAAAAAGAGTGAAGCACAGAAACTAGCAGGAAACTTGTGAATGCTGCATTTAACAGCCACGTGAAATACCTTTATTACTTGATGTCCTCTTGCATAAAAACCATGGCAAAGTTTTTCTTCCTACACTTAAGAATATCCACTTGCTAATTTACTCTGTTTTGACATTCTCTTACACACACACATGTGTAGATACACTCCTTGTAGCTGTGAGAACTCTCCATCTGGTCTGCAAACTGTAGAATTTCCTTTCCCATCTATCTCAGAAATATAGTCCCATGACCCACGGGTCACCATCTGCTCAGTTACACTGGCACAATGCCTAGTATGCTTGAGGTAATGCCACCATCCTTTCCTCCAATTGTAAACTCCCAACAAGGCAGACATCTACCAGAGTGTTTGCACACAATGAGGCAGCTCCCAGTGAGATTATAGTTAAGACACCACAGAAATTCCCTTCATCTACAGTAGCCTAGGATGTGGGAATGACCAAAGACACATGCAGTCTCTCTTGATCAAAGGTCATTCTAAGGAACAAAGCAGTCAGTGCTGATGTGTCCAAGATAGCATAATATAACACACACACATAATTGTGTCCAGCATGTGTGGTTCCCCCCCAGTTCCTCTCTTAATGATCTTTGCTTCACTCAGTATTCATTTGCGTACAATCTCCTATTCTCAGGATGCCCTAGAGCAGAACAAATTATACTAAACATAAGTGAAATCAAACAAAGTTTTCATTGACTACCATTCATAACATTTACAAACAAGTCTCTTGTGTTAAGTTTCTCAGAAATAATTGGCAGGTTCAGTTTTACACCACTAGATATTCTACTTTTTTTTTTAAAGGTGTACCTATAATACAGTAACAAAAAAAACCTCACGTGACTTGTTTATTAAGAATAAAGGTAGCAGAAAATGGAGAAGCTTTTGCAGCATAAAACCCAGTAGATAGGAACAAATATAAAATTTAACCAAATTAGAAACTGTGTGTGGAAAGATATTTTTCACTTTTTTTCAAGTGCTATTAAATATTAAAAAAAACCCCCTAGGAATGGTTTTTCTCTGGCTTATGCAGCAGACATTACAGGTAGAAGTCTTCTTTTACAGTGCTCCAATGGTGTAAGTCCAGGGTAAGAGAAAAATACATTTGAAATTTACCTCTATATTGTACTTTTCTTTTGAGTCCCATTACAAGGAAACACTCCATCAATTTTTGTTGCACATTTTTCTGTGCCTCACTGGCTAGCTAGTGTTCTGAAACAACAAGCCAAAAGCCCACTGGCAGAACAAAACCAAAACAGGCCTTTTTCTACAAATTGATGCCATTTGTAGCATGTGCTTCTCCCTAAGCTATCATTTCAGCTTCATTACTCAACTGCCTAACACTTTATTCAGGTAACATTACACTGGAAGAGTAATTTCAGCAACATTATGGTTATTAATCCTCAAGAATGCCAAAGCTAAAAATAAAATCCAAACAGTGTGAGAATCCAGGCAGAGTTACGACAGCATTTCTCAAGGGATCAAAATGCCATTACGTTCACTCCTTAGGGGGAATTTTCTCCTCCAAGCTTCAATCTTGCAAGAGGAGAGGCCGGACCTCTGGCAGGCTGAGTGTGTGTGCTCACGGGCCAACATCAGTGTTTCCCTCAGTACAGCCACACACACTGATGAGGCAAAGCTCCACGGGTTTCTGCCTGAACTCAGCCCGCATCACTCAAGTGGGTTTGGGTGACAAGAAACGCACATTGAGGAGATTGCTTGCAACTCTCTTCCTTTTTAACTGAAGGGAAATGATCTTGTCATCAGAACAACAGAGAAACTTGGGTCCTTCTTGGAGCATTCCTTGACAGCACTAAAAAGTAGCATCTGTGATTTAACCCCCACTCATCTACATTTTGCAGATGAAAACCCCTTTTTCGTTCTAACTGGAAATTAGAGCAAGCAACATAAAGCTGTGCAGTCAGACAAGGTTCTTGGAATTCACAGCATGTTCATCTCCAGAAGGTAGATTCCAGCTTGTGGCACAGTGCACAAAGCCACCTACAACAACCTGTTTCTACGCAAGCTGAAAACCTAATTACACTGACTGTTTTTGATAATCCAGCTAAATATGCACTTACTTTGGTGTCTTAATGCCTTTGACATGATCTAAATTCAGAAGCAGCAGAAGCACACATTATTAGGGAGAGCTGGAGCTGGTGATGGTAAGGATGTCTGTGTCATTTCCACATATACATATAGGAGAATCATCAAACATTAAGGAATGGGGAAGAATTTTCTTAGCTGGAAAATAGCTGTAAGGCAACCACTTGACTTCTAGAACCTTTTTCTTCTTCTATATTTGAAAGTAACTTGATTTTGCTATTGAAGATCCGTATTATTTCTCAGCCTCTGCTAGTGCTTCAGCATGTGACCAGACTACATTTTCTTTTCTTTGTGCTAATTTGCAAAATCTCCTTACTAAACTTTAAATGAAGGGACAGTCATAGCAATGGCTGGCTGCAATCTTCCTGATTGTTTCCTGTGTTGATACTTAATATTCATCACCATGCTGTCAGAAAACATAATAGGAAAACGGTCTGAGTAGATACAAACAAGGGCTTCATGTGGGATATACTCCTGTGTGTCTCAGATAAAAGCATACTGTAACCATATGAACATTAAGCAGGTATTTGCAGCAATTACTAGAGGAAATTAACTTGGAAAAACTGAAATTGCATGGTAAGGTTATGACAAATCCTCTGAGAAGAATTGGGAAGGAAGCAGACCTTTACTTCAGAGCGTGACATGGATCTGCATTCTCGCAGTATGTGCTGGTTCCATACCACGCTCCCTGCCCCAGGGGACATCGTGACTTGACCCTGCTGCACATTCCTCTAAAAAAAGTTTCTTACAGAATTAACTGATTAAAAGAAAAGTGATCATACAGAGCAGAAAGAGGGTTTAAAGATGAATTTTATTTTTTCCTGGCTCAATGTGTTTATTTTTTTGCCTTGGTTAGACCATTCCAGTAATGTCGTTGGAATATAAATGTAATCCACAAGTATGAGACTAGACTTAGTGCTGATTAATTTAAGTGTCTTAAATCCACAGCTTCGTGTATGAGCTAAGCTTGGGTCAGAAATGCCAAATTAAATAGTGGCACAACTCTTAAGAAATAACTTGTGACTTGGACAATCCATAAGGAATCAATAACAAATTAAAACCAGTCAGTAGCAGTGAACTGAATAAATGAGTCATTCTTCCCAAAACAAACCTAATAGTAAAGTTCATTTGTCTATCAGGAAATTAGTGCTGTATTTTTGAAAGGTGCTAAATTACTTTTTAGAGATATCATAAAGCTGATATTGAAAACAAGAACAGTTAAAAGGCAGCTTTCCAAAATGCTTCTCTTACTTAATAGGTAAAAGTACCATGTTTGTGCTTAGTATTTCATTCTTCACAAATGAGTAGATAATTTTTTTGTTTCAATTTTGAAGTGTTTACACAGCACATCTTTCCCAAAAAGCCTTCTGGAAAAGTTTCCAAAGGATTTGGGAAAGATTATAAAATAATGTTACTCAGGATTAGTTCAGAAGCAGTAACTAAGCCCAGAACAGCACTGGAAAATGGGCAAAAAGCAACATACTTGTTATGCAGTGTTAGTTAAAAATGTAGTTTGATAAGAATCAGACCTAACAATTTTGAAATTTTCCAGGAATTCTAGGAATAATGACTAAGTATGAAATTGTTGTTCAGACTTAGAGGACTTCAGTTTTGGCTTATCCCACATTAAAGTAACATTTAACTTATCTGAAATTCATACGTATTCAGAAGGCTAGTAGAAAGAAAAAGATATTAAAGACTTAATTATTTAAATGATTATTAAAGGATTTTAATAGCAAGCCTGTGCTAACAAATTGTGCCTTAATTGAGATTACTTGTATTCTCCTTTTGCAAAAAATTCTGATTGATGCATCTATAAACGCCTTTAAAAATAAAAAATCTCTTGGTTTTGCCAACAGTAAGGTTACCAGGATTCACTCAATGAGCTTTGAATCAGTTCCTAACTCCTGATTATATTTAAAGTATGGTAATGGATTGAGCAAACCTTTTTCTTATTCTATCACAACCAGTTTATGTAAACTGACCAAGAACTTCTATGCTGTTGGATGTGTAAGTATTTCCTCATATCCTTGTGTGATATTACACCTGGAGAACAACCTACTAGCTCCACCACAACTTGAAAGAACTGTTAGAGCTGGGTGCAACCAAAGACCCAGCCCCAGTGCTCAACCCCCAGCAGAAAAATACCGAGCTATTCAGCAATCATCATCCTGAAATAAACAGCAAAGTGTCCCACTGTGCAACCACTGGCTTTTCCCTCCAATACCCCAGACTATTTCTTCTTACTATAGCCTGAGAAAATTCTAAATATGTTTACACAAAAGAATTTGCTCAGTAGAAAACACTGGCTTTCCAATGCTATATTTTTTTCTCCCAATACTCCACTGAAACTTTCAATAAATAATTTTTTCCTCCAATTAACATGTGTTATAAGACCGGCAGAAAGATCATAAATTATTGTTGCTGTAGGCTTTCTTTTCAGTGTAATTTATTACTGAAAAGTCATGAGCACCACTTTGGAAAGGCCAGCCTGTGAATCTGTAAACCGAGGAAATTAAGAACTAAGCTGGTCTCTTTACCCTGAGGTCAATTAGAAATGACACCAGCAGACTTCTTGGTGACCTGGGGAGATTTATAGCTTACCACGCTAGGCCTGTGGTTCAGCCAGAAGATTAAGATCAGAACAGCACCTGGAAGACTGTCATCAGTTAAGACGGACTGGACCAATGGCTCCAGGCTAAAATGTGCACAGGAAAAGGGGTCATGTCAAGTAGCCTTTGTTTTTACCAGGGCTGAGGCACATGTGGAAGGTACCCGTTCGAGAGAGAGCCGGGCTAACAAAGGTCTGATACAGGGGCACTGGACTGTCTTGTAGCAGGAACAAAGGCAGCAAGCTGTCAAGGCACTCTGACTTATCTCATTACCAAAAGTCACCTCTGGAGATATCTGCTACTGGACGAGGCTTCGTGTGATTTGCAGGTCTTGTTCTTTACTGCTTTTCCTTTGTTATTTTTACAAGTGCAACCATTAGCTGCAAAAGCCTCACATCATAAACCCTCATGATTTAGGAAAAAAAATTTGATCACTCTGCTGTGAGAATCTTATAAGAAAACAAAAAAGGCTGTGTCTTTTAGCCACTCATAAATATTTTATAATTTGGTAAGAACAATAGCCTGCAAGGTCAAAGTTCAGGTCTGTAGTAGTCAACGAGATCCTTGCAAGACAATAAAAGGGAAAGCAACCCTTTGTTTTATACCAACTTTGGAAACAACTTCACCGAGGCGGTGGAAGCTTACAGACTTTCCATTGTATTCAAGTCATTTGTGCAAGTTGCCCTTATTACAGCTTTGATAAATGATGTTTGCAGTGGAAAAGCTGTTTAGGGTTTCTGAGCATTGTGAGCATTTAGATCCATGTCAGGTACTCAACAGGGATGTACGGAAGAGCGCACAGCTTAGAAAGCAATTGTCATTTTCTCAAGTAACCACTGTTCAGGCTCAAAGAAGTATTTCCTAATTTCTTCTACTCTATATAGGTTGGAGGACAATTAGGTAAGAGGAGAACAGAATCTTTGGGTTCTCAGTGCCACACAGCCTTTAAAATTGGAATAAAAGAGATATCTATCTCCTAGAGTTGTGAGGCTTAATTAACACTCAGAATGCTATTTGTAAGGTGGATAATTGAAGCTCCTGGATGAGGCACTACTGGCACTTGTTACTTCTGAGAACTCTATGTAACAGGGAAGTTGCATCCATTTTTCTTCTATCTTCCAAAGTATTAAATTAAGCCCTCAAAAAACCCCCAAAACTGAAAGTGGAATAGCTGAGGATTTACTAACTTAGCCATGGTTTCTTATTTTGTTATCCTCTTTTGGTTTATAAAGCTACAGGCAGTAACTCTAGGCATGAATCTGCACACTACGACATATTATTTATCCACCAGATTAAAACACATCTTACAAGATATCATGTGCCCAGAAAACACAAACTCCAAACTTCTGTTTCCAGCTTCAGCTTTGTAGATGTCAATTCATAGCCTGCCATTTTTTTGTGCACAGTTTCTCATTTCTGCTCCAAAACTTGAGGTTCTTCTGGGTGTCTCTGATGTCCTTAGAATCAAAGAATAGTTTGCTCAATTGAAAAAAACCTGAAAAGCTTTCCTGCTCTTCCCTTGCCTTCTCTCTTGGAAGGAGAGCCAGTGCATGCCATGGGACACTTAACATCAACCTGCTAAGCACTGGCATTTTGAAATGAGTGCCTGACAAGTCTCTCTAAGGTTCCACACATGCAAACAAACGTGCTATTTTTAGAAATAATACTAAATAACCACCTGTTTGATGGAACTGACTGAGAGAAAAAAAACACATTGGCAAAGTCAAGAAAAATGCAGGTGTGACAGTGTGAGCTGGCTCCAGAGTTTGTATGCAGCAGCTTTTCCAGCTGTTTAATTAGGCAAACATCTGATAACAATCCTGGAATACCAGACATAAGCACAGAGAGTAGGGCTTTTCTTGTTGTTCATTTGCATCAGTTGAGACCATCACAAGCCTCTACTTCCCATCTTTACAATGATCTATTCAATATGGACTTAAACTGCACATAGAATATTACTTTTCCCACAAAACTTGATGTTCCTCACAGCGTATCAAATCTCTCCTCAGTAACCACAGTCAGTATAAAATTTAAATGTTTATAAATGCTTTAAGCTGTCACATCTTTGTCCTCCATGAGATTGGAGAAGGAATAAAATCAAACAGCTCTTCTCCTCAGGCAACTTTTCCCAAGTGATGCAGTCCAGAGACCAGCTTGTTGGCATTTGTTATTATAATCAACTTTCCACAGCTTTTACCAAGGCATAATCCTTAGTATATGTTTAACCAATGCAGATAGATTTTCAAGTCATACAACATAAAACAAGTGCACAGGGTGTTATGCATCATCAAGAACACAGTGGATAATGTTCAGTTATCCACTTCTTTTCTACTCCAATTCCATCCCCTTGGATGCTCTCAGCTCTTATTTGAATGACCCCAGTGTTTCAGTCTTAATAACCTTCACAGCAGTCCATTCCAAACATTTATTACTCCTGGGTTAGAAAGTATTGCTTAGCTACATCTGTTCTTAATTTGATTTTGCAAAAGGTTTTTTCTTTCTTTTTTTTTTTTTTTCAAATGCACTATTTCCAATGGAAGAAATATATCTAAAAGCTTTACTTAGGGGAAAAATTACACAGTATGTAGGAGGGTGTGGCAAGCATGTCTTTTGTCAGAAAGCCGAATTAATGGGAACTGGCTGATATTTAGAGCTCGTAGGCTTTCTTGCCACAGAAAAATCTGTCATTTTTAGGGACATCCTTCACTCAAAATTTGAAACACATATACACACACACAAAGGAAAAGGCTCCTGCTGGGAATCCCACCATTGCTCGTACTTAAGTATGTGATGAACAAGATATCTTGGACACATCCAGCTCATTCTCCTTCCACACATACCACAGACAGCATGTGGCAGATAGGCCCAGTACTGCTCAGATGCCAGGGCAGGTAGAGATCCTGCAGCTCCAGCCACTGTGGGCTTTGGGCAGCCACACAGCACATTATCAATGCTGGGAAATCTGAGGAAAATTACTTTTTCTGAAGCTGCATCAATAAAACTATCCTGTGCTGTGATATATCCAAGTGTGATTTGTACAAGGCAGCTTTGCTCCTACTTGCTCTTTTGACACACAACATGTGCTCATCACTACCTTGGGGACTGGACCAGTCTGATCAGCTCAAGAGAGCTGTGAATCCTAGAATGGCCTGGGTTGGAAGGCACATTAAAGAACATCTTGTTTCAAGCCTCCTGCTACGGGCAAGGACATCTTCCACTAAACTGGGTTACTCAGACCCCCATCCAACTTGGCCTTGAACACTTCCAGGGATGGGGCATCCACAAATTCCCTGGGCAACCTGTGCCAGTGCCTCACCACATTCACAAGTAAAGAATTTTTTCCTAATATCGAGTCTAAAACTAAACCTCCTTTTCCAGTTTGAAGCCATTCACCCCTGTCCTGTTACATGCTCTTGTAAATAGTCCCTCTCCACCTTTCCTGTAGGCTTCCTTCAGGCTGCAATTCGGTCACCCTGAAGCCTTCTCTTCTCCAAGCAGAACAATGACAACTCTCTCAGCCTTTCCTCACAGGAGAGGTGCTCCATCCCGCTCAACAACCTGGTGGACCTCCTCTGGACTGACTCCAACAGGTCCTTGTCCTTCCTGTGCTGGGACTCCAGAGCTGGATGCAGCCCTGCAGGTGGGGTCTCACCACAGCAGAGGGGCAGAATCCCCTCCCTGCCCTGCTGCTCATGGGGCTTTGGATCCAGCCAGTGTGCCATTGGATTTCTGCGAGGCAAATTCACGTTGCTGGGTGATGTCCAGAGCTCCTTTGCTCATGGGTCATCTGCAATTACATGGGGTTTTCTTGGTGTGGGCAGGACTATCTCAAAGACAGCCATTTTCACACAGTGAGAGAAGCAAGTTAAGAAAATTGTTCCTAGCACGTTCCCCCCGATAATACGGCTTGAAGGGCAAAAAACAAACAAAATCAAACACAAAGTTCCTGCTAAGCTCCCAAGCAAAACCAAAAAGAGTCACACAGGCACATTTTCTATTCCATTTCACAGATCGTGATTAGTAACAGCTTCTGCTTTCCTCTGAGTCACTCTTTAAGAGACCACTTTTTAATGCTTCACAGAACTAAAAAGACTCTGCCCCACCGAGAGGGAACTTTATGAAAGTTCACATCAATCGACAGCAGCAGCAGCAAAGCAAACCATGCTCCATCTTGCTTCAGTGCCCTTCTGGCACTGCTCTGCCTGCAGCACAGACAGTAAACAGTAGTGTGTTTGTGTGCAAATAGCATTCTCCTGAATGATGTCTGCACCTGTGTAAACTGACATCACTATCTTTCTTCTAAATTCAGTTTATTTAAGGAGTTCACAAGAGACACCTGTTCCATGCACAGGCACAAATGACATTCAATGAGCTGAAAAAAAGTGTGTGCATGTGTGGGGAGGTGCTGGGGGATGAAAGGCAAAAGCGACTTGCAGGGCCATATCCACAAGTGAGTTTCTATCTCCTGGTCCTACAACAGACAGCTGCTGCTGCTTTCATTTCTGGCCTTCCTGGTCTAAGCTGGTATTGGCAAAATAAAATACAACTACAGTCACTTTTCAATACTGGCTTACTAAAGGGAGAACCTAAGTTAATACTGGGGAAGAATGAAAGGGAAAGGCTGGAGCAGCTAGAAAACATCCTGGCCCCTGCCTCATCTCTGAGAACAGCACCCTAACACTATAAAATCAAGGTGGCAAAAGACTCAGGCTAAAAGCTTACACAGGAGGTTCTATGGCATTTTCCTGCTTTGCTCTCAGCCTTTTAAGGTGAGCACAATGCCTGTCTTTGGGGTGTTTTGGGTTGGTTTTTATTTCTGCATTTTAGTTTTGTTTTTTTGCTTTGAGAAAGGGCACATCAGGCTTTGAAGGTTTGGTCTCCAAAGCAATCGCACTGTTCTGTGAGGATACTGTTTGGTCTCCTGTTTGGGACCTCTGCCCCAGATAGAATAAAACACAGAAAGGCTATTTCTGCGTTAGAGCCAACGCTGAGACAGAGGGTGCTCACATCCCATCCGACCAAAAGCACTTCAAAGAAAGCTTTATTGTTATTTACTTGTCACCTGGCACGTTCTCTCTTCTAGAAGTAACAGTTCTAAAAGTATTAGAAATGTATTTCTCAAACTCACTGTTAGGATTTAATGTGAAGAAAGCTGTTTTGAGGAAAGTTGGACGGCAAGGACAAAGACTTCCAATCAACCATGGGAAGTAATTAATTCCCACCTCCCCTTATCTCAGTGGGATAAGAGCCAGGGACCACTGCTGCAGGACTGCAATGAACACCCCATGGAGAAACTTAAGAATCAGACCGGAAACCAGAAGTACTACGGCAGGAAAATTAGTTAAAATTGAAACTTAGCAAGCTGGAACAAAACAGAATGTGGAAATCAATGATTTTCAAACACATCACTACTTTGAAAATTAATATAAGACCCACAAAGTAGCAGAGCTTGATTTTCTGTGTACAGCCACTGTAACACACCTGTCACAACAGCCAAATTTTGGGGAAAAAAATGGATTTGTGGCTTTAGACAAAAGAAGCCCCCCTGCCTGAAGAACAGCCTTGTCCCTTTCAGTGAAATAACGATGGAAACCAGATTTTCACCATATCAGGACTATGCATCCTAAAACACCAAAACCTTCTGTCTCTTTCCTCTATCAACAAATTACATATCTCATATCAACACTTTAAATTTTTCAAAAATTATTTTAGAGCACATCATCACCTTAAGTAGGGCAAATGCAAAAAAAAAAAAAAAAAGGTAACCAGAGGCTTATTTTAAAGGCTACCAAATGTACCCATTTTAATCAGAAAAGCACCTTACACCTCATGCACTCCCTACTACATCCCTTCTTTGCGGATAAAAAGAAGGGATGATAAAAAAGTGTTTTCCTGAGCAAAACTTCACAAATGTTTAAACACTGGATTTTACTTCAATGAAACTTGAATCTTTTAATTTTACAAGCACTTTTCACCCAGGCACTGGATTAGCAACTCATATCCTCTTGATGTTTTCAGTATCATTCCAGTGTCACACCCTAGACCTTTCCAGAGACTCATAAACCCCAGTGCTGTTCCCAATCCCAATCCACCAGTCTCCAGGTCAATAATGATGGGAGGCAGACACACAGCTACTCCTCATCCCTAGGAAGACTACATGATAAAAACAGTGACATAGAAAACACAGAGGTTTAAAAGTGAAGACACTCAAATAACTTCATAGTATTATAGAGGTGCTACAAGAAAAAGCATAAAAAATTAAGTGTGAAGCATGCTTTTTGACACAATCACAGAATAGCTGTGGCTGGAAGGAATCTTTGGAGAATTTTCTAGTCCAACCTTGCTGCTCAAAGCAGGGTCAGCTGGAGGACATTGCTGAGGGTTTTGAATAGCTCTAAGGAGGAAGACTCCACAACCAGCCTGGGTAACCACTCTGTGCTTGAGCAAGTAGAAGTGTATTTTCTTATGTTTCAATAAAATTTCCTGTCTTTCTTGACAATATTTCTGGCCATAAAAATCGAACAAAATATAGCAGAGCAAGGCAATTGTTCCACGGGAAAAAAACAACCCCCTGGAATGTGTCTCTAGGTCTGTGCCCTGACAGCATTAACTGCAATACCAATATGTTACTCAAGTGAGAGCCTGGAACCAACAATTCACTCACAACTTCTATGTTAGTGAGCAGTTTATAGCACAGAAAAAGCCCAAGCAGCTAAACTGCTTTTTATTCTAGGCCTCCATTCTCAATGACACAGCTCTTTCTGCATGTTACATTCAGCAGGCTGTAGATGCTCATGGAAATTGAAGACAAAGTTCCTTTCCTTTGTGCCAAAGTCAAGAGTTTGATGTTTTTGCAGTGACTTGATTTTATTTAGAATTTTTTTAACGTGCAGAGCTGTCAAAATCAAGTCCAGTTCTACAGAAACTGCCCATCTCCCTCCTGAGGATATTCAATTCTCTGAGATGACAGTTTGGAAACACCATGGCTCTTAGTGCTCTCATCCTTGTATTTCACATAGAAACCCTTCTGTGCCCTGTCAATTTTAACACAGTTTATTGGGAAGTTCAATCTAACACAGATGTTTGCTGACAGAAATTTTACAGGTGATGACAAGACTCCATTAACTCAATGTGCACGATGCTAGTTTTTGCGAGTCTCTCAGAAATCTTACTGCACGCTCCTGACCCTGTATCTACTGCTGTGCAAAGCCCTTTTGCTGAAGCAAAACACAAAAACAATGTTTGCATTAGTTACAGAGATTTACTTACCTATATATTTCTTCTTAAAGTGTGAAAGAGACATGTTATGCGATGGTTGGTGAAATAAACTGCTATTCTGACAACAACCAGATTAAACAGAAGAGCACTTGCATGCTTACAGATGCAGAACTAGACAGCTGGAGAGGATTTACAAAACCACTTAAGCAAGTCAGGTTCCTAAGTTTCCTCTGGTATTTCCCAGATACAATCAGCTTTAGAGTGACTCTGCATGACAGTTTGGTCTTACCTTGTACTTTGTGACTGTAACACCCAGGCTAAAGAAGGCAGCAACTTGTTAGTACAGGAATTCAGATCTGGAGCTGGAGCAGCCCCCAGTACCTGCTCTGCCCAAAGATTCAGGCTGTGAGGGGCATGCAACACTTTTGAAAACAAAAACCTCCTTTCTTAACTATCTCAGTTCTGCTTGACAAAAATTAAAACGTATATTGCTAAACTGTCTGAACTATTATGGGCTGTTTTTGTCCAACGTGAGGAACATATGCTGGATTCCAAACCCCGCACAGTTACTTCTCTTCCATGGTACGTCCTCTCTATCGCAGTATGATCCCATTTCTCCTCCTCCTCCCTCTCCCTCTGAAGTTCCCTTATCACTGCAACGAGATACAGCAACTTTCACATGACGATCAAGTAATGACACTTTGATTGCTCGTGGCACAAGGCCAGACAGCTCCTAAGGCAAGCCATTATTAGCCTGCAATACACACCAAATCAAGGTTCACTGATGAAATGGATGATGGAAAGGAACACGGTGAAATGAAAGCAGAGGCACTAATTTAAAGCTGTCATGTGAGGCAGCCAGGAATCCTGCAGTGCACAAGAGAATATGCTTCTCACCGTGTCTTGGAACCCTTAAACACAGGGATGGAGAGATATTAAGAAATCACCCTTACCCTCTTAAAATAAAAGTCTATCAACCTCGCAAGCACCTCAGGCTCATGGGAGTGGAGTTCAAGAAATGCATCTTCTTGAAGAGTGTTAATTCCCCCCCCCAAAAAACCAACAAAAAAGCGCAGGAAATTCAGGTTCTGATGAACATAAACCCTATATCTAAATGAATCACTAGAGCACACTTGACTAATGGTTTAAGGTTTAACCTTCACTGAAAATTTCCTTTGATTTAATATTATTTATTTCAAATTTCATTATAGTATCGCAAGGGTGAACATTATAAGTATCATTTCTTGACCATTGTCCTCTCACATGAAGCCAGAAGTTCTTCAGTATACACAGTCACAGAGAAACAGATTATCTCACAACTCTGTCTTTCACAATTTCAAAAATAATATGGCAGACATGAAAAAAAAATGCTTCACATGCCTGGAGAAGGTCAAACAAATAATTTGCTCTCACACCAAGCTCTTTTGCCTCCAGTCACCACAAATTCTGTAAGTCCAGGTTGATGGAAAACTCTCAGAAGAAGAAATCCTAGTTTTTATACTTTAAGTAAGTGTGATGAAACTTGCAGGATTTTTTAAACCTTGATAGTGATGTGACGAGAAGCCTGGCAACTCACACTCATTTTCTGACCTTCCTCCAGGCTTGCTGTAGTGAAAAGTTTTTTATTAATAAATCCCCACTAAAATATCTCTATGACCCTTGTTTCAGAATTGGGTCTTTGGCGGGGGGGAAGATAAAAAGGTGAAAATTATCAATAAAATAAGAAGAACCAGAAGTTCAGTTTCTAAACATGCAGATTACTGTTTGGATCCAAACATGCAGAGATCACTGTTTGGATCCAACTGTTGGGAAGGCACACATGCAACTTGTGAGAATTTACGTGGCAAGGAAGACTGCGTATATCAGTTAACAATTTTGCGCCTCTTAAGCGGTAAACATGGTGGTCATTTCACAATTCCTAACTCACTATGACTGCCCCATTTAAATTAAATATATCCCCAAATCCTGCCTCAGGAAGTAAGTTACGAGTTCAGTTAGTTTCTGAAAAACTTAAATACCTTAGTATGAAAATGATCCCTTTTTATGAGGTGCTGTTATTTCATAGGATATACTTAATGTTTAGGAATGTGTATATCATACACTGAAATTATGTACAACCTATAATGAAACGCATATAAAATTGCAGTAGCACCAGCAGCACCACTGCAGCTAAGATTCTGACAGACTCTCCTTTATAAACTTATATTTTAATCATGAAGAATTCCAAGATGATATATAATAAAAACTACCAAACCAAACCTCAAACATCTGGAGGACACAGGCTACAATTTGTGTTTTCTTCATACAGAAGAAAAGAAATGGGAACAAAATTTCTGCCCTTATTCTGAGATACCTTTTCTTTGCAGATTAGATTTCCAGTTGCTGGATTTGAAGGAAAAAAAAAAGAACTATTTGGTCCTTTCCTCCCTCCCACTGCCTTCAGCAAAACTCAGCAAATTTACCATCTGCCATAAACAAAAGCTTGGTTGTTGCTGTGCGTTCTTGAGAGAAGACCTTGTAGGTAAGTGTGACTATAATTCCCTATAATTCAAAAAGCAAATGTTTAACGTTTCTGCACTTCACTAGATCAGGTGAGATAAGCAATTCCATCAACCAGCCAAAAGAATGCTTATGAATGTACTTAAATTGACAGGGGACAGTGTGTGTGTACGAGTGTAAAAATAAAAGTCATAGCACACATCCACTTTAAAATTGAGGATTCTGAGTAACTATTTGGTTCATTATAGTAATTTCTAAATGCATATTTCTATGAGCAAAAGCAGGATGCTAAGTATTTAATGGGGAAGCATCTTACTGGGGAAGGACAGGGAATGTTTAGAAGGTGTCAGCGTGCCTGTAGGTATAGATGTTTCTCCTTTCATGGCACCATCACACACTCATCTGCCTTGTTATTTTCAAAGTCACCTTAATCAAATCAAATAGAGGTTGCATCCTCTAGTGCTAACACTAAAGTTAACTCACAAAATAACCAACTACTTTGGAAGAATGATAGACAATCTGTTGGGAAAAGGTTAGTGAAGAGTAACTCCAAAGCAGATTTTTGGGCACTGACTTCAATAAATGCATTTTCTCCAGAAACATGTAACCTGGAAAAAAAACACTCCTGCTTGTCTGATGTCAAAACCAAAACTTTTTATGCCTCATACACTGGAGAAATTGTTCATGCCTACGTAAAGATTGCCCTCATAGTGTTTCCAAGGTCAGTAATTTGCATGGAATTTGCATCCACAATTGGCACCACACACAATGCTTGTGGTAAAAAGAGACTGCATTTTCCCTACTTTATGATGAAGTTCCAGTATTTAAAATATTTTTCCAAGTTGAGCCAATGAGATTTTACACCATCCTGTTCCAGATAAGGGTTCTGTTGATTTTATAGGAAACTGCTTATGTACCATGCAGCAAGCAACTGTCTCACAAACTCATCAGCATTTGGTAAGAAGTTAGGCTGCAGAATCCCATTCCATCTATTCATATCTTTTTCAAGAACCAGATTTTCTGTCTTTTCCTCAGCCAGAAATCAGCCGTCAGGGACAAAGGCCCTCAGTTAAGAGACCTCTTAAAGTCCTACCATATATACAAAAGCAAGTGTGTGCTTAAACCTTTTGCTGAACCAGCTGTGTGGAGACAAGCAGGAGACATTTGCTCATCTTGCTGCATTTACACAGCAAGAACTTTCCTAACAGCAAGACCAACACTGCTCATTTACTCAGGAAGTTTACTAAAATATATTTACCAATATGACCCATGAAGAGAAACACTTAATGCACTTTCTAATTAAAAACAGGAGTGATCTACAAGTTTTAAAATTTGGGGAGAGGGGCAGTCTGGCTTCATATGTTGTAAGCAATTGGATTATTTTCAGAAAAAAGAGTACCTTTCAAAATTAGACCTAGGTTATTACCCTTCCTCACTGACAATCCTAACTTTAATCACTGTTTCTCACAAAATGTTCTGTAACTGTAAATGTTCTGTAAATTCCTATTTCCAAATATAAATCCCTACTCATCTTGCCCATTTATACGTTGATTTTCAGGGACTTGAAATGAAAAATGCTAAGTGATTGCACACCACATAAAAATATATTTGAAGTGTTACATTAAACCATGTTACACTCTAACGTAAAGTTGCCTACAAGACTCAGACTTCCAGAACCTGGAAGTTAGTGGTTTTTTCCAACTGTTCCTCTTTTGATTATAATACTTACACAGCACTCACCAGTAAGCAAAAATAAACATACTGTGTGTTTACTGCTCTCGACAGCTTTTGAAGCAGGGAAAAAAAGCCTGTTTCTTATGTTGTAAAAGGATAAAGAGGGCCTACATCAAACCGGTTCCAGCTGACAGGGACATCCGGGGAAAAAGTTACTCCTGAGCAATGTTCCCCTTGGTGGCACTACCTCCAGGCAGGCCAGCTGGGCTCCCTGTATCACTTACAGGTGGGGAAAATAATACCGAATGACAAATTCTTCCAAGTTTTAAACAGTGAAGGAAACTAGAGAGGCCAACAGGTAATTCTCTTTCTAGAGCTCTTAATATTACAGATGTTCTTGCAAATTCCATCATTGGTGACTTTCAGCCCTCAAACGCATGCTCAGGCTGTATTTCACAAGGAGGAGACCAGACCCTGTGCCAGAATATGAAGCAAAGAATTTTAAAAAGGAACTGTGGATAATCTGAAAACACAGTCAAAAAGTTTCAAGAGAAAAAAATCCACAACAAAGAACAAATCAAAACATGTCTTAGATACTAATATGTCAACAATGCCTCAATGGTATCCTATAAAAATATGATACTGACCTAAAAATTCTAAACTAGGTCTAGGATTTCACATGCAACAAGCTGTATGATATTACAGTTTTAAGACAAACTTGCTTTTCATTTTCTGGCTACTGGACAAAGCTATTTCTACATCCAAAGGTAAAAACCAATAAGCTATCAATTTTTTTTTTCCCTGCTCTTTTTCATTGTGGTCTACAAAGCGCCCTGGAAGAGCCCCAAAAGCAATGTTTGCCCTGATTGCTGTACTTCGTTATGTTCTGCACTCTGCAATTATTTAGATGGTTTAAAAAAAGGAGAGGGAGAACAACTGTGAAAGGCATTGTGCAACCGCAGCTGACTTCATGTTAACCCCTGTTCCTGGGTTCCACCCTCGGGTCAAATGCCTGTGAGTCAGTGTCTAGCACAGATGAATGATGTCACACTCACACCACCTCTTTAGCAACAAAATGTGGTGGAGCCTTTCTTTGCTGATCTTAAGAGACCCTGGGTTACTAAATGAAGTTCCCAAGATAAAAAAAGAATAGGCTTGAACTTAAAAAGACAGGAAGTGAGCACATCACTCCAACAACTTTGAAACGGATTCTAAGAAAAAGACTGTATGGGTCACATGCAGCAGAAATGACCAACAGGATGCATATGTGAAAAGTCAAAAAAAGATCTGCAATACCCAAACAGCCATTAAACAAGAGACATTATATCATCTACCCATACAAGCAAACAAACTAACATAAAATTAAGCAAGGCAATGGATGTGATCGCTCTTTCAGGTGCCAAGCAATGATAGATCAGATATGCAAGGAATGATTTGATTTCGGGGAAACCTGAATAGAGTACACCTGTGTGGATTTCAGGAGATAGTTCCATATTGCTTCAATACACTGGAATGTGTAATAAGCAGTTTGAATGCAATGCAGTTCTTTGGTTAGAGAAAAATTATCTTTGAGATGAGAATCTTGCAGTGCAGAATTACTGCACCTGAAACCATCAGTTAATTAATCACCATTTTAAACACAGGAAAACACAGACGTGAGAAAGAAGTGGAACGAGTAAGCACACAATAAAATGCACTCCTAGATGAAGAATGCATAAAATGACTCAGAAAATACTTAAAGTGGTATTAGATCGAGCTCAGTGAGACATTAAAGTTCCACAGTGCCTTTCTGGTTGTGAAAGCTTCTGTGTATGAGGGCTGGTATGACTTTGCAGGAATTGAGATCTGAGAGAAGGACATCAGAACTTCCTCAACTCCAAAAGTGGATTCCCAGGCGAAGGAGAAAAAAAGAAAAGCCCTGAGAAAGAACCATCATATCATGACTTCATGAAGCCTGCCTGAGATTGCAGAAGTATGGATTTAACAGAGTTCTTATTAAACAGATCCAAGATGATCCAGATGCACACGGAAAGAAACAGCAGCGACTGACAGCTTTCTGTAATATTGTGATAGTAGGACAGGGTTTTGATTATTCTCTAAATATAAAATTCTCTAAATAGTCTCTAAATAAAAATCTACGTTATTTCCAAAATTCATTTTAAAATAATGTGACAGAATCACAGAATATTCTGTGTTGGAAGGAATCCACTAGGATCATCAAAGCCCAACTCCTGGCCCTGCACAGGACACCCCAAGAGTCACACCATGAGCCTGAGAGCATTGTCCAAACGCTTCTTGAGCTCTGGCACCATCTGTGCTGTGACCTCTGGCCTGGGGAGGTGCTCCAGCAACCAACCACCCTCTAGGTGAAAAGCCTTTCCCTAATCTCCAACCCAAACCTCCCCTGCCATGGCTTCAAGCCATTCCCTCAGGAAGTTTGTACAGGTACTGGCTGGTGTCTTCCTGAGGCTCTAGCAAGGGTTAATGTAATGTTGATAAGGGTTACTCTCAGGATGCTTTCTCTCTCAGTTGAAGAAGTATCTTGTCTTCTCTTTTACTCCATGCTCTGCATTTTGAAATCAAGCAAACATTAAACGAGACCAACGTTCAAACAAACCATCTTTCAGAGGAATTCTAGTAGGAGTGAAATGCACAAAACTAAGAATATAATGTATCAAATTCCATTTCTGTTTGAGAATGTTGGCAGCTAATAAATTCAAATATATACATATATAAAGGTCTGCCCTTATTTACATTTCCCTTTCTTTTTTGTTCAGCTGCAATTTTTTGGCCTATAGAAAACAATCCTCTTTTTTCAAGTTGGATTCCACTGTAACAATGCTCTTTATTGGTAGTCCTTCCTCTCACCCTACACCCACAAATCATGAAACAAAGCTGCTCAAAAATCAAACTACAACTGAGCTAACACAAGCTTGTTTTCATTCTTGTCTGTATTCATACTATTTTTTTTCCTTCAAAGCCCCAGTCAATTGGTTCAAAGAAGAAATTACATGTAATTTGCCTGGACTTCCCTTCCGTATTCCCATTGTCATGACAATTCCTGTCCTTTGTTTCCATATCTACCTTCAGTAGGTCTGTGGCTATATGGTCTTTACTTCCACAGCTCCTGCAATTGGCTACAGCCTGTCATTCTGATCCTAGATCTGACTTTCAGTCTTGCATGAGAACTAAAACCCTCCTACATTCTTCAAACAGGTTAGTATTTATGCTAGACCCTCATTTTCAAGTTTCTTGAGCTCACTGTCTTCAACAAGCCTTGGTAACAACCAAAATCAAAGGTCTTGGTAAGCTATCAGAATCTCCTGTGCCTATTCTCCAAACTGAAGGGTTCTCTTCCAGTCCAAACAAGCTTGTTCCTTCCTTCTGTCTACAGAGTCTGTTTTAAAAGATGAGCTGTACTAATAAACAGAGAAGGGCTATTTAGAAGCAAGGTTTCAAGTAAAAATGAGCAGGATGCAGTTCAACCTCCAAAGCACAGAAAGTGGTCCCAGATAAACCCTCTACAGCCTGGTATGTGAATTGTAAGGAAATAAAAACTAAATAACTTTTGTGGTTGCTGCACCACATTTTTGTCATTTTAAGATGACTAATAACAGATGAAAAACATTAAGGTTACATAATACAAGTTATTACTCTATGCTAAATCACTCAGACCATTTAATTTGTATGTGCATTTTTTACACAGCATAAAGAATCCTCTTTCCTCCCTCCAGTGCTGTATCTCTGTGCAAAGACAAGATCAAGAGAGGAGTAAGTGCATGGGCCATTTAAAGACATTCTTCCCTACTCAAGTCTAATTTTAATATCATGCCAAGGAATCTGAGTGTAAGAAATTAATTACGAATGAAATTACATTATCATCAATATTTTTTCTTGTGTTTCTGTATCAACTTAAGTTTGCTAACACAGCATAACGTAGTAGCTCTGTATTTGACTTAAAATACTATTATTTGAAATTTATTATGCATAAGATGAGCACAACATCAGTTCAATTAGAAAAGTTCTCTATTTCCAGAACTAAATACAACCGTCTGAGTTAGCAGGGTTTCTGGTGTAGGTTCCGTGGTAATTTTGTCTTTTCCCTCAACTTTTTGCATAGAGTCCACTTCTTCCACTTCTTGAAAATCTGTTATGCTAAATTGTAACCACTGACACATGAGCAGCAGAAGGATGGGTTTCAGGCTTGCTCCTTCATTCTTAAATCAAAGAAGCATGAATATAATAAATCTTTGCTCTGTTCAGTTCATACATTCAGTGCCTGAGTATTCCACAATCTGCAAGTGCTTCAGTGCACTGAAACAACTCAAAATAGCCTAACAACGATAATGTAAAGTTACTACACCAAAAATCCTGTTAGGCCTCTGGGACCAAATATCCACCTTTGAGAAGAGCAGATGCTGTAGTTGTTTTTCTGTTAAATTTGATGGTCTTGGATGATTTAGGTATTGGTAAAAAATCTGGGGCACCTGGTGCTCCTTACCCTTGGCAACAGCATGAAACATTTTGAGAGGGCTTGTTTAGTCTTACTCAGAGAAAAAGAGAGTTTAGCATGCTTGTCTCAAATCTTAGTGCACCTCTCAGATGAACTACAAAACCCAGCTAGCAGCTCTAGCATTCAGCTTCTTTTCTGGAAGCTTCAGAAAACAGTCAGACACAACAATTCCGCTCGCTCTTTGCTGCACCTCAGTAGCACTGAACTCTTCAAGCCCCGAAATTGTTAATGGGCACTTTGGACCTCATAGGAAGCCAGAAACTGCAATGCTGGTTTAGAGGCAGACAGGGATGTATAAATAAGGCTATTGTTTCTACGGAATAAAACTTCAATATTGTTATATGGTAGTTAAAGTAGAGTATAATGGGCTATTGTTTCTATGAATAGGTTCTCCCGAGCACCAATCAACACCTTATCGTTAACATTAATCACTGGGATATCTTCTCCAAGATCAAACAAACGCTTCTTGAGAACTCAAACTTTGACTTCAGAAAACTTTCTGTGTAATAACAGATTAGATTTAAACATCAGCAACTACATCCTTATTCAAAGAATCTTATTTTAGTGATTAAATGCTACATAAGGCTACCTGAAAAGGTTTAGGAAGATTGTGAGTAAATGTATTAAAAAAAAAAAAAAAAAAAATCCAGCCAGCAAAATTCTATGTTAGGCAAAGTGTCTTTGGTTCTGCTCTTAACATCTGGCATATGGAACCATAATCCCACTTCTACATGGTAAGATTTTTAGAATTGCTTTGATTAACAGTATTGGCAACTAACACTATTATTTTATACATATAGCAAGAGATGTAATTTTACTGTATTTGTAAATTTGTTTGAATCCTATTTTACTTTTAGAAAGAGGAATGGGATTATAGAACAACTTAGTCTGCAGGGTAGCCATAACCAAATACTCCAAAGGAAGAAATCTGACTTCCAGGCAGTTTTGACAATACAATTCCCAAGACCTCAAACACTCCAAGAATAAACAGTTGTCTGCAAACTGGTGTTAAAGCACAAGTGTTTAGAGTCTTGGGATATTTTTAAAATACTGACTCTGTAATTTCAAGCCCTTTTTATTGATTTACATTTCCAATTCAGCTCAATACACTTCTCAGATGGTACAGTGCTCTATTTTTCTAAAAGTACAAGTTACTCCCCTGTACACAGTGCAAAGCTTGATAGTAATTCGATCACGTTGCATATATTTACAGTTTCTGTTATCTCCACAGATAAATTTCTACTGGACATGTTGTGGTGCTTGCATTATCCTTTAAGGTAATCATTGGCGTAATACTGCTTTCATCTACAATTTTTTTTGTTCTGTAGCCTGATTGGGATCACATGAAGGTTAGTGACAAGTACTTCCAAACAGTTATTTTTAGAATTAATAAGTTTGTTCCTCTGTCTTTCATTATTCTGCACTGAGTTGTTTGGTTGGCTTTTTTTTTTTTTTTTTTACATTTGATGCAATACAAATTCAGTAGGAAAGAATAAGTCTGTATTAATAACAGCTGCATCATCTTGCAGAGGTAAAATACCTACTCCAAATCTAATCCAATCCTGCTACTTTTAACCATCTCAGCCAAACAAAATGATGTGTTTTGCTACAGGTGAAGGGGTGTTTCCCATTAATGCTGGCTTCAGTACTGTCCTTGAGGCAATGGGCAGCTGCCATGTATTAGAGAGAGTCCAGCTCTGCCCCCCACTGTGCTAAAAGCCTCTCACCTCATATAAAAGATAGCAGCTGCCCTGGCTGGTCACCAGGGCACTCTGAAGCACACAGGTGACAGCAGGACAGGACACAAAAGGCTGCCTTCCAAACAACTCCCGGGTATAAGCAGGGCTCACCCAAAGTCAGCACCAGGAGGGATTCCTCCTGTCAGCTGCCCTTTGCACAAGGAACACTGCAGGCTTTAGCACTCCTATCTTGCATGCAGAGGAGAGAACAAAATTACATCGAATGCTAACATCACACTATCATTCCAAGGACATACTTTGAAGTGATCCAAGGCAATTAGGATAGTTACAAGTTCCATAGTTAGACAGTTCCATTCTATCACAGTAAAATCCAGATACCTTGATTTTGCTGAGTTTTCTTCTTGACCAGTTTCTCTACATCAGTAATCCTCAGGTAACTCCCCTCTATTTTTATGTCTGGGGTTTTTTTTGTGTCTGAGGGCACCTGGATGCCAACTGCACAAAAAATCACTCAGCCTTCTTTCAGAAATACCTTTTCTTGAGGTAACAGCAGTAAAATCCCAAAAACAAATATTCAGTCCCTCTGCTTGTAGCAACAGAATACAAAATAATTGTAGTCCCCCACTTTCCCATGAAAATAAAATATTTTGAAAAATTTTTGAAGCTACAAGTAGAATGATGTTTAAGCCAGAGAAGAACAAACTTTCTAGGAGAAAACAGTTCATACAGTATTTAATTTCTGCAGTATGTAACATATACTTAGAAATGAACATTTTTATGCACCTGAAAGACAAACTTATTTAAGAGGCTTATGCTACTGCTCAGATTAGCCACAATTCCTTATTTAGCAGTGGTTCAGCAGACTCCGCAGAGGGGTGGCCTGACTAGGACTATAATCCTACCTCTGAGTTTTCTTTCCAAAGGTTACTTTTAAGATTCACCTTTTTCTCAGTTTTATCAACCTGACCAAATATACTGTGCACATGAAAAATGAGCAGCGTTTTCAGATCTGCTGTACATGGTAAAACTCTTAAAATGTAAAGAGAAGAATAAAAGAGAGAGGATCAGGTGCAAAGTGAAAACGAGGTTGAGTTGCTTAGAAAATAAAGTACCTAAATGAGCATCAAATAGGGCAGGGAAACAACACTGATGAAAACTATATAAAGCAATGGCCTATAACCAACACAGGATAAGCTCTGATCATTAAATCTTAGAGACTAGTTGATGCTATGGTAAGGAAAAAATAAGGTGTGGAAATGGAATATTCTGTAAAAAAAAAGAGGAACTTTTATGAACAAACTATCACACTTCAAGTTTAGGCAGATTTTTGCATTTTGTTTTGGTTAACAGAAGGAATAGCTCAACAGGACACGAGTACTTATTTAGAAGTTGCCTTAAACTTCTAAAGCTCTTTAGATTTAAAGAAGAAAATTCTTCTCCGTCCCACATTCACATGAGAGCCTCCAGTCCCAGGTCTATTAGTTTGTTGCCAATCTTTCATTTGTGCCTCAGAAAACCGTGTGAGGTCATAGCAGCTGTCCAGCTGGAAGTTGGCCAGGATCCTTTAGAGAATCCACCAAACAAGCTGAGGTAAAGTTTCTCCTTCACAGGATGGGCTATAATACTGATACAATGATCCGAGAGTCTCCTATCACTTTACAAGTCTTGGCTTTCTCCTCCTTCAGAAGGATGGGGACGGAAGTGCTGTGGGTCAGCAAAACACTGGACAAAACAAGTAACAAACAATGCAATGTAAAAAGCTCTCAGGTAGGATAGGAGACCACGCAGAATTTCTTAAGTTTTCTGACAGAAAAACTCTTAGCCTTATCATGATGTCACATAAAGTTTTGCTTTTGCTGAAAGTACATTTTCCACTGACGAAAATTTAACTGGAACTTTCCAACAGGATCATTTTTAGGATGTATGCCAGCACAATTTGATGTCCATGATGTCATCTGGGTTGATTAGTCCAAATGTGTCAAACCAAACTGAAAATGAATCCAGTCTCCAGAAAGAAGTGTCAGTTGCCTCCTGTAGCTAAGTCAGACCAATGTTTATAACAAAACAAACCCACCATATGCCTCGTGTAGTTAAGACAGTGAATAAAGGCACTTGGAGCTCTGAAATTTCTCACTGGCTCCTTCATATCCTTATGCATACATTACACTGCTGTGCCAAGGACTTAGTAAATTGTTTTTTTGTTTTTTGAGATGTCATTCTCAATCCTCAGAAACATTTTCTTTTGTTATCTACTACCTGTATCCACATAAAAATGAGCATTAAAAATCAGCAGTCCTGCTCCCTCAGAGTCTGGACCAAAGATACTTGGTTTATTACTGGTATGTTTGCATGGAAATATTTGCCTCAGCCAGTCACTAAATCCTACAAGATTTTAAGTAAAAACCTCATTCAAAAGACATCATATCACCCAGCTCCCATGATGGCAATGAGTTCTTTATGTTTGTTTTCATTCCTCCTCAGCAGCCAAGAAGTAGTTTGCTCTGAAAGTTGACAGAAAGTAACACACACTGCTGCTGGAGAAGTTCAGAGCTGCATGGCAGCAAATCCACCAAGATGCACCTTGCACCCAAACATGCTTGATTATGATTTGAAGCAATCAACTATTTTTCTCTCATTCTCCTCAGGCTTCTCTAAGTTGTGAGAAACTGACTATTAGGGACACATCTCTATGATCACGGAATGAGTTTCCAGTTCTGGAACTGCCAAGCAAGCCCATTTATCGCGGAAGCAAGTTGAAAGAAGGAATGCCAATAGTTTTGGGATTAAGGCAGATCATGTTGTCCACAGCCAGGTAAAATGACAACTATTTACTGTTGCCTCATTGTCTAAACTTACAGCAGAAGGTGGTTTCCAAGTTTCAGCCACGCGACGGAAGCCAAAGGTGGCCCATGTTTGGAGTGACGCACCAAGAAGTACAGACTGCAACCTTTCACAACAAGGTCCATTTTTTATACTACCAAATCACCACTACAGGTACTGTATAAACCTTAACTGCATTTACACATGCATTTGAAGACAGTCCAACATTTCACTTGATGATTCACACAGTACCTGGAACTGAAGCAAAGAGGGTAACAGGACTAAAACCTTACAGAAGGAACATTCTGACCAAAGGGATGACTTAAGGTGATATTTTTATGTTGAAATACCAGACACAACATTTAGCTCTGCCTCTGTTGAAAACCAGCTCTGACATTTATAAAACTTGTAAGCTGTAACAATATCACTTAGTGCTTCCCCCAATAATGAGACCTGAAGCAACACAGTGCCTTTTCCTACACATCAGAGCCGAGGCTTAAGCAGCATGGGATTTAGAGACAAGCACAGAGGCATGTAGTGCTATTTTAGACACTTCTGTAATATCCAAGACACCTGCATGGGGTTATGCAGATATAACATCAGACCCATGCCCTTCTGGAGAGGCGTCTGTAGATCAAACAAGAAAAGTTAAGTCACCAAAAATGGCACTAGGTGTTGACAATTGAATCTGTTCCAGTAGAGTCTGCTTCTACAAACCCACTGAGACTACTATTACATTCTCTGAAGTGTAAATCCTGATCTGAGTTTTGCCTTTAAATATGAAGAGATTTCCATGAGGATGATTGGCTGCTGCTCAGAGGAAGCTTGCTGAACCTATTTATGGGCTAAAATAAGATATCAGTTTTGAAAGTATTTCGCCAGTGCCTGGAAGGCTGAAGGACAGCTTGCTTTAACTCTATATGCCTTGCTATTTTCTGCAGGGATATTGTTAAATATAGTTCTTAAAGAGCTGCCTTTATAAAAGGACTTAGGCTTGCTGCTGGCCTAAATTGGAAGGCATTCGTGTGACACTGGACAATCATACAGTCCCCTCCTTAAGTAGCAGCAGGGGAAAGGGGCAGCAGAGGCTGAAGCAGAGAATGCATTGAAATGAGTTTGACCCCAGAGGGAAGCTGAAAGATGCTGGCAGCAGTGGGAGTAAGGTGGCTTCCTTAACTTTGAAGAAACTAAAGCAGCAGTGTATGAAAAATATGGAACAAAGTTTATTGTTATGGGAAAGCAGCACACATGCTTTATTCACAAAGCATCCATGCTTTCTGCACGATGCCAAGTTCCACATTAGCATCAGTATACCCACATGAAAGAGTCAAAGCCCACGCATTTTGATGTGACCAAACCAACTAACACTTCTCAGTTTCTCCTCTTTGGGAGGAGATTACAGGATATTGGCTGCCAAGAAAGAGGGAGGGTCTCTCGAAACAGCGGGAAAATGGGCAGTCCAGGTAAGGAATGACCATATCAGAGAGCGCTGGGAGCTGCCCTGAGGGAAAGTAGGGAAGTGTAAGTGAAAAGATGTAGCAGCACTGTGAAACATGAAGGGAGCCTGCCGACAGCGTGTGCGTACACAGGCCGGCTCTACCCTGACACCAGCACTTGGCAGGGTATCTGCTTACCTTTCATCTTGCAAAATCCTAGCTGAGCTTTGTTTGAGGTGCCCCGGCTTCCTGCTTGGGCACTGCCCCTCTTTGGTCTAGTTAAGAAATCAAGGAGTTTTTCTGAAGATGATGGCTCATTTCACACAGCATATAAAATTCCCTCTGTTACAGGAGCTTGTTTGGCTGTTTGATAAGCCTATCCAAGATCTTTGATCAGAAGAGAAAGTTTGTGCCTAAATCTGAAGCTTAAGAGGTTTTGAACCACTTTGGAATGATTGCACAAGCGTGTCAAAACAGGAGCCATCAACTGTACCTGAACTTCCTGCTCCTGTACCTGGTCATGGATTTTTTTCACTTGCTAGTTTTGGCTCTGTCCTTTTTCTGTGAGCATTCTTCAAGGCAGAAACAATTATACCGATTTCACGCTTACAGTTGCTCTTGGGTCAAAACCATTTCATAGCAAACAATTCTCAGTGGAAATACTACTCCAGGAATAGAGCCACACAACAGATAGACATCTAACTGACATCACTTGCATCTACTGGAATGCCACTTTCTGGGAGGAAAAAAGAAGTTCTCAAAATAACAACAAATTCTAAGTGCTTTTACAGATGTTGGCTATATCCCATTTTGCCTGAAAAAACTGAAACCTGGAAAACTGATTTTCTGGTATTTGACAGCATCAACTTAAAAAGGAGCCAGAGAGGGGCAGAAAGGACTGTACACCACTCCATTTGCACACAACACTAATCTCACGTGACATGTTTGTTTAGAGACCTACTTGTATACCTCAGAGCTTGGCTATGCATATTTTTAGAAGTCTGAAGAATAATTATTTCTCCATGGTACGCTGGATGTGGCGGCGTGACCTGGTAAAATGCGGATATATTTTGTTCCTCTGCTCTTGTTCCAAGCCAGGCCACTCTGTGCTCCAAATGCTTCGAATGAGGACATACCCTTTCATATCCTTTTAGTTACACAAGCAGGAGTTTCTATTTCCTTGTTTATCCTCAATGAAAGGGTGAGCAGTCAAATCAAGCATTGGGCAATGCAGCAGATGTGCACAAAGCACCCATCTGACAATGGCCAGGGTTCCCACTGAGACTTCTGAGTAGAGAATAATTGTACTTTCTTTTGGCATGAACCGAGGGTACAAAATCACATTTACGTGTGCAAGCCTTTGCCCTCTCAACATGTGTTCTCAGCTGCATTTGAGTAGCCGGCGAAGGTCAGTTTGATTTTCAGTCTTAAAAGCAAAGAATGACAGTAGGAATATGGCAGATAGCAAAATTTTAAAATAAAGCACTTTCTCTCCCTCCAGCTACATGTGGGTTTTATTAATTAGGGTTTGCAGGATTTGCAGGGAAAAAAATTAGAAATATCACTCAGTAATAAACAGGCTAAGGTTTCCAAAACACAAAAAAACCCACCCCAAAACAGCATCCAAAGGAAGCTGATACCGCATAGAATTACTCTTTTACACTATAGTTTTTGAAAATCTCACAAATTGACAAAAAATCAGAATTTAGTTTCAGGCTTATGTGATGCTTTCTTGTAACAACTCTTCCTCTGGTTTTTTTTTACATTGTATAATCTCCATCTGTTATGTTTTCTATCTGTGCTTTCCTTTCTATTTTTCTCCGTCCTTGATCGTGCTTTTTTGTCTTACCTGCCTATCCCAATCCATGAATTCTCTATTACTCTTTCCCATTTGGAGTACTGAGGTATTTTCCACTCGTTAACAGCACAACACATTTCATCTGAATCTCACCTCTTGAAATGAAACTGAATATTTTGATTTTCTGCAACTTGTGTAAGAATTAAGCTGTAAACCAGGAACCAAAAAACCCTCTAAAGAAAGACACCAACCACTCTGCAGGCAACTGTACACACAGCACTCTGGAAATAACAAATCCTAAATGCCTAACATATTTATGACAGAGCAAAGAGTTCATCCTTCAAACTAAATGTGTGTTCTAGTTCCACATCTGAGTATCTATAGATTCAAATGCAGTATTCAGTCAGAAAGAAAATTAAATTTGTGTGACTAAGTTCTCCAGTACTTAGAATAAGACTAGTTTGTCTTAATAGCAAGAAAGAATCTGTTTTTCATACTTTTACAAAAACACAGAACTTCTAACTTCCAATTGTATGCTTAATTTTTGTGCTGTTTCAATTTCTCATAGTAATAATATAATCATATAAAATTTTTGAGAATACAGTAGCAGATATCCATCAGACTCCCACCTTTTTTACTCGGCAAGACCCAATCACATATCTTACCAAAACAGAAAGCCACAGAGTACTTATAGGTTCATATAATATAGGTTCATAGAACACATCAAATCCAAACCAGAGAAATAAATATGCTTCTTGAAAAGTAGATGAGAATACAGAGTGAAACTCCTTGACTATCCAGCTTCTATACCCTCCCTGCAAACTTCTTTTAAGGTCACAAATCAGATCTCTGAGACCAATTTACCAGTTTTCTGTCCTTTTAGCAAAAAACTCCCAACCCTTTAAGTACGGGATTTTGCCTCAAGTCAGTACTAAATTGATGGTACTTCATCCTTCATCCAGCATTGCTGCACATGAGACTCTTCCCCTGCTCCCAAAGTTACGTGCTACCCCAGACTACCCTCACCTACTTCTTTCCTGTGTTGTTAATTCTGGAAGTGTGCCCACACAAATGCAAGCAGCGCTCAGTGGGACATGCAGCAGCACCACCACCACATCATTTCAAACGATTTCTAACTGAGACTGCAAATATTTTAAGCTCATTTGTAAAGGGTGTGACTTGCAGGGACATTTAATTCATTAAGCAAACGTTCAGCGTAAAACAAAACAAATACTCGGGTACCTTTGCTTTGTCTGTTATAATTTTAAGCTCTCCCTCTGGCTCTGGACACAGCCACCTCAAGATTTTCCAGGAGAGCTGTTCTGATGCCAGGGTGCACTGGCTGTGCCTGTCCCCTGCTCCCAAATGACCCAGCACGGTGCATTCTATGAAGGTGGCAGTTTAAGGGTTAAGCATCAGAGGGCACCAGCTCCGTCCCTGAGCCATGGAAGATCCCGGAATGGAGAGGGCAGTGCTGCCAGCCCAGCCCTGGCCACCATCACAGGCATGTCACTGTTTGCCACCAGAAGGCAGGAGATCCCCCTTCTTCCGCCCCATCATTTTCTAAGCTCTGTCTAGGTACAAAGGCAGTAAACAGAACCTTGCTGGGCTGGCAGGGCTGGGACGGGCCCTTTGCAGCTGCTCGCCCAGTGTCAGACTTCATGGACTGCAAAATTAACTGAGCATTTCCCCCTCCCCCCCCCCGCCCCCAAGCCGTCTCTTGCTACATCTGTAATTTGCCAGGTGCAAATTCCTTGGCATTTACAGTCCAAACACTGTATTTTGGTCTTATCTGGAAAAGCAGGAGCAGGAACAATAGGCAAACGTTACTAAATTGGTCTGAAAATTGGGGACTGGGGGGAAGGAGTAGGATCAGCCAAACTGCAACTATACAGAATGATGTGCCTTCTTGAATGGCCCAGAAGATCTGACAGAGACCCACATGCATAAATGTATCCTTACACTTGTACTTTGCTTTAAGACAGAAAAAGACACACACTCAGACAGACAGACAGAAAGACAGCAGTAACCATTAAAACTCTCAGCTACTGAAATGCTTCTGGCCACTTCTATCCTTTANAACCATTAAAACTCTCAGCTACTGGCCACTTCTATCCTTTGACAAAAATTGCCAAGCAGGGTGTTACGAAGTTGGTGCATTTATAAACTCAGGCAATGAATAAGCAAACTCAAATGTGAGTTAGATATACCGTGTATTTAAGGAAAAAACAACTCACAAAGACGGGGAAACCAAAGCTGATGGAAGCTGAACTGAAGTTGAATTAAGAGTGAACTCAAAGCCTCACAGCATGGGATGGTTTATTAGCAGCCTGAAGACAAAGGCCACAAAGCAGTTTTACTCCCTTAGAGAGGGGAGCCCTATTATGGAGCCTTTCAACTCTCCAAGAATTGCCTTTTAACTCTCCCTCCACAGTAGGACAAACAGGGGAAAGAAATTAGTCTTGGATGATGTTAGCTGTTTTGTAACTTGTAGTGCTAGTCCCACTGGAGCTCCTCTGACTCCTGTCAGATTTATCCTCTTGACATTCAAAATGGATTAACCTAAGGTATCTTTTCGTAACTAATAACAATAAAAAAACCCCCACCAAAACAACAACAACAAAAAACCACAAAACAAACAACCAAAAAGCCCCCAAAACAAAAACCAACCAAAAACCCCCACCTCAATCCACATAGTGAAAAACCATCTCAATCCACACAGTGTTTTCTCCCTCTGCCTCAAAAAGATGGTGATTAGTTAGATGACAAAATGATATTTCCTGGACTTTGTAGGAATCTCTCCTCGACTGTTAGTGCTCCTTTCGAAGGAAATGCTACATGCTAACACACAACCTACATAATCAGCTACATCATGGTGTCACCCACCTACAGCACAAAAGTGTAAAAAATTCCAAAACCCCCTTGTGTTTTCAGAGACCTCTAAGTCATTGAGCCTGAAACACTATCAATAGAAAAATGCATTGGGTAGCAGTCAGTGCATCAGTATTTCCAATTCAGCTCCAATTATTGTATTCTTGGCAAGAGAAAAATCTATTCTTTTAAAACAGTTTAAGAAGAACTTGGGAAAATTATGCAGCCTTACTTTGGCTGTCTGGTGCTGCTTACTGAAGAGAATTTTCTTTAGATGTGCCAAATTCTGTCTTCCTGAAAATATCTCATCCTTAGGTCTTTTTACTCTGATGACTGACACACAGTTAAACTGTATCAACTGTTGTCTTGTATTATTTTCTTACTGTAGGACTGTTTGAAAAAGAGCAGTGGGCTAATTTGAGCATCAGTTCAGAGCAAAAATAATGAATGTATATGGTTTTTTTCACTCCCATAAGAAATGGATATACCTTATAAAGTAGTGTATTTCAGGAGTGAATTTGCTTCATCTAAGCAGGTGGTGCTCCAAGCAGACTTTGGCCCACACCACGTGGAAAAATACATTTACTACTGTGGAAGACAAATTTGCATGTTAGAGGGTAAAGAAAAGCCACATGACTGAGCTGCAACATAATGATCACATAAAGAAATTGAAACTGCTCTCACAGGACAAATTTCATGATCCTGTGTCTCTGGCCATGGGCTGTAATGCCCCACATGAGGTGCCCCATGGCTTTAGGAATATTTGTAATAAATCCCTAAAATACTAGAGCACATCTTTCAACTGTAGAGCACCAACTAAACATCTCAAAACAAGCCAGTTTTTTTTGCATTGTCACAACAGATTCTCCTGGGGCTGACATGCAGCAAAAAAATTATCTGGCACCATTAAAAATCTTCAGAGGCAGGGCTATGTGATCAACTTCCCAAATTCCGTCACGCTCCTGTTTTTACGGCATGCCAGCACATGTACAAATGATAACTGTGGAAATAAGTCAATGTGGATTTTTTCCACATGATTAGCAACTGCTGGATTCAAGTAACTAACCCACTGCTCAATGCCCATAACATCTAAGGTATCAAGAGGAGTTCCAGCTCAAGACAAGCTTTTCTTATTCAAAAGAAGAGCATAAGTGTTTAAGTGCTGAGCAAATATACAGTGAATTTATATTTTAATAACAAATTACAAATTTCAGTAACAGTATTGAAATACTGGGGTATTTCAAATGTCCAAATTCAAGATGTCTGTTGCAAGAGACGCCCTGAATTGCTACACTTTCACTATAATAAGGTGGTCGAGTCTGAGTTTTGTCAGTAGTCTTAGAAGAAGGCCTGCTGAAGAACAGCAATTGAAACAGTACAGAAAAATGTGAATGAGGGGAGAACAGAGAAAAGAAAACCCTCACTTGCAAGCATTGTTTCACATTTTAAAAGTATTGTGCTAGAGGAAGAGCTAATACAAACTTTTTATCACAACCATTCATATGAAAGAAAGGAATAAGCAAACAATGAAAAGTAAAAAAGAGATGTTATTTTCTGAACCTTCAAGGCACAAGTTGCAGCTGTATTGGACATGTGAGCATTTAAGTGAAGAACACCCACTAGAAAGGACTGAGACTGTGGCACAATAAGATGAACAAGTCAAATAAATCCTATGCAATAGTCCATGGGAATCAACAGGGTTACACGGCTGGCCCCACACCTTTTGGGTTTTGCTAGCAGGGTATGAAATTTGTTTTCTGGCAACGTCTCCTCTCAGTGTCTGATTTGTTGTCCTGTCAATGCATCTGTTCACACTGTTATTTTCCAGCAGCTCCACAAAAAATTAAGGATCAGTTTTGCTGATTAGAAGCCCTATTTATGCTAACGTCAAGGTTTACAGGAACAATTACTGATCGAGACTGACACTCATACTCTACAGAAGCATTCTGCATTACTCTGCTGATACCTTTTCACATGCATCCATACTGTTATTTCACAGCACACAGAATAATCTTTTTAACAGTCTCTGTTGAACAGCTGAGCATGTACTTCATGTTTTGATCTGGATTCATTGTACAAAACGTAGCAAAACACTGAAAATTTTGCTATTCATCTGGTCATGTACAGAAACACCCTCCAAATCATTCGTATGAGAAGTGGAGAGTTTTAAGAATTCATTTAATTTCTTAAAATGTGGGGTCTTCCATTTTTATGACTTAGTATAATTGCTTCTCTCTTGAAACTGGTGATTTTGTCTAGTAATGTTGCAGTGGAACTGATCAGTTAAATGAAGCATGAACTGCAGCCTGCAGAGAGCTGGATTAAAAACTGCTGAGTTTTCAACATGATCCTTAATCAGAAAGCGTTTCTTTTAGAGGAAAGAAAATGTAAAACATAGGGGGCAGGGAGAAAAGGGGTAGGGACAGGATGATGGTGTTCTTTTAAAAGAGCAATGCATTTTAATTTTTTATATAATACATAAACCCACAGCACCACCGGTCATAAACATGTACTTCCATTAATAATTATTTAAGACTACATTCATGGCTTAATTCTGGCTTTTTATATGTTCGTACAACAACTTGTTACACAGGGTGCTCACAAGAGTTTTACAAGAAAAATAATTTAACACTAGTAGCAGCCTTAGCCTGGGTTTACCCATTCTAATTATAGCCATCATATACTCTCACAGATGTGGCATCACAAGATGCTAAACTCACAATGTGTATTTTAGTTTTGGATTGCCCTGGAATGAACAACCTTAATGGATCAGGAGGTAGCTGTAAACTGTGCCTGGTGCACAGATGAATAAAGTCCATTGCTTGAATAGCTGGCAGAGTGCAAAGAATGGGACAAGGAATGAAATGAAGAAGGAAAGAGAGATGAAATGCCATATTGCTTGCCACAAGCGTTGCCAAATGGACGAACTTGAAGGGCAATCCATTTCCCCAGTCAATGCTCATGCCATTTTCACTACTCCTGAGCTCCTTTTTCCTTTTGTTAACCCTGTGCCTTGCAAGGTTCATTAACCCTGTTTACACAGAAAAGTTGGGTCAGTCCGACACACTAACAAAAGTGCACATCTATCTGCACATACACAGATATACACTTCAGTTTCTTCTTAACAAACTTTCCAACTAAAAAACCCAAACATCTGTACGGGGTGGATGTTTTGTTTTTTTTTCTCCTCACTTCATATATTAAAAAAAAATAAATCTAGCAAACACACCACTTAGTTTTACAGAGAGCACTAAGCAGGAAGTGCAAATCCACAAGAAACTTTTCACTAATACTTGGTCCCTTTCTCCCTAAGGTTTTAGAGGAGCAGCATGTTACTCTAACAGAATGGCAGCTACATGTGGTCCAGAATGCCACCTCCTCCAAGGGGGCCTTTGAGCACAGTATTAAACCCAAAGGCCAGTACAGTCCCAAAGTAAACACTGAGCTGCCATTTGCTGCTTTACCTGGGGCAGAAAAGGGACGCTACAGCAATTTTCAAGTTTGATGCTCCTAAACCAGTACTGGTATCTGGACTAACTGTTTTGAATATCTCTTATTTAATATAAGTGTGAAGGCCTGAGATTACCCTAAACAAAGCACTGACATGGGGCTTAAAAGAGATTTCTCCCTCGTGGGCTGTACTGCACCACACGTAATCCTGTTTATTATGAGGGCACTTGGTTGGTGCCTTCCACTGGGTCTGGAAGAGCTTCACAGACATTTGATGAGAGAATTGTGCACAAACAGAAAGAGATGCAGCTCAGGTCTAAACAGACTTTAAATTGCAGATCTTAACACTTGTGGCTACAGAGAGGGTGAAAATTCAGAGGTATACCTCTCAGGAAGCACCATGAAAGAAAAAAAAGGATACAAAGCAGTTCCCCAGGCAGAGAAGCAAGTTTCTCTATAAAGTAGAAAGGCAGCACTGCTTTTTCACTTGAAAAACAGAACATTTTTTTAATTCCTTTTCCTGACAGAATTGTTCTTTTTTTACACAGAGACTAGAAGCAACCTGATTCTAGTTGAATAGCTCTATCCATGTGTCTGCAGCACTCTTACAAGCCTGTCTGGTAACATCCAAAACCTAGCCTGTGGTAGGACTGCTGTGATCAACACACATTTAACAGAGCTATAACGAGAGATTCCTAATGCAAGCTCTTTTAACCAAAATTCTCGTTTTATGAGATTTGCAGGCTCCTTCATGTGGTAAACTAACCTTCCCATGATTTTAAACAATCCAAAGGCTGCTGAACAAGAGCTGGGTCTCAAGAGTTCTGCTGCCCAATGTTGTACACATAGAGTGCCCCAGGGAAAGTACCAGGTGGTTTTTTTTGCAAGTCCCTTTGCCACTGCTGATTCAATATCTCATAGTTAAACAGTAATACACACAACAACTGCACCTGAACGTCAGCACAGCAACAACCTCAGTGTTTATTCAGCAAGTCTCCTATAATGAATTACCTCAGCCCAGTAAGGAGGCTATTGATAGTCTGCAGAAAGGTATTTGAAGCATCCACAGAAATCCCATTTATGACTTTGCAATAATGCTGTCTGTATGTCTTGTTCTTGCCAAAGTTCACTTGCACTTACGGGAAGAAAACTGCGGTCCAATAATTTTTAGTCTGCTCCATTATGACAAAGAGAGAAAAGAACAGGACAGTGATAGGCAGATCAGGTACAATGCTGCTCCACATCAGCCTTGTTTTAATTAAGTCAGCTATGATCTCACAGCAGGATAATTTTTTAACGTTGGTGTTTAGGAGAAAGGCTTACATTGAAGACTATTTTGGCTGCCTTTAGTTAAGAATGTGATTCATGTGAGTGGGAGAGAACAATGCAGCAAAATCCACATTTTTGTACACACACAGAAAATAAGGGATTTGCACATCAGAGAAAAAAGTAAAAAATAGAACATACATATTTTACTGCCTTACAGTGTAAGGAAATTGGCTACAGGAAGCAACAGTTTGTCCCAGCAGAACCACCAGTATTCATACAGCAGCAGGTCCGAGTATTCACGTGCCACACGCATTTAGTCCTTGTTTAAACATCTCCCCACCGTCTGAACCCTGCACGTTTGTTTCACTGCTCTGAATTAACAATGGCACACTGAACTGTGTGTTTACATTTGTGAACACAAAAATAACACTGACTCGGAATGAAGCTTTTTTAAAAAACCTAAGATTGTCCGAAATTCTTAACAATCACTATAGAGCCTTTTGTTCTTTACAAAAAAATCTCTTTATAGAGAAATTCTGAATATTTTTTTACTGAAGCTCATTTTTTCTAATAAGAACAGGTAATCTAATGGTTTCTCAAAAAGTATGTTTTTCATTCTGAATTTTCTTATGTAATCTGTTTTCAAGGAAATAACACACCTTTTGAAATAGCTAAGCTGTCCAATGAGCAATAGATTTCCACTGGTAACTTACACAAGTGAATTGGATAAATGCATTAAGACACAGTTTACAGGTACGTAGAATGTAAGCAGCGAGTTGCAATGGCTTGAAACTCCTGCTTGTAATGAATTTCCAATGAATTACCTATTTGACATGGGGGAAAAAATTACCTCATTATAAAAGTCAAGTTTTCACTGTAAGGCAAACAGTGTAATAGCCAATATTATTCCTTCGCTTAGAATTTCTTGCCTTCATTTTTAAACACAACTGGATGAAAAACTGATAGGCAAAAAGACCTTAAAGCAATAATCATCTCTTTCAAGCTACTTTCCTAGTAAAGACAGTCTAGAAGTGTTTTTAAAAGCTGTTATTTTTGGGTTGTATCAAAAATTGCTATTTTGCCATCCATTTATGTTGTTTTGAATCACATCCCAAAAAAACAATAGGTACCCCCTCCCCCCTAACCTAGCATACAACTTTCAAGACAGCTGGGACTTCAATGGTGCTTTTTTTTCAGAACAATACCTTTGATAAAAATATATAGATTGTCCCTTAGTAACACAGGAAACTAAGCCATGTTTTCAGAAATGACTTAAGAACTTGCTAGATTAAAGGACTGTCTACACATGGAATTATTTAATACTGACTGCTCAAGAACAGTTATTCCCGAATAATTCCATGTGTAGACACAGTTATTCTAGAATAAAGTTGCCTTATTTTAGTCTAATTCAGCCCATCAAAGTGTGTTAAGCTAAACAGAAACAAGAGTGTCAGCACATGGAGTTATTCAAGACTCGTTGCTCCTAAAAAATTCCATGTGTGGACAAGTGCTCATGAGAGCTGAAGTTCATTTCTGTTATCCCAGCCACGTTATCTCTGCTTTTTCACAGTGAACACATGGCACTCTGTGGCACATGTACAGCTGTTCATTCTGCTGCTTTTCTTATTTTTGTTCAATTAAAAAAAAAGTCTTTTTAAATTCCGTGTTCTTTGTTGAACGTGAGCTAAGCAAATACAATGATACAGCCACTCAAATACAATTCTAGAGATTAAGTAAACCTTGGCATATTTAGTTTTCTGATCAAACCAGTATTTATATTGGCATTTGTTCTTGTAAAGTGATTATTCACAAAAATGACACTTCTTTATGAGGTAGTAGGAATGGTTGAAAGTAATTGGGATTTGGTTTTCCTGAGATGGAACTAATATGGCCAACTGCTGAAGTGACATTTGATAGATGATAGGATAGATGATCTGTTTAGTTTCAGGTAATAAAATAAAGAATTTGTTCATCTTGTTAAAGAGATTAACTACTGAGTAATCAATCACAGCACACACACACACAAATCATATTTTCAGCAAGGCACAAATCTGTCAAAGGGTGCAGATATTACTGAAAAATTTTCACAAATCCCTATAATTACTGGACTTCACAGCAACACGTTAAGCCTGGCTGGAATATGCCAGTTGCCTCTAGTTCCAAAGTTCAAATCCAAAGTGATAATAAGTGAAAATGCATTTTGATAGTCCTACAGTCCCCAACAGACCAAATCACAAAATTACACTCCAGATGGGTGTTATTGGAAGCCTGTGTTGAGGAAAAACCCCTTGCTGGAATATCAGAGGTAGTGCAGATGCCCTTCAGTGCATCCCTGAAACTCCTGCAAACTGTGCTTGAGTCTGACCATTGTTTTTAGGGACATTTTCCTTGACCATGTGAAGAGGTAGACTACAAAATTATATCTATTATATTCCCTATAATGTTCTTTGTAATAAATCCAGTGTGATAGCATTAGTGTTTCACCTAACTGGATCACTGTTTTGAATTGGCTAAAAAAATGCCTGTTCCTAAAACCCTCATAACTTTGTCCTGATTTTGTGTAAAAGCATGGGTTTATAAGATGAACGTGGGCCTGTGATTTGCCCTAAATATACTGTAGTAAGAGAAAATCTCAGGAGATAAAGACCTTACAGAAGGAAAAAATCTCAAACAGAAGGAAAAAACCTCAAACATTGTCATTTTTATAATTTTTATCTGAACTTGAAATTGATTACTAGTTTATTTCACTGAGAAGGTTTACTACAGGTAAACAAAGTGCTAAAAAAAGTACATGCCTGGAGGGTTATTACATATAATCTCTTATTGCTGAGATGCTCAGAAACTGGAAAGCCCATAGTATGAGTCCTCCTTCCTTTAGTGTTATCACCCAGACCTTAACTAAATGTTCACTTCCAGCTTTTGTGCCACAGTCCTGGAAACTGAGTTCACAGAGGAGACCACTCACTCTATAAGCAATTTGCTTCTTCCTACTCATGAATTGTGACATCCTTTCTGTATTTGCTTCACACTCCTCAACCCTTATGACGAATAGAGAATGATTAATTACTTCAAGGCCCCTTCCACGACTGAATATAAGTACTTCAGAAGTATCAATACATTTAGCTTCAAAACACTGCTGGCAGCTGGCTGGTATGACAACACTCCCACTTTACAGATCAAAACTAGACAGGCAGTGTGGCTATGGCCAAAAACAGTAACTAACTCTACATGTGTAAAAGCTAGATTTTTCAAAACTAATGTACCTCTCATTTTCCATGCTCTGATTAACCTGAGGGAAACTGCAGATACTTCAGATAATTCTACTGGAGTCAGAACCAGGACCTATTAAACATCTCTGCTGAGCCCCTCAGCATGTCTTTGTGGTGTCTTATTCGGTACCACCTGACAGAATATCTGTGGTTTTGGTAGTGAAAATGAAGAATTAATTGCAGTTAGAATCACATGGCACTTGATAGAGTCAAGTGCAGCTCACATCAATTTCAACCTTTCTCAAGTTCAGATCTGCAGATCATATTCAGCCTCCAGAAAATGGGAGTGTTTTACATTTGAAAGAGTTCAGATCACAAAAGAATTCAGTAATAGAGACAAGATAAAAAACAGTGAGTGCTCCCCTGAGGAACTGGAATATCAGTGTCTAACTTTTTACCTTAGCATTACCCTAGCACCAAGAAATGAGTGTAAAAATGTTATAAAAACCACATGTACAATATTTTGTTACAAAATCTGGTAACAGCGGTGGTTTTTCCAAAAGGTTAATTAAGCTTACACAAGAAGATATCAGGAAAAATGTGATGGCATTATAAGCACTATTTCTGGAGGAATCATGTGAAGAAAGTGTCAGATAACAAGCACAGAGCTAATTTTTTTTCCAGTTAGCATTGTGGCTTAATACACACTTTCTAAAAGCTGAGCAAACACAAGATAAAGGAGTAACTGGGGGGATTTCCACAAAATGCAAGTCTGTATTTACTTATTCAATCTAGGTATTCATTCAAAAAAGACTTCTACAGTGCAATGTGCCATTAATACATTGCTAATTTAAACCCGTTGTTAGATCTGTGCTTAGCATAGAACATCTTATTCACCAGGTCTTTCCCTCTGTCATTATTGCCACTGAACCACAAAAGGATCCAGTTTAATGACTTACAAGGCTTTTTTAAATGAAATGCTTTTGCAATCTTTCACAGTTTAATGAAATCTAGTCACATCAGAGTTGCTTAACCTGCCCTTTAGTAGAACTGCCATTTAGGTGTTAAAAAAGTGCATTTGGCTCTCCACTTTGGAGATCTGGGTCTGGATTTTACATTTATGATTTGTTAAGGGCTTTTTTTTTTTCCAGTCCAGAGCACTTACTCTGAATAGATGCCTATAAAAACAAAAATGAATTTACATTATCCGCCTCAGTTATAAATCAGAACTACCTCCTCAACTTAAGCTTTGAGTAAATTCCAAGAGATAATATTTGAATAAACTGCCAAGATTTTCTTATGGCAGCATTCAGAAAAAAAGTTAGTGATGGACAATTTTGACTTAAAGATTTCCATGGGCCACCATGGCACAGAAGTGCCCAAGACAAAGGACACTGCTAAACCTAAGGTGGGGGGGGGGGGGAAGAAAAATGAGTCTTAAGTCTCTCACTTTGGTATCTTGAATAAAATCAGGACTAAACCTCAAAAAAACAAAAAAACAATTTTCAGTATTAGATATGGCTATTCTACTGGTGAAAGACAATCTATCAGAATCCTGGCTCACCATGAAATAAAACACACTTATTTTACAAATGGAATAGAATCAAAAATATAAATCCAACCATCCTGAGAGGAAAAGGAGAAAAAAAGTCTCATGATCAAGTTTTTCAGGTAAGTATCTCAACTCTAGGTGTTGGTAGTGACATTCCCAAAACCGCAGGTTGGGTTTTAAAAAGCCCAAGTAACTTGATTTAAGGGCCAACCATATATGAGTCCTAAACGGTCAGGAAAACACAACTTTTATCAGTCAGATTATTTTTATTCCATATCAAGAGAAAAGTTGAACTACCTGACTCCCCACTCAGGTCAGAAATCGCTGACTCTCTCATTTATTTCCTGCGAAGTTCTAGGCTCCAAGTTTTACCCTTTGAACACAGGAACAGGTCATCTTACTGCAACAAATGGCAACATCGATGCTTCTTATATTGTTTACTCTGTTCTGTTCTGACTCTTCTCCAATTAGTCCAAGAACAGCTTACCACCCCACCTCTCACCCTACTACACCCACAAAAAAACTCTTCTCATTGTTAGTTTGTGGCACAGAAAATGTGGTCTGTTCTGAACACTCTGCCTCACCAGAACATGTCCCTTCTTCCCTTTCCACTTCCAACACCACCGTGTCTCGTTCTGTAGCTTTCAGGGGTGAAAACTTTGTGCAATGTGTCCATATATCAACATATTGCTCTCAACTTTATAATGCATAAAGTTCTTTATATTTTTCTCAAACAACATTTAGTAAACAAAGGTTAAAAACTTCTACTGTCCTTAGAAAAATGCAAAAACACAGAAAGGAACACAACCCAGTAAAACACTGGACTTTCAAAGCTGAAGTTACATGGGCAGGAAAGCCAGATCTGCAAAAACTGATTACACTTAAAAGTGTCATGTCACTCTTCCTCCTCTTTTAAAGTTCCTGCCTTTTTTTCTAGCGAGCAGGCATACCTTTCCTGTAAGTGTTACAGGTCTTGCTGGTAACAATTAATTTCTAATTAACTGAAATTAGCATGGCAAGGACTAAATATTAGGTCTAAATATTAGGTGTTAAGTGATTAATTTTAATATATCAACAGAATATGGATTATCCATCAACTTGATATACTCAAGTAAATTCAACACTGATTTTTAGGTTAAATAAAGAGAACAATCAAAAGAACCACCAGGTAAGTGCTTCTATCAGACTGCACAAGTGGGAACTCATCTGCTCTGTACTTAAATTAGGAGAAGAACATTTTATCTCAGCAATGGGCTTCTTCTATCATTTTGGAAGCAGACAAGGTATATTATTTATAAAGAACATTGAAAGAGAAAGAATGTCAGAGAGAAATGTATACACTGAGCACTTTTAAAAGGTTTGAATCTAATACAATGTCCAAATTTCACTTTTTTTCCCAAACATACAAGGCTACATAGACCATTCACTCTGGTTACCTTCAAACATACAATAAAATCCAATTTCCACCTCAGCTCCTACCCTTCAAGCTCCCCTTCAGAATTCAAAGAAATGCAGAATGAAAGCACATGACTCACCCCCACTGCTAGCAAAACTGCTTAGCGTGTATATATTAAATCAGAGTCCTCTGCATTACCTCTTCTGTCAGATATGTTTGGGGTTTGCTAGGGTGGACTTTTTAGCATATAAAACATGCCATAAATTCTTAGTTAATCTACTAGAGTGTATCCATGATTTACCAACAGTTCAAACAAAAACGAACATGAGGGTGAATTTAAAGTGCAACTATTTTATTTCATTATTTTCCCTCTAAGTATAACAACCAGTGGACTTAGAAGCAGTTAGCTGAAGTATCACTCAAGTTCCACAGCCAAAACTAAAGGCTTTCTCTTTGGAGTCAATGAAGTCTGCAGCTGCTGGAATCTGGAATGGAATGCATCTTTTCATTAGGCTGGTGCCAAATTAGAAATGCCTGCTCATCCAAATGAACCATGAATGCAGTACTTTAGAAATATCTGCTCTTCGCATGTAACTCAGCATGCTAGAGAATGTGACAAGCCTAGTAACACTCCATCTCTGGCACTTGCTGGGGAATGAAAAATGTCACTGCCAGTGTCCTTGACTGAGCCCTCGCACAGCTGCCCTGTCCCAGAGGTGCAAGAGCAAACAAACTCAGCCTCCACTTGCAGCTCCATGCCGCTGCTCAAAATAGAACATTTTATTGTTTGGATGAATCGCACGGAGAGAAGATCATAAAGCCACAGATAACTGAAACCAGAGCTGGAAACCACAGTAAGAACCAACAGACTGTTACTCTGCTTAACTAAAGAGCATGGAAACATGACCTGCATATACATCATGGCACAAACCAATCTTCCTCAGCCATACACTAATGCTGCTGTATCCCCCCTGAGGTGATAGATAGAGGAGCCTCTACCTGCTCCTCTTTTCTCTCTGTGAGGAGAAAATCTACTCTGATTCTCAGGTAACCCTGGAATCACAGGCTGTAGAAGCATTCAAAGTATCCAGTCACGATGTTTTCCCCCCCAGTATACCAGAACTTGCTGCCCCTGTCAGCATTTTAAGCAAGCAGAGAAGGATTCCGTGAGTCCAGATACCTTTACACAGGAACAGAGACAGGCAGCAGCTTGCTGAAAAAATAAGGGGAGGGGAATGAAGGAAATCACAGAACAGTCTGGGTTGGAA